>ML789053.1:321191-405306 GCA_009831015.1 Picea engelmannii | reverse complement strand
TTTTAAATCCTCTTATGTTTGTCATTGGCGGTCCCGTCAAAGAGTTTTAATATCGACTCACAGAAAAGTGGATTTGGGATCAAAAGGATATCAAGTTGCAGTGCGTCTATTTCTATTTTATACTAAACATTGTTTTGATTCTCCTGGGGCTAAATATGTAATTTTGACAAAATCTGAACTGGCCTCCATTGCAATTTTTTGTACACTTTCTGGGATGTGATATTGTTCCCCATACCCATAAGGATCGATATGTATTTGTTTAAATACTTATAAGTTGTTTAATTAGCTATTGAATGTTAGACAATATTTAGCTATTGAAATTGTTTAGTGACAATTGAAGTAATTTGGTCATTGTTGTATGCAGGTTTTGAAGCACTTCAAGCCTAAGAGTCCATGGCTGAGACCTATACAAGACAAGGGAATTCTGCCAAAAAGATCCTCTTCTAATTTCTCAGGCGTAAAATCAGAGTGTCCATGGCTGATACCTATACAAGACAAGGGAATTTTGCCAAAAATATCCTCTTCTAATTTCTCAGGCGTAAAATCAGAGTGTCCATGGCTGATACCTATACAAGACAAGGGAATTCTCCAACCAAAACCAACTGATTTTTCACCTGAGAAATTATAAGAGGATCTTTCTGAAGAATGTTGGTTGGTATAACAGATTGTTCTTGGCAAAAAATGAATGGTAAGGCATTGACAAGAAGGGTAAGGCATTGCCGAGAGTTTGTAGAGTTGAGAGTGATAAAATTTAGTTTTATTTTTATTAGATTTTTAAGGCAACGACAAGAAGGGTTTTGGCTTTGAAAGCTACATTATGAAAAAAAGAATCAGTTCCAATAGATTTCTATGATTTGAGAGTTGAATCTTTATAGGATTTGCATTGGAAGGTTGAGAAAATGAGACTGGTCAACAAAAACTTCATTGATGATTACTTGTTCCTAGACATGAAGCCTATCTTGATTACATTCCATTTGAGTCCAGTGACATTGCCATAGTTTGGAAGCCTATGTTTGAACCTCTCTGTAAATATAATTTTGTGGTGTTGCATGACTTGTTGGTCTTTGGCATTACATATGGATTGAATGGGAATACCCTATACATGTGCAGGATGTACACATTTTAACAAGGTTGTCTATGGAGGGGGAATATGTCTCCCATGCATTTCAAGTTATGAGGAAGCATGGTCGCAATAAGGATGAACCTAGCCTATATCACAAGTATGGTACATATAGGGGAGGTTGTGGTGCCATCATCTCATTGATTATTAACCTTGAGGACCATTTTTCTTGCTAGTTGATTGCAATCCGTCTCATGTGTAAATACACCAAGGAATAATTCAACCTGGATGCCCAATTTGCCACTAAATTATGTGTGCAGGGAACTAAATTGAAATGGTTTAAGTTATTAATAGATGAAGTCTTTCAGGCATGTGCTAATCCCCACACATAATCCACCTAATTCATCTTTGTCTATCCATTGGTTGCTTTTGGGATGTGGAAATGGAATCCCCTGTAGGGAAGATAACTTCATCCCATGCCCAATCAAAAAGTTCTTTCATTGCAATTTGATGCTTGGAAGAGTTGGAAGGACACTAAGAATTTTGCATTCAATGAGGCCACTTTCAACAAATGGTATGACTAGATACTTAGAGTTACTAAACCCATTTTGTGAATCCCATAGGTGCTACAAGTGAATAAATTTTGGCTCGGTATGAACATGGACAATACATTTATACGACCATGAGGGACTAATGCTGATAAATTCCATGCCATTTCTTTGCCCTATTACTTGATAGAATCATCTTTTGATAAATTCCATGCCATTTCTTTGCCCCATTTCCAATTGCAACAACCAATCCATCTATGCCTTTGATGAAGCTTGATCCAACCGATGATTTTCTCCGGGATCTTATAGAATTTGGCAACTGGAATGGGCTGGTTAGTGTTGAAGAAAACTTCTATGCCTTTTATGAACTTGAGAAAAATAATGCCTCACACCCCATCATTCACATTTAGGATGACCTTGTGAACCCAATCTACAAATTTTCAACAATTTTTTTTTTTAAATATTCAGGTCCGTCGGTCTTCCGACTACTACAGGTCAGACTTTCTGATGGGAAATGCTCCCAAAAAAGCGTCAAAACCAAAGAATGCTCGTCGTTCGCATTGGCGGATGTAGAAGTGTAGCGACGATAGACGTCGGTCTGTTCCGACGGATAATGTCAGAATAAAATGAATGCTTCCGATGTTGTTCGTCGGTAATTTCGCCGGTAATATCACCTATGCTATGCCTTTCGACATCCTTCGTCGGTATGGTTCGTCATACACATATCCAGTAGACGTCGCAAATGCTACTTTATTTCCGACGGATGACATTGTAACCATTGCAAAGTGACCGACGAAAGTCATCGGTAGTTTTTCGGTTTCCCTTTGAAATTAATTTTTAAAGGTCGTCGGTCGTCAGACGTTAGTGGAGTCGGAATACCAACAATAGTCCAACGTCGGAAAAACCATGGGATATTTTTTGACGCCTGTTGAGCCCTCATAAGCGACGGTTGAGCGACGTCAAACGTCGGGGGTACGACAATAGGGAATCAAAAATTCTATCCATTTATAGTAGAGATACCAAATTTTATCTTGTATTGTTCCCACCTATAAGAGAAAATACAAAAAAAAAGAATGTTCGAACTGAAGGATGATCTTTCACAAGAAAACATCCTGTCAATCACTACGTAAAGCCCATCGACTAATTGGCTGGATCACAAGATCTGAAGAACCATTCCACCATTAAATTCTATAGAGTCTAATTAGGCCTCGGTGGTGGGTTTGGTTCCAACTGTTGAGTTAAAGGGATTTAGGACCCCTCAACATAATTGGCGCTAGAAGAAGGGATGAAGAATGAATGGATGACAATATTTTTGACGTAATATTTCACACATCTTGTAGATTCAAAACAACCCACATGCATGGCTAGTCATTCCCAAGACATCCCACACACATTGAGTACTCCTGAAATGAGTAACTCACCCCAAAAACAGGAAGAACATCTATTCCATGATATTCCCTACACTCTTCCTCATGAGGAGTTGAACCAACTCAGAAGAATCACAAGATCTTACGCCAGACAGATCAGAGTGTTGCCTTTAGATCCACTACTTCCTCATAGAAAATAAGTAAGAAGACCAGTGGTCGATACCCCTGATTGGGTTTTTGTGCACATAATAGATGAACTGATAGATTTCTCCCTCACCAAAATCAAACATCCCCTTGATCTAATCCATGAAACACCAACTGACAACTTCTCTGAGCCTGACGACTTTTTCGACAAGGAAGGGTTTAACTCATAACACTCAGTTTTGGAATCAGAGGACATGGAAGATAACAATGATCATAATGAAGAAAGGGGAAACCCACCTCAAAATAATCAACCTTGGTTGGCCAGAGATGCTCTGGCCATCCCTGGATGAGTACATAACCTTCCCCGACATCCAGAAAAGTTACTCCCTAAATTTGACCTTGAAGCCTCAGGATTGTTAGAAGACCATATCAAAAAATTCGTAGTAGTGATTAGAATGATGAATGTCCAACATGAAGACATAGTATGCAGGATTTTCCTCTATACTTTTGGGAATTCAGCTTCTACGTGGTATTTTAACTTACCTGTAGGATCCATAACTAGTTGGATGAAGTTTCAAAAAGATTTTCTAGATAAATTTGTAGAAGAAACCACTACAGGATCTTTGATGGTCGAGTTGTTCGCCACCACCATGAGTTCAAAGGCGAAGGTGAAAGACTTTAATCAACGGTTCACCACTATACTAAACAAATTTCAACCCGAAGCTAAACCTACTTAGGAGTTGCAAATTGAAGTATATGTTAATGCTCTCCCAACTTCTATTTCCATGTTTCTGAAGAGGGTTGCCAAAGCAACCTTATCTGAGAATTTTGAAGAATCCAAAACAATAGAATTTCAAATGAAGGGATGTAAAGAAGACCAGGTCTCACTAGTTAAGAAGGAAATTCAACCTCCTCCCAGGAGAGGACTCTTATTGACTAGACCCCTAGGAAAAAAAATAGAACAAGGTCCCGAAAAGGGAAGTGGAGACATAGAAGACCTACAACGCATGGTTAAGAAACTGTCAAACAAAATCATAGACATGAAAAGAAGTGAAGGGGAAGGAAACCAAGGCCAAAGGCCCTATAAACTCCTTTTTAAAAGAAATCCACCTTTCAAAGCAATTGAACCCCCCCCCCATCCAACTTGAACATTGATATGGGAAATGTAGCATCCAACTCTTTCTGTACCTATCACCAAGAGAAGCACTCTGAAAGAGATTGCCCACACTGGGTGCATGCTATGAATTTGATGGCCAACTAGTTTCTAGATGAGGTTTCCCTAACCGAACAATCAAGTAGCTCAATTATGAATATTGTTGATTAGGAAGAAGTTGATCCACCAGAAGAAACAACCATGTTGATATGGGACCCTGACCTACCAATGCCTTCCGATGACCTATATGTGGTTCAATAATCACCCACATAAGTATTGGATGTGCAAACACGAAGTAGGGGTCAACCTGTCTCAAACGACCTTACTACGACCCAAACTTCGGGGGGAAAACCAACTTCTGATCACCCGAAAGAACCTTTTGTTCCCCGAATAAATCCTATAAACATCCATACACGAGAATCTCCCAAGCTAGACTACAACATAGTAGAAGACTTGAAAAATATGAAGGCAAATATATCGGTCATAAACATGTGTAGAATCCCTCAACAAAAATATTTTCTGTTACAAGCATTGAAATCAGTAGAAAATCCTAAAACGAACATTGACCAAGGAGAAAATCTAACCCCCGCATATCTAAGGAATAAACCAATTGTGAACTCCTACTCTGAATATAAGAAGGGAAAAACTTTTGTCCCACCGTTCCTTTGGACATTTGAAGTCTTCAACAGGAACCTCCATAACTATTTGGTTGACTTGGGAGCATCCTCCAATGTTATGCTATTGTGTATTTGCAAAAAATTAAACGTATTCCCTCTCAAAAGAGATAAACATGTAATAAAACTAGTCATAACCCATGTGAAGGTTATGGGATAGATCAAAGATGTAATAATCATAATAGCGACACACTCCAAATTTGTTCAAGTAATTGACATCATTGTAGTAGATATCCCAGAAGATTATGGATTGCTACTGAGTCGAGATTGGTCTGAGAAGTTAAACATATACTTTAGTATAGAATGGGATCACCTTTGGCTACCATTAAAGGAAAACACAAATATGATCAGAACCGATAGGGAAATATATCTAAGACACACAGTCACCGATCTGGAAACTCTTAACGAGCCCTCATCGACAAATTTTCCCGTGCTAGGCAATTATTCCTGTGAATTCTATTTCGAGAATTTCTCTGCCCTCTCATCTGATATCCCTCTTACCCAAAACTCCGAAATAAGTTTTCAAGAAAATTTGCTAACAACGGCGAGGGAAACCCTCTTCTGTCAGGAACCAGTGTTAGAAATCATGGAACAGATAGGAGGAAAGGAGGAAAGTGGTATAAAAAAGGAAGCTAACGGTTGCCGTTCACAAATGTGGACTTTATACTTCGATGGATCTAAATCGCAAGAAGGCTCAGGGGAAGGGTGCATCCTCATTAACCCAAAAGGTAAACAAAGTTTCGTGTCATGTAGGATAGAATTTGAATGCACAGTATGAAGCTTTAGTACAAGGGCTGAAGAAAGCCATAGACTTAAACGTTAAAGAATTGAAAATTTTTGGAGATTCTGAAATCATCGTTAGACAAGTAAGGAACACTATACATTGCAACTCTCCCCACTCGAGGAATTACCAACAGGAAGTGCACAGACTAATAGAACATTTTGAAGCCTTCAACATTACATCAATTCCCAGAACAAAAAAAACATTCTTGTTGATTCTCTAGCCACCGTTGCCTCAAGGATATCACCTCTAGAAGACTATGAAGCCTCCTAGTTCACTCTAGAGCTACTCTACAAACTGTCGGTGCCCAACAATATTTCTAATTGGAAGCTCTTTGAAGGAGATGAATAGATCATCAAATTTTTGACCAATCAGGATAATTTTAAAGACTTGGCTATTGACGATGAAGTATTCTAGGAGCAATTAGCAGAAACCAATCCTCATACAAATCAACCGACTGACAAACCAAGGTCTCACATGATACCGAAGGGAGTATCCAATTTAGAAAACCTTTTTGACCTAATGGAAATATTTAAAGGGTCAAAGAACGCAAAGGCGGGGAGTTCTTGTCCCATGCACGAAACTATAAATCTAGGAACCCCAGAAAATCCCAAGAGTATAAATCTCGGTAAGACAGTATCTAAAGAGGAAAGGAAGGCCTATCTCAAACTTTTCAGACAATATCAAGATGTTTTTGCATGGTCCTACCGATATCTGAAAACTTATGATACTCGTATGATTCAACACACTATCCTGTTAAAACCTGAAGTGAAACCCTTCCAACATAAGCTTCGGAAGTACCACCCATCCCTGGAGTCTCTCATGTGTTAGGAGTTAAAGAAACTACTATATGCCAAGATTATCTTCCAGGTTAGACACTCCGCATGGGTAGAAAATTTGGTTCCTGTGAGAAAAAAGTCTGGGGAGATCCGCCTATGCGTAGATTTTCGAAACCTTAACAGAGCTTCAGAAAAGGATAACTATCCAGTACCACCAATGGAGAAACTCTTGCAGACCGTGTCTGGCTCTAATATTTTCTCCCTGCTAGATGATTTTTCAGGTTACAACCAAGTTCTAGTTTCAGAAGAGGATCGTTTGAAGACTACCTTCCAAATCAATTGGGGAACCTTCACTTATAAATGTATGCCCTTTGGGTTAATCGATGTAGGGGAAACCTTCCGAAGGGCCATGCATGTAGCATTTCGGGGACTAATAAAAAAGTGTGTAGTAGTCTATTTAGATGACGTGAAAGTGTATTCAAAGAACAGAGAAGATCACATCCAACACTTAACCCAGATTTTCGAAAGGTGTAGGAAATACAGTATCTCCTTAAACCCTAAGAAAACTATCTTTGGTGTCGAGGAAGGTAAATTGCTAGGTCATATTATATCTCAAGAAGGGATTCACATAGACCCAGAAAGGATTAGGGCTATAACTCAGCTTCCATTACCTCACAACAAAAAGGTTATGCAATTGTTCTTCAGAAAAATCAATTTTGTAAGAAAATTCACCCCTGATTTCGCTGAAACTATCAAACCCTTACAAAAAATGATCCGCAAAGATTTTGAATTTAAGTGGGATGATGAATGGAAAAGGGATTTCAACAATATTAAGACTGCGATATCTCAAGCCCCAGTGTTGTAAAGTCCCGATTTTAGCAAAGATTTCTTCCTTTATACTTTCGCCTCTGACCAATTGTTATCTATAGTATTGACTCAGAAGGATGATGACAACAACGAGGCCCTGATATCATTCATGAACACTAATATCCAAGGGGCCGAACTGAATTACCCTACTATAGACAAATATGCTTATGCAGTGTACAAGGCAGTGAAACACTTCAGATCTTACATCCTCAAGAACCATACCAAAGTCATCGTGCCTCACCCTGTAGTCCGATCCCTGTTCACTCAACAAGAGATGGGGGAAAGAAGAGGAAATTGGATGGAAGTGGTCCAAGAATTTTATCTAGATATAAAACCTGCTAAACTGGTTAAGAGACAAGGATTATGCAAACTGGCAGCTGAAGCCTAGGATCAAGTAAATGAAGACCCCAGATGGGAGAATGAATTAGCATTGTGGTGTGGTGAAGATTTATACATCTCCCTAGGGAAAGAGGCTTGGTATGAGAAAATTAATTATCTCTTGCATCATGGAACTTGCCCAAAAGACCTAAATCCTAGGGAAAGGAGAGCCCTTAGGTTAAAATCAACACAATATCGCCTCATAAATTCGATGCTCTTCCGTGTTAATTATGATGGGGTACTTTTAAGATGTCTCGAATGTGAAGATGTAGACAAAGTTATGAAGGAACTCCATGATGGTCCTATAGGTGGACATTTCCCAGGAAACACCACTGCTCATAAAATACTGAGAGTTGGTTATTATTGGCCTACTTTGTTAAGGGACGCTCAAACATACGCTAGAAACTGTAAAACTTTCCAAATAAGCGCAGGGAGGGAAAAGAGAGTAGTTGTCCCACTTCAACCCGTGGTCGTTTCCATGGCGTTTGAGCAATGGGGGTTAGATATCATTGGAGAAATTACACCGAGTTCCTCAAAATAACATAGATACATACTGAATGCCACAGACTATTTCATGAAATGGGCAGAGGCATCCCTTTAACTCATGCAAACGAAAAGGTGGTGATCCAATTCATAGAACAATAACTGATCACAAGGTTTGGTGTGCCTTCTGTCCTTGTTTTTGATAATGCTACTTACTTTTATTCCACCCTATTAATAGAGTTTTCTCTAGATAAAGGAATCATAATCATGTACTTTGCAAACTACTATCCATACGGGAACGGGTGGCAAAATCAACTAATAAGAACCTAGTGAGGATATTAAAGAAAATAGTTGCACATCAGAGGATTTGGCATAGTTCACTCCACAACACTGTATGGGATGATAGAGTAACACCCAAGGAAGCTATAGGAAATTACCCGTACTTCCTGGTATATAGACAGGAAGCCATTCTCCCGAATGAGCTATATCTTCCATCTCTTCAACTTGCTTAGGATTCTAGAGGACAAACCTCATCAGTTATACAACAAAGAATTGATACCCTCCTCATGTTGGAAGAAGAAAGGGAGAAAGAAAAATCAAAATTCATAACTCATTAGCCGATAGTTAAATGGTGGTTTGATAAGCATAAGGCCAAAGAGAATAGTTTTGAGGTAGGATACTTAGTCCTAAAATGGGACAGAGCAAATGAGCCGAAAGGAAAACATTCTAAGTTTCAGAATCTATGGCTCGAACCTTTCCAGGTGGCCGAGAAAATTGGGGTAGGCACATATCGGTTGTAGAATTTGAGGGGGGAACCTTAGGCCCTCACAGTGAATGGCCAAGCCCTAAAACAATATTTTCATTTAAAAAAAAAAAATGTATGTGTGTTTTCACGATGTTTTGTTGTAGGGCAGGTCGATTGCAGAATGCATTTTTGTTTGTTTGTTTATTGCTATAGTACTTCTGCGCTTTTGAAGATTGTGTTTAGAAAGACAATGGTTAACCTCAATTCATGCGATATGACGAACTCTGTTCTTGAATCATCACTCACATACAACACAAGAAGAGGTGGGAGACCTGCAATTGTTTTAAAGGGTTTCCTATCTAACCTGCAGATGAAGATTCCTTGGGAAATTGGCGAAGTGTCTGCTTGGTGGTATGGTAAAAACTTAAGGGAAAGGTGGTAAGCTAGAAAGGACCGCGTGTACCTCAAAGATAGAGCTATAAAAAATTCACCTTAACCATCTCATTTTACAAATAACAAACGTCCTCCTCTCCCACTTTCTCAGGGTATTCTGCCGAAATAAAATCAACCATATCAAATGGGTACACAGTAAGAGAGGGTATGTAGATAACTCCGTTGGGGCTATGGATGCTCGCTGGCAATGAATCAAGGTCTGTGACATCGGGGTGACTCCATCGAGGGTATGGACGCTCGCTGACAGTGGAGAACCACCATAGTAAGTGAATACGAATAACTAAAGGGCATGGGGACAGTGAATGATTTACTCAACTCTTGTCAAAAGGGGAGTTAGTCAGGGTTACAGGAAATGAAGGTGGAATAAAGGTTGAAAACCCGACAGGCAGGCTTGGATGCATAAACTGGGGAATTTAAAATACAAGGATAAAAGAGGCTCTGATAAAAAACCAGTTAAGTTATTAACCATATTTTTCATCAGCTGAGCCCGAGGTAGGAACAAAGATTCTGCTTTTGCCCAATACGTCACCATTTCTTGATCACTCAACACACCTTAAAAAGCCTCTGTCAAATTTTTGCTTTTTGGGTACCACTTGAGTCAGTTTCCCATTACTGAGTGACTTGGTTCTTATTTGTTTCTTGCTTGATTGAGTCTTTGCGCATTTCTGTTTCTATTGTTTCTTGAAGGATAATTACATGTCGTATTTGGTTCAGAATGCTTGTAACCATGTTTTCCATTGATTGAGCTCACAACAGGTCGACCAAGCATTTTTGTATGCATAGGAAATGCCCGTGTACAAATGCATCAATCCACAACGGTCAATTTTTGGCTCAGATTGTGGGAACAGATAGGTTGACTTTCGACGATGGAGATCCATTAGGCCAATCAGATCGACGGTTTTCATGCATTCGACGTGTCGAAATTACATGGGTTTTAACATCAAGAGAAGACCCACAAAGTACATGAACACACGAAGTCCCGAAGAGCCGAAGTCCCAAAGAGAAGAAGTCCCGAAGTCCCGAGAGCCTGCCATGTCAGAGTCAGAGACTTAACACTCCGAGAGATTTGCGAAGCACTAGAGCAAGAATTACCTGAATTTTCGAATTATCGAAGTTCCAAAGTAAATCTTGACCATCCATCAACGAGGACACGTGGCGACAGATCCCACACTTCGGATATACGACACTTCAGAGGATTGTTCAAGGAAGGAGATGACAACTCCCGAAGCTTGAAATCCTAAAGTGAATCTGGACCGTCCAAATCCAGAGGACACGTGGAGGTAGATCCTTCACTTCGGAGACTTAACACTCCAAGAGATTTTCGAAGCACTAGAGCAAGAATTACCTGAAGTTCCAAACTACTGAAGTCCTGAAGTAACGAGAGACTGCCACGTCACTTCGGGCCCGTACTACTTCTGGCCTGTACTGCTTTAGGAGAACTTCATGCCTCATAGTCTAAAAACTCCTAAATCCCGAAGTGTCGGAGCACGTGGCACTCATGATTCATAGCGCGTGGCACTCATCAGTCATGACACATGGCACACTCATTATTCATGACACGTGGCACTCATTCCAGGTCATTTGGTTGTGTCATTTGCCCATTTCTACGTGACACGTGTCACCCTTCTTTCCATGACACATCAGCAACCGTGACATCATATGACATCATGCCACCATGTCACTTTGCAACCTGTACCACTCTAGAAGATTTCCGAGCACAACATTCATAAACTCCCGAAGAGCCCGAACACCCGAAGTCCCAAAGTGAATCTTGACCATCCATCAATGAGGATACATGGCGACAAATCCCCCACTTCGGATATACGACACTTCAGAGGATTATGCGAGCAAGGAGATGAAAAGTCCCAAATCATGAACTCCCGAAGTGAATTTGGACCTTCCAGAGCTAGAGGCCACGTGGAGGCAGGTCTCTCACTTCATAAATATGACACTCCAGAGGATGGTAAGAACTTTGCATTAAAAAGGCCCAAAGCTCGAACTCTCAAAGTAATTGTGGACCGTTGATCTCAAATCAACCAACACTATTGATCCTTGCAACATGTAAGGAAGGAATATCACCCCGATCACAGATTGCGACATGATCGATGACCACACTGCATTGCGGGGACGTAAATTGCTCAAACGTTAATTTTCCAAAGCGATCCCGCAATTAGAACCATGGTATTGTTGGAAGGGTACATGGAAACTTGTGGGGGATTGTGGGCCCAAAGGCAGTGTGTACCTAAACCACCCTCGACAAATTTTGCAATCTCGTGCTTATATGACATTAGGTCACCACGTCACCTCCACTCACACTACCTCTACCACTCAACTTTCACCACCTGTTCCCCCTGACTACTCCCCATATCACCTCCATGCATCCTGTTTTCCTATTGGACGTTCGCCTCCACCTCTTCCTATTCATGACCAGGTCATCATGGTGAAAGTGGGGAGAAGGGTCAGTTACATTCGAGACAGAGTGCGCTTAGCTTCCGAAAGCTCAGACACAGACAAAGAGTTACGTCTCAGTCATAGGTTGATGCAGATTGGTTCCAAAACACTTCAGCAGACTCTGCTCATGCAACCAATTGTCTCCAATGGCCTCCAACAACTCGCAAGCATGCCATTACTAAAAAAAAAGCTCTTTTCCATCACTCCAAGGCCTATTTTCTGCTGAGTCAGTTCCTCCAACGCATGCATCAGTTCTTTCTCAGAGACAATAGTGGTTTTTAATTGATTAATTCTAGCATTTTCTTAGATTAGATACAAGAGTGGTCTTCTATGTATGATAAGAACCACTCTTGTTGTTTAAGTCCAATGTCATAGTCAAGTTAATAATTTGTTTTACAAACAATTACCTAAAATTAGGTCTTAGTCCCCTAAGGGCGAGAACCTCTGCAACTTTGTTAAATAGGGGGTCTTTGAATGTTTTGATGGTCGATGGTTTGGAAAAAGACCTTGATTTTTGTATTTGTAAAGAACTTTTTTAGAGCTACTTTAACTGAGAAGTCCTTTTCAGGACCAGAGACAATTTTGAGTTTTTTCATGAAAAGTGTTTGTGATTGGATCTAAAGAAGAATTATTTCTGATTTTATCTCATGAATGGATGTTGTAACGAATAAGAGCCTCTGAATCTGTTGATAAGTTATCTGATTCAATATTTTTATAGTTCTTGTCTTTAATGATGAAAAGTAAATCGTTGCGTTAATATGTGATTGATGATTAAGGCTAAGGAAACTTTTTTTCTTACCATCGTTCATTAAATGTATGTTTATTTTTCTGATAATCTTATCTCATTCAATAATTGGAACACCAGGAGGTTAATGCATTAGAACTAGGCTTGTTGTAGGTGTAATAATCATTGTTTGCATGTTCGAGCATGTGGGTTATCCCAAGCTCAACATTCTCCAGTAGTTAATCTTTCCCACTTTGTTACCGAGTTGGTTTATACCAACTTTTATCTTGTATCGGTCCCACCTATAAAAGAAAATACCCCAAAAAATAACATTTGAACTAAAGGAGGAGCTTTCACAAGAAAACATACTGTCAATCACTACGTAAAGCCCATCGATTAATTGGTCGAATCACAAGATCTGAAGAACCATTCCACCATTAAACACTGCAGAGTCTAATAGGGCCTTGGTGGCGGGTTTGGTTCCTACTGAGTTAAAGGGATTTAGGACCCCTCAACACACCCTTCGGCTGTTGCTTTCCTAGGCTTACTTTCCCGGGATTAGGATGCATGCTATCAGTGCCATATGTCCAATAATACAACAACTAATAAATAAAATATAAAAAATATATTTATATTTTCATCCATGTGTTTAGTTGATGCCCTTCGATGTTTTTTATTTGATTTTTACTACTCTCAAATCGTTTCCTTTTCAGCTTGTGGGAGGTGTGGGAGTTTCTACCATGTCCGCAACCTCAGATTTATGTAAATAAGAAAACATTGGCTATTTCAAGTTTATGTAAACTAGCACATGCATAAAAAAGAAACCCTAAAATCTAGAACTGGAAGCTTAGTTTACATAAATCTGAAATGGCCAACCTGAGGTTGTGGACATGGGAGAAACTCCCACACCTCCCACAAATTGGAAAGGAAATTAGGTTTAAGAGTGGTAATAATCAAATATCAACTAAACACATGGCATGCATCCTAAGCTAGGCAAGCAACAACCAAACAACCAAAGAGCTGAAGGGCGTCAACAGGTCAGAACAACCACTAAATATTGGTATACAAGCATTTAGATCCACACATCCCACCAAGCCTACAGGTGGTAAATAAGAAACAAGTCAAAATACACGATAAGGAGGCACTCCACACACCCTGCAAATGCGTTTAAGTTGAAGTGCCCCACTAAATGTTGGTTTACGAGCGTTTAGATCCACACATCCCACCAAGCCTACATGTGATAAATAAGGTGTGACCAAGCCTACATGTGATAAATAAGGTGAATCGTTCCACATACTCACAAAGTTCCACCTATCTCAGTAAGAAATTTAAAGGGGGTAAAAAAAGCCTAAATCTAAAGTAATATATTATTAATACATTGTTATTTTGTTAATCACCTCTTTTAATGTTATATTGTTAATCACCTCTTTTAATGACAAACAGTTTTTTTTATCATGGGAAAAATTTAACGTTTACTTTTGATTTTGTGTGACGAATAAGAATATTCTAATGATGTGAAATCGTATCCAATCCCATTAAATGTGTCCATCTCCAATAAGTGTACACCTATGTACGTAATAAAAAAACATTGATTGTATAGAAAAGAAGGCTGAAGCAAGAACATAGAGGAGAGGAGAAAACAATCTTAAAGACTCAGCATGAGCAAAGAAGTTAGCAACAAATGTTTTGTGCATTTTCTTTGGTTTTATGGTTATACTTTTATATTCCTATGTCCATTAAATAAATGGATTGTGCATTTTCTTTGGTTTTATGGTTATGCTTTTATATTCCTATGTCCATTAAATAAATGGATTTTAAATTGCATGTGCGCCCCTATTTGTGTGCATGCTAAATTGTGCCCTTGTCTGTTTGTCGATTTACATTGCATGTGTATGTGTGCATGTTAAATGGTGCCTTGTCTGTCTATCGATTTAAATTGCGTGCATGTCAAATTGTGACTTGTTT
The DNA here is from genome assembly GCA_009831015.1 of Picea engelmannii. Classification (NCBI taxonomy): domain Eukaryota; kingdom Viridiplantae; phylum Streptophyta; class Pinopsida; order Pinales; family Pinaceae; genus Picea; species Picea engelmannii. The sequence continues at coordinate 390,734 of ML789053.1, read as the reverse complement.
TAAAATGAATTTGGCCTCGACTTTCTCATCTCAGAATTTGGTCTGTCAATTTAAATTGCATATGCGCCATTGATAGTTAGATTCATATCATACTGGAATTAGCGGTTTTGATTCAATCATACATATAATGTATAATTCAATATTATTAATAAAAAACATATAATTTATTATTAAAATTTATAATTTTAGTGTAACTTATAAATTTAATTATATAATTTAATTAATATTATCAATTTAATACATATAAATTTAATATATATAATTTATAAGTCAATATTATCAATAAAAAAATCATATAATTTATTATTAAAACTTGCAATTTTAGTGTAATTTTTTATTAATATTATCAATAAAAAAATAGTAATTTTTTAATCAATATTATCAATTTAATACATATAATTTATAAGTCCATATTATTAATAAAAAACATACAATTAATTATAAAAACTAATAAATTTTTTTTGTCAATATTATGAATAAAAAACATATAATTTATTATAAAAACTAATATTTTTTAATCAATATTATCAGTTTAATTATATTTATATTAACTTGTAATTTTTAATCAATATTATTAATTTAATCATATTTATATTAAAAATAGATAAAATTTTAACAAAATTAATAAATATTAAAAAAAAAACAAAAAATAACCAATTATTTAAAAAAAATATAACCCTTTAGTAAAATTTCGGCCCTAAGAACACTGCTCCCAACCTTGACACACAATGGTTGCTTTTTGCAGTGCATATGAAGCTGCCCATCTCTTTCGTGCCTATCTCTACGAACCAATGCTCAATCTTGTTCCTTCATAAAGCTCTAAATCTTTTTGCTAATCTATTATATACTTGCATTTCTATGGTTTTATGCCTAACTTATGAATCATGCATCATCTGCGAAAATTCAACCACACCAAAATAATACAATACAAACAGATGCCTCTAATACCGAACTCAAAATTGTCACTATACAGTCGGGAGAAATTTTCAAATTCTCGATACTGTAGTTAGAAAATGGATAGTTCTCAGAGTTCACACAAATAAAAATTATTTTTCTTGTAGGTTTAATGATTAAGAATATGCGTTTCCTGCTAAAAAGTTACAAGTTCAAATCCAGAGGGGGTAGGGTATGTATATCTTCGCAGATTTTACCAATCAAATCGTTGGGTGGAAAGAATCTCTTGTCCCACAAACAAGAGAGTCTCATACACCAAATTGTTCTTTTGTAATCTGTGGAGCAGAAGATGTTGATGGTGATAGTAGTGCAACATCAATTTGGGAACTGGCTAAAAACAGTTTCGTATATCTCTAGTTTGGAATTCGGAGTGAAAAGAGAACTGAGAAAAAGCCATTGAAAGAAATAAATGGGACTACCTCATAGTCTCTACAAGCATTACAGTAGATGATCCCTGGGCAGGTTGTAGAGGTATGGGCAGGTTGTAGAGGTACAATGGGTGTGTAGAGGTACAATGGGTGAGACTTAATCATAACCTTAAAAATAGATTATTATTATTATTTATAGTGTTTGAAAATGGAATCATACTTTGTACACATATAACACTTCCAACATCATCAATTCTGTGAAATTCTGGCTGAATCGCTATTAACAATGACAAGTGCAGGGTTCAAACGTACATTGCAAGTGCAAGGTTTCAGAACTCGGGGCTTCTTGCTGTATTCCAACTTCAAGCAATGAGGCACGTAAGTTTTTACGAACTTCTCATCAACGTGCCCAAACTTGGGATTCTGTGGCAGATTGTAATTTCTATTTTGCCAATCCCTGATTTTCAAGTTTTCCAAAACACATCTGATAAATAGCCTGGTTTTGCTGCACATAGCCATCAAGGACATGAGAGACGAGCTCGGCTTCTTGCAGTAAAGCTGAGGAAAAATGAGAAGAGAATCCAGCTTTAGTTCTTCTAACCAAGCCATGTGGCGTTCTATTAGATCCATAGTCTCCTTCTGCTGAACGATTGCATCTATCACTCCTTCCAATTGCCTGTTTCGGTCGGCTTGTTCGGGACAAGCGAAGGAATTTGGAGAGGAGTCGATCAAGCCGTTGTTATGTATATTCATAATACCGTTAATATAGGTATTGTTATTATTACCGTTGCACACATCGCTGTCACGGAGTGGCTTATCATCATGATTAGCATTAATATATCTCTGGTAGGCCTCACTTAGGCGGCCGTGGAGCACGTCCAAGGCTCTGGCGTTGAAGTTGTGAGCCAGATGCAGATACCAACATAGGAAGAAATTGTATTCTCTTTTGAATATCACAGAAAAGGGATTCGGGGGACCTGTGAGACCTGTCATTGTTTCTGTATGCTCATCCTTTTGCTTGCTGGAGTTCCCATTATTGTCTCGAGTTTCAGAAGGAGATGCCATCTTTCACTGGATATGCTTGCGTTTTCAAGGCTTTTCAGGATTACTTTGCTCATGAAGTATCATTGAACTCTGCTGGCATGTTTGAGATCTAGTTTTTCTAGAGGTGCAACGCCTCGTAATAATATTATATATTAACATTGCCTAAATAGCTTGTGTATAGTAGGTCTAACAAGGGATTATAGATATGATTAAGATTAATAGTATAGCTAATAAGGAATAAGTAATCGTTTATGAGCCCCGGATGGCGTGCCAAGGGATTATAGATATGATTAAGATTAATAGTATAGCTAATAAGGAATAAGAAATCGTTTATGAGCCCCGGATGGCGTGCCATCAGGGTCCACTGCCACCTCTGCATAGACCACGTGACCAGCCAATGTCGCCCTCCCCTCCATTTAATTCCCCCCATATGCGAATTGATCACCTCCATTACTGAGAGCTTGTTACTAATTGCCCGAGCGTGCCTCCTCTGGTTCTTTCGTCTGGGCGATGGAGGAAAGATGAAGGCCTTCACCTCTGTGCGCGCGGGAACTCCTTCAACTCTCTTTTTATGGAAATCCTCCTCGAGGACCTTCACACCATTATGTCTCTCACGTGCTATGCCTTTGTTCTATGCAGCCTACCTATTGTTTACTCTAGCTTGTCCATTTTCGTCTCTGTCTCATCTTCACTCACAATTGGCCATGCCTCGACTCCGCGGGAGGCCGAAGCCGAAGAGAGGATCTTTCTGGTTCCAAAACAAGGTGTCCATTTTCAATTGGCATCCACTTATCCCCGCTTCATCACCTAGCTCCTCACCCCCTTCATCTGTCCAGACCAGAGTGGTCTCCCACCTTTGTCTTCACCATGGACATGTCGCGTGGAGTGGTTCGACCTTTAAAGCAATTCTCTGGACCTAATCCAATCCAAGATATGACCTTATCTTCACAGCCGACCTTGGTCAGCCCGGTGAGCCCACCTCCCTCTTCCTCCTCGCCACCACCTTCTGCTCCCTTTCCACCCTCAGACCCTGTGCCATCTCGAGAGGAGTTCCCTGCTCAGGTGGAGGAGCTTCAAGGCGTTCCTCCTCGCCACCACCTTCTGCTCCCTTGCCACCCTCAGACCCTGTGCCATCTCGAGAGGAGTTCCCTGCTCAGGTGGAGGAGCTTCAAGGCGTAGTGTCGATATTACAGGATTTGGTCTTTGCGGTCAGACAGGACGTGGATGACCTCCTCTTTTAGTTGGAGCACTTGGGCCAACAGGCAGAGCAAATTGAATTTTTGCTTGAATCATTGCTTGCTCCAGGACAAACAACTGATGTCCCAACTATTTCAGAGCCGATTCTTGCTCTAGCTATCTAGACGGCTGCCACAGAAGGGACGGACATGCGTCATGAGACACGACAAACTTACAGGTGTCATCATGCATGTTTTACTCTCTCAACTATTCCAGTGTTTTGAAAGTTCAGCATAATTAATTTTTCTATTATTAATTTAGACAATTTCTTTTTTGTCTTATAATTTCAATGGAGGATCTGATCAAATCTGTTTCATACTAGGTGATTAGAAAATTGTGTTTAATTTTAATTTTAAATATTAAATACAAAGACACACTCATGATAGTGTAATTTTGCTCCATAAAAAGTAATATATAGAATTTGAGTAATAGTTTGTAATATTTTTAATACTTGAGTGATTATTGATAAACTATTTTATAAATATTATTCAAATTAATATCTTTTCACATATACATTACATTTATCAAAATTAAAATCTAACCTAACCTAAAAATAGTATAGCTAATAAGGAATAAATAATTGGTTATGATATTTTTAATAATTAAGTGATTACTGATAAAAGTATAAAAGTATCTTATTAATTTAACCTAAAAATAATATATCAAAATTAAAATCTAACCTAACCTAAAAACAGTATAGCTAATAAGGAATAAGTAATTGGTTATGATATTTTTAATAATTAAGTGATTACTGATAAAAGTATGAATAAGTAATTGTTTTAAAAACAGTATAGCTAATAAGGAATAAGTAATTGGTTATGATATTTTTAATAATTAAGTGATTACTGATAAAAGTATGAATAAGTAATTGTTTTAAAAACAGTATAGCTAATAAGGAATAAGTAATTGGTTATGATATTTTTAATAATTAAGTGATTACTGATAAAAGTATGAATAAGTAATTGTTTATGATATGTTTAAATGATTATTAATAAAAATATTTTATAAATATTATTTGAATTAATTTATTCTTAAAAATTAATTTTAGGAAGTAAAGTAGATTTTCATATGTACACTACATTCATCTAAATTTAAATACAACTTAACCTAAAATAATAATAATCACATACTACAAAAATTAATACCAATACAATAAACAATTCAAATTCTGTTTAAAATTTAAATCTAACCTAACCAAAAATAATAATAATAACAGAATACAAAAATTAATAACAATACAATAAACAATTTAAATTTTGTTTTGAATTTTTAGGAAGTGAAGTATATTCACATGTACATTACATTTATCAAAATTTAAATCTAACCTAACCTAAAATAATAATAGTAACAGAATACAATAATTAAATTACTGAAATTGTAGATTGCATGCGCTCTCCAACATCTTCTAGTAAGTTGTTAATAAAGACATCTATAAAGCATCAAAATTGAAATAAACATTGAAATGGAACCAATGCAAGCATGGAGTTAAATGACTACGTGATTTATCATTTTATATTTTATATGTGTGAGAGCGTGCACCTCTAATTGTAATCGTTAATAATATGTTTATATGTGTGAGAGTGTGTGTTTAGGCTAATAATATGTGTATGTATATTTATGGAGATTTTAATAGTTAAATAGTTATTAGTAGGGATTTTTTTGTTTTACAAATAAGGAAATTGCATACATCAATTTGATGTCTGGTTTGGCAATGATTTTAAAATTATATATATATATATATATATATATATATATATATATATATATATATATATATATATATATATATATATATATATATATATTAAAGTCATTGTCAAACGAGACATCAAATTGGTATATTATTTGTACGACAAGGGACCTTCTCCTTTTAGTCGTTTTATTACTAAAGTCTACTAAGGTGCAGACACCCAAAATACACATGTTATTAATCATAGACCCATGCCCGAACACACACATATACATACAATACGAAAAATCATTAGTCGTCATTCATTAACAATTGTGATTTGGTTTGATGTGCATTCATTCTCCTTTCTTTGCATTGGATTCCATTCCTCTCCTTTCAAAATTCCAAATGGTTTCCCCTCTACCCCTAGATAGTCTACAAACAATTCCCTCTCTGTTCCTCACAAATGCATACATCTTTCTTCACACCGTCCTAGTTTTATTTTTTCCAAAGTTCTTTGATAGCTCACTAAAAATACTTCCTTGCAACTTATTGTAGCTTGTTGGAATCAAATCGTTTTTTTTCCGAAACGTTGAATGGTTCTAGGCTAATGTATTTCTACACAACACAAGCAACCCCTATAAATTCTACAACACATCCAACCCCTCTACAAGTGATCCCCCCTTTGTTCTTCACAAATTCATACATCTAAGTTCCAATTGTGTTTTTTCTCGAGTGCTTTGATATCTCTCCAATAATACTCCCTTGTAGCTTATGGTTGTTGAACTATATTCATATCAAGATTTTATAATATGCAAGATATGTATTTAAAGTGTTTATTTTGTGTGAAATGTTAATAGAAAGTCTGGTGGGGGCATATAGAAATGGAATCTAGGTATTGTTCTAAGCAAGGTTGGTTGCAAATGAGTTTTTCCATTGCTGTTGAAATTTGACTTCTAAAGTGAGTTCAAATAATTTAGGTTGATATGCGAAGTGGGTTCTTAACCTATTAGCCTTTATTTAAGAAAACTCCTACATGTACATAATGTAAGTTGATATGTGAACTGGGTTCTTAACCTATTAGCCTTTATTTAAGAAAACTCCTACGTATACATGATTGTGGTTGATTAGGGGATATTTCATTATTGGATTTGTCAAAGGGAGAAGATTGAAGTGGATTTAGAAAATTTTGGTGGAAATGTAAGGTGTCATTTGTTTGCATTGGTTTGGCTTGTAATAAGCACACTTATTGTTGCATGATTTTTTGTATGCTTAGTAAAAGAAAGGATTTATAAAGGACACCATTTAATTGTTAAACTAGTGTTAAACAAAGATATGATTGTTCAATGGTCGTTGATATTGAAAACAATGGAGTTATTAGGTTTGTGTTGTCTTTATGTATACCCATTTAGTTTTCTGATTTGTGAATACTAGTTATATATTTTTGTGAGTGTCTCTTTAGTTTATTTTCCATCTCTTTTTTCTTCCACAATTTGTTAATGACTTAGGAAGTAGCATAGCTTGTTGTTAATCACAGCATACAAATATGTGTTCTTGAAATATTTTACCAATTTACTTGTACACTTTCTTCATGTAAGTAAATAATATACTTTAGGTAAATGGTTAAATATAGATATGCATAGAAGGTTAATTGAGATCAATAGTAATGAATAATTATGTTTAGAAGAATCATTTTAAAAAGGTGATCTATTTTTAGAGGATTAGCAGGTAAAATTAGATCAAATATCATTGGTTCAAATAAATAAGAATAATGAGTGAAATATGCGACTACATACATGAATTAACCCATATCAAGCATACACAAAAATGCACATGGTATACAAGACAAGCACATAAAGAACACTTATCTTTTATGAAAGTCACCAACTGAGTTCATAACTCAAATGTTCCTCCCAGCCATAGACTTTGTTTCTCATAAGCTTTCAACAACAGGTCACCCTCGAGTTGGGGCTTAACTCCACGATGAAAAAAGGTTTTCCTAGCGACAAGATGAGGTCTGATTCTTAACATAATTGTTCATTCCAAGGGGCTCGTTGTTGCAACTAGCCCATAGTGCCTCATTCCCCACGCACCTGTCACACCCAAGAATGTGTGCCCCTTCTCTGCTCCACAGTCCTCTAGCTGCCCCACTTCCTTTCCCAGGGTTACCAACAACATGTCAGATAGGAAGTCTCCAAGCCCCGCGACTAATGCTCAAAGCACCAGGGAACAATTTCCAGCAATACTCTCACCTGGAGAGTATGCTCACAGGTCAGACAACCACTTCTCAACAACCAATCTCTCACCCAGAGAGACTGCTCACGGTCCGTCAACCCGTCTCCTCTACAGTAACTCTGATTATATCCCCACAACTCCTTACAAGATTCTTTGTGCAGATAAGGTAATAATCAAATTTTCCATACAATCTGACCCCCTTCTGCTCACGAGAGCCTGCCACATGATTTCTTCCTGAATCCTTCTCTCAATAATCATAATCATGCAATCATATCCAAAATAAACTAAGGCCGGTAATATATATTGCATGCCTTACACTTGACACGTATCACCTTTAAAAGTAGCTTTAAGCCACTTGGTGACTTGTTCCCTACCCTTGAGAACTTAGGATAAAAACATATCCACATTACACTTTTTCAAAAATATTATTAAAATATTTCCCCCTTTTCCCTTTTTTAGTGGAATTGGCCCTCCATCTTTTTTCGTCTAAGTCTGTCTACACTCATTGATGTTCTTTTATTATTAACTTGAGTATAATTACATGGATAGGCGCAGTGGCCTATCTGCGTCCCATCTCAAAAGCCTCATACTCACACATGCTCTTCAGCCTCAACACACACACACACACGCACACATATATATTTCAACTTTGCACACTTCCAGGTCATTACCATGTCATTTACCCAAGTGTGTGCAACATGGTGCAATGTGTGCACTTACACAGGTGCACACAACACTATGACATGTGTGGCCCCTGTCTGTCTTGATAACAACTCTCTGCGCACTTACCCAAGTGCGCGCAACACCAAAACCAGGTGTCAATGACTCACCAACCTATATATACATCACATTAACAATTAGTACCAATGACTCACCAACCTATATGTACAATTACAAAGGGTCCAGATCAGGGACATGACAGTCACACACAAAGAGCTCAATTATCGTGCACTTACCCAAGTGCACGTAACATGGTGCAATGTGCGGACTTACACAGGTGCACACAACACTATCACATGTGTGGCCCCTATCTTGATAACAACTCTCCACACACTTACCCTGGTACGTGCAACACCAAAACCAGGTGTCAACGACTCACCGACCTATATATACATCACATTAACAATTAGTACCAACGATTCACCAACCTATATGTACAATTACAAAGGGTCTGGATCAAGGATATGTCAATCACACACAAAGAGATCAATACTTCCAATTTCCAAGAATTAAAATTTAACTCTTTACATGTAAAATGAGGAACACCCATGTCAAACCATAACATCACCATTTCAAATTAAAGACTCTTAACCTTTAAAATATCTCAGTGTTAATGAAAGAGGTATGCTAATGGTAATGGAACTTGTTTTACATGATCTTAAAACTTTCATTAAAATTTCAATAGTAAAGGTGATCATACCTTAAGAATCGCAAAAGGAACAAGTGGAGTTGCGAAGCAACAAGTCCCTACCAAGAAGGCAAGGCATGTTCTTCGATGTTCATGAAAACTGAGCTCATGTGGGGGGTTTCAACTTTCACCAAATGATCTCCATGCATATTTTAGTCACATAAATATGCTAAAATGTTGAACCTGATGCATATTTTAGTCACATAAATATGCTAAAATTCTTAACCTGATGTAGCATAGTAGCAAACCCGTAGGTTGTTATGGACCAGATCACTGTGGCAAAGAGTGTATGTATCACCTGTTGGATGTTGAATCAAACGTCTTTATCAAATCCCCGAGATGAGAGTCAAGCATGCAATTGTTTCTGCATCTAGAAATAGGTTATTATGATGGCTTTCTTTTTTTCCATATTTTTATATTGTACACAATGATGCGATTATAATTGAAATTATAGTGTCTTCTTTGAAGTTCTTTGTCCCTCCACGCCTATTTATGTCTGTGAAAAACGACACTAAGAATCTAGCAGATGATAGTCAACTCATCATCACATGCATGAAATGTTTCGGCCGCAGACTTACAAGTAGCTTCAGGAAGTTTCAACAGTCTGATTCTGCTGGATCCCAGTCAATGTTGTGTTCCTTCGCTATTTCTTTCATAAGTTTCAGCTTCACTTGCCCACTAGGTGTTCTTACAGATAACTTCTCGATAATCTAAAAAGTTCAGAATAGTATCGAAATCAATTCTTTAATGAATAAAAATAACTAATTTTCTCTGAGATGAAGTAAACTACACTGACATGGATACATGATATTTTTGCAAATCATCATTTGGATTCTGAAGACCCAAATGAGACAACGACAAGCCAAGTCCACTTAGTGATTTTCATTGACATTGTGGCCTGTATTAATTGTGCACATTTTGATCCACAGGGATTGGATTAGGCCAATGCCTCCATATCATGTGAAAACTCATGTAAAAATAATATAAAAAATTCTATTAATTACTTTTTAAGCTTTAGCTTTTTTAAACTTTACCTGTGTAAAATTAAACATACCATTCAGGTTATTCAAACTTAAATATTGTCAAAACTTGTAAATTAGTTTATGATCATGTCTAGAGTAGTCAAGTATTTTTTTATTATTGAAAAAGAGTGCAAAATTCAATATCACTAATAATTTGTAAATTAGTTTTTAGAGTTATTAGGTAGTTTTTACCCAATTTGATCAAGTTGAACAGACTACATTGTACTGTCCATTTTTTCTAATAGAAATTGAAACTTTCTTGTAAGCAATAACCAAGTTGAATCTCTTAGCCCAGCTCTGGCATCCAAGCATGTCCTAACATACATAAATGCACAACATACAACGTATCCATAATTTTCCTTTCAAAATGGAGACGTGGAGAATCAACACTGAAAGGAGTTCAAATATTGAGAATGTTTACTATACTTTATCTCTAACAAATTGCATGGCAGGGAAAGCTTATCGCAAGATGTTGCTTCCCAATGTCCTCATACAATGAACTCTGTGAATATGGTGATAACTATGCAGATTACAGTTCCCAGAATGGCAATGGCACATTGATTTTCTCATGGAAGTCATCGGCTGCATACATGCTCGGAGGAGCGGGTCTGATGCTAACACTTATACTCTTTGCTCTCATTATTATCGAGTCTTGCAGCCGAGGGTGGATAAAACAAAGAGGCTTGCAGTCTGGTCCTAGTTTTCTTGATGGCCTTCCAAACAACCACTCGCTTTACCGAATCTGGCTGGGTACCGCACTGAGAACAACCTTGACTGAATATTTATCGCTATGCCTCAGCAGCCTACACAATTAATGGAGGAAGTTTATGATAAAGGAATGAGGAACCACCATGGGAATGGGATGGATCGTCAGAACTGCCTTAACTTAGTTATTTATTCATGGACAAGATTCAGAGCATAGCAAGATGCTGCACGGGCAATAGAGACGAGCTCCCCGACACTAGCTAACGACAGTCTAATCATACCTGCACGCTAAGGAATGCTGGGGTTAGATTCACTTATCGTAGTTGGTAAATCGTAGTATGGGTGGATTCTCAGGCCTAATTCATTGTTGACTGGCTCTTCTTAAACATGATACTGGTTCAGAGTAAAATTGCCCTAGAAGAGTATCCTCCACATCACAGGTTCAAATCCCAGGAGGAGTGTAAGGTCTCCTGAGCCTACGACGCCACAGTGTATTGTCTTTGTCTGCGTCTTCACTATCCTGTCACCAGATTCATCTCGCCCGCCGCCAGGTATGCCACCTTGGACCAACTGCCTTCTATTTCGCCCCCTGAGCACAATAAAAACAAGAATGCCAATAATAATATTAAGGTGAGGGATAGCTCTGCATCGCCAGAAACAGTGTCTGTAGACATAAGCTAGCTAGCGTTGTGGGAGAGTCTATAGAAATAATGGAATCTTAAGCAATTATTCTGAGTCATATAGAAATATAAAAAATAATTGGTTGTGAAAGATTTTTTTTGTAGATACGCTAAAAGATTCAATGCTTTTATTATTCAGAAAGTGAATGGTCGGTTGTCCTTATATTCATGTCAAAGCTTAGAGTCATGGTTGATGCCTACATCAAATATACACTATGTTTTATTTTTCAGCTTTTAGCTTTTAGATTAGTAAAAACTATATTTCAATGAATCATGGTGTGATAATACTTACGATGTTATAGGATCTTTGGGCTGAGCAGAGAGGTCGAGAGGTGATGCAGTGCTGCAAGTTATATGAAGCAACATTTTGTATGCTGCAGAGCTACAACTTTCTTCTTCTATTGTGGTTTCTCAAGAGGATACTGCAAAGGAGGCTACGATATTGTGGCTTCTCGGGAGGATACTGCAAAGGAGGGTACGGTATTGTGCCTTCTGAGGAGGATACTGCAAAGGAGGGTACAGAGACAGCTTGCATAACTATGCATGAAGAAAAACAATTGCAAAGGAGGGTACTGAGACAGTGTGCATAACTATGCATGAAGCAAAACAGCTGGAGGGAGTATGTATCAATCATTATTAAGTTTGTAAAAACTTTGGCTCAATTATCACAAAAACTATATCACATATTTAATGTGATCTATGTAATGCTAGACTTAGTTCTAGCATTACTTACCTTCAAACAAATTACTCATCAAATATGCGATTGAAGGGGCTTTTAAGCTAATATCTTGTTCGCATGTGCCTCGGCCAAATAAGACCTTCATACTCAAAACTTTAGATTATATGATATGGATTTTAAAGTGAAATTGTATGATTTATGAAAACTTTACTTTAAAACAGGGAAATGTTATTGGGTTTAATGCCAAACTAATGCAAAAAAACAGATTCGATTACTATAGTCCATGCAGCCCGAAGGGCAGGGACTAATAAGCCATCTTGGGCTAATATCCAACCTAATTCTTCGTTAGTGTAGGGACAAATATGGAAGAACTTATACCCTTGTCGAATCTTACTGTATTGATGTATCATGACCTCAACCAACGTCATGAAGGTAGGACGACCAACTCTATCGACGATTATGTTAGGGATCTTGCTTTTGAAGGTTTCATATTTGGCAAGTTGGGGTTTACCGAAATGAAAAGGGTCGAGAGAAACCACCTGCGGCATGTAAGCTTTCGACTTTTGAAAAGGAAGGTGTTCCAATATGCAGGAGACGAGTTGGGAGTTTGCCTCAATCTCATCTTCTGGAATTAGAGGATTAGATTCTGGAGATTGGAATCCATCATTGCAAACTTCCAGGCACGCCTTCTCTTTAATCATTGGATTCATTGGTACGGTTTGTGTTTCACTTGATTAGGCCACAACTTCAGAGAGGAGTAAATCCAAGCTTTAGCACTAAGCACTAGCAAATTCACAGAGTAAAGATGAAACTTGCAGTGGAAAAACCCCAAGCTCCAGCGATGAGCAGACTTGCGAATGGCATTCGTAAAGCAAAGTTGGACGCTAGAGCGGAGAAGACCCTTGGAATTTAGGAATGAACACATTCATTGTTCGTTTACTCCTTGAACTAATCCAGAATTTAGGAATGAACACATTCATTGTTCATTTACTCCCTGGACTAATCTTGTCCAAATGCCATAACTGAACCGTAATTCCACGAGTCCTCAACCCCACCCCTGCCCAATATTATTAGCCTGCGCCCTATTATATATTTTGATGGATAACCTAAGCATTTAGACATCAAATTGATGTGTTTGACATTTTGATGCACGTCAAAAATGATGTGCCAATTTCGTATCCATGTGTCAAATACAGAGACGTCAAATTATAGCCCTGGTGTGGACGAATCTCCTCAACTGTTCTTGGGATTGGAACCTGAGCCTGCATTCATGGAGTTGCTTGTTACCTCTACGCGTTGGTTCGTTTTCCCAAACAACGACTTCCTCCAGTTTCTAGGGTGCTTTAAATGCATTTATTACACCGAAGGTGTTTTTTAAAGGGAGGTTCCTCTAGGGGCCTTCACCGTCTGTCCAAAGTTTATACAAAGCTGCCATTTGTTTATCAAATGGAGACCAATCCTCTATACAAAGCTGCCATTTTTTTTTATCAAATGGAGATCAATATTCTATCTCCACGCCTCTTATCCTTCACCCCATACGTCTTATCATTCACCGTCTTCTCCTTTATGACTCCAAATATTCTCCTTCAACGACTCCAAACTGCTAGATTCACCGACTCCAAACTTCTAGATAGGTTGCAAGCACCCAAAGTGAAACTTGAAAGTGTTCCTGCGGCCATGTGGTAAATCGTGAAGTGAGGTTTTGTAACCACCAAAGATTCAGTTCCTGTTGGATATGTGAAGAAGAGTGCCGACTTTGTCATCAAAGACAGTGAATTCCACTACCAAGATTGTTCAGATGTGGAATGAACTAAACTTTATGCGATGAAGCAGACAAAATTGTATGAGAGGAATGTGCTAGTTGGTCCTAGTATCGCCAGTGAACCTAAAAAAAACAAATCGTCCGTGAAGGTGAGAATTTATCATTTAATTTTAATGAGAATTTTGCGTCATTTTCCTGTTTTAAAAAATAATCTATTGTTCAAGTGCAAATTTATTTTTTAAGATGAAAATTGCAAATGAGAGAGAAAGGAGAAGTTCAATTTTCACCCAAAACCATGACAAGCCCTTATCGTCTCCTATCCAAATCCAATATGTACGAACATGACCCAGACTTCCAATTCCTACCTCAAATCCTCTTCCTTGCAACAATGTTGTGAATCCTATTATCTTTATTGTCCATATACTACAACTAATAAATAAACGAGAGCCAAAATAGAGGGAGAAAAAACTCAACACAAATACTTTGGTATTGTTCTGTTTTTTCTCAGTAAAAAGTGTAGCTTATGCTTTGAAAGTTGAAACAAAAAGCTCAAGTAGAATGAGATCTTTAATTTGATTAACTCACCTTTACTTGGCCAAACTCCGTAGTTTCAACTTTCACAAACATGACCCCAAATACAATGCATGAATAGAACCCCGTACCTCCAATTCTTGCCTCAGATCCTCTTCCCCCAGCGATGATGCAATTCTTGTTATCTTTATTGTCAGTACAGTAGAATCAGTAAATAAAAGAGAGTTAGAACACATGGAGAAAAAACTCAACACAAATATTTTGGTATAGTTCAGTGTTTTCTGAATAAAAAGCATATAAAAAGTTCAAGCAGAACGAAATCTTTAATTGATTAACTCACCTTTACTTCGCCACACTTTGTAGAAGTTTGAGGGGGGTTAGGGGAGATTTCATTACTGGATTTATCAAAGGGAGAAGTTTGAGGGGGGTTTGGAGAATTTTGGTGGAAATGTAATGTGTCATTTGTTTGCATTGATTTGGCTTGTAATAAGCACACTTATTGTTGCATGATTTTTTGTATGCTTGGTAAAAGAAAGGATTTTTAAAGGACACCATTTAATTGTCAAACTAGTGTTAAAAAAATATATGATTGTTCAATGGTCGTTGATATTGAAAACAATGGATTTATTAGGTTTGTGTTGTCTTTATGTATACCCATTTAGTTTTCTAATTTGTGAATACTAGTTATATATTTTTGTGATTTTTGTGAGTGTCTCTTTAGTTTATTTTCCATCTCTTTTTTCTTCCACAATTTGTTAATGACTTAGGAAGTAGCATAGCTTGTTGTTAATCACATCATACAAATATGTGTTCTTGAAATATTTTACCAATTTACTTGTACACTTTCTTCATGTAAGTAAATAATAGACTTTAGGTAAATGGTTAAACATAGATATGCATAGAAGGTTAATTGAGATAAATAGTAATGAAGAATTGTGTTTAAAATAATCATTTTAAAAAGGTGAGCTATTTTTAGAGGATTAGCAGGTAAAATTAGATCAAATATCATTGGTTCAAAAAAATAAGACTAATGAGTGAAATATGCGACCACATACAAGAATTAACCCATATCAAGCATACACAAAAATGCACATGGTAAACAAGACAAGCACATAAAGAACACTTATCTTTTATGAAAGTCACTAACTGAGCGCATAACTCAAACATTCCTCGCAACCATAGATTTTGTTTCTCATAAGCTTTCAACAATAGGTCACCCTCGAGTTGGGGATTAACTCCACCAAGAAAAAATGATTTCCTAGTAACAAGATGAGGTCTGATTCTTAACAGAATTGCTCATTCCAAGGGGCTCAATTGCTGCAACTAGCCCATAGTGCCTCATTCCCCATGCACCTGTCACACCCAAGAAAGTGTGCCCCTTCTCTGCTCCACAATCCTCCAGCTGCCCCACTTCCTTTCCCAGGGTTACCAACAACATGTCGGATAGGAAGTCTCCAAGCCCCACGACTAATGCTCAAAGCACCAGGGAACAATTTCCAACAATACTCTCACCTGGAGAGTATGCTCATAGGTCATACAACCACTTCTCAACAACCAATCTCTCACCCAGAGGGACTGCTCATGGTCTGTCAACCCGTCTCCTCTATAGTAACTCTGATTATATCTCCACAACTCCTTACAAGATTCTTTGTGTAGATAAGGTAATAATCAAATTTTCCATACAATTTGACCCCCTTCTGCTCATGAGAGCCTGCCACATGATTTCTTCCTGAATCCTTCTCTCAATAATCATAATCATGCAATCATGCCCAAAATAAACTAAGGCCAATAATATATATTGCATGCCTTACACTTGACACTTGTCACCTTTAAAAGTAGCTTGAAGCCACTTGGTGACTTGTTCCCTACCCTTGAAAACTTAGGATAAAAACATATCTACATTACACTTTTTTGAAAACATTATTAAAATATTTCCCCCCTTTTCCCTTTTTTAGTGGAATTGGCCCTCCATCTTTTTTCGTCTAACTCTGTCTACGCTCATCGATGTTCTTTTATTATTAACTTGAGTATAATTACATGGATAGGCACACTGGCCTATCTATGTCCCATCTCACAAGCCTCATACTCACATAGGCTCTTCGGCCTCAACACACACACACACACATATATTTCAACTTTGTACACTTCTAGGTCATTACCAGGTCATTTACCCAAGTGTGTGCAACATGGTGCAATGTGTGCACTTACACAAGTGCACACAACACTATGACATGTGTGGCCCCTGTCTTTATAACAACTCTCTGCGCACTTACCCATGTGCGCGCAACACCAAAACCAGGTGTCAATGGCTCACCAACCTATATATACATCACATTAACAATTAGTACCAACGACTCACTAGCCTATATGTACAATTACAAAGGGTCTAGATCAGGGACATGATAGTCACACACAAAGAGCTCAATTATCACGCACTTACCCAAGTGCACGCAACATGGTGCAATGTGCGCACTTACACAAGTGCACACAACACTATGACATGTGTGGCCCCTATCTTGATAACAACTCTCTACGCACTTACCCTGGTACGCACAACATCAAAACCAGGTGTCAATGGCTCACCAACCTATATATACATCACATTAACAATTAGTACCAACGATTCACCAACCTATATGTACAATTACAAAGGGTATAGATAAAGGACATGACAATCACACACAAAGAGCTCAATACTTCCAATTTCCAAGAATTAAAATTTAACTCTTTACATGTAAAACGAGTACCACCCATGTCAAACCACAACCTCACCATTTCAAATTAAAGACTCTTAACCTTTAAAATATCTCAGTGTTAATGACAGAGGTATGCTAATGGTAATGGAACTTGTTTGACATGATCTTAAAACTTTCATTAAAATTTCAATAGTAAAGGTGATCATACCTTAAGAATCGCAAAAGGAACAAGTGGAATTGCGAAGAAACAAGTCCCTACCAAGAAGGCAGGGCACGTTCTTTGATGTTCATGAAAACCGAGCTCATGTGGGGGGTTTCAACTTTCACCAATTGATCTCCATGCATATTTTAGTCACATAAATATGCTAAAATGTTGAACCTGATGCATATTTTAGTCACATAAATATGCTAAAATGATTAACCTGATGTAGCATAGTAGCAAACCCGTAGGTTGTTATGGAGCAGATCACTATGGCAAAGAGTGTATGTATCACCTGTTAGATGTTCGAATCAAAAGTCTTTATCAAATCCCCGAGACAAGACTCAAGCATGCAGTCGTTTCTGCATCTGGGAATAGGTTATTATCATGGATTTATTTGTTTCTATATTTTTATATTGTACACAGTGATGCGATTATAATCGAAATTATAGTGTCTTCTTCGAAGTTTTTTGTCCCTCCACGCCTATTTATGTCTGTGCAAAACGACACTAAGAATCTAGCAAATGATAGTCAACTCATCATCACATGCATGAAATGTTTCGGCCATAGACTTACAAGTAGCTTCAGGAAGTTTCAACAGTCTGATTCTGCTGGATCCCAGTCAATGTTGTGTTCCGTCGCTATTTCTTTCATAAGTTTCAGCTTCACTTGCCCACTAGGTGTTCTTACAGATAAATTCTCGATAATCTGAAAAGTTCAGAACAATATCGAAATCGATTCTTTAATGAATAATAATAACTAATTTTCTCTGAGATGAAGTAAACTACACTAACATGGATACATGGTATTTTTGCAAATCATCATTTGGATTCTGAAGACCCAAATGAGACAACGACAAGCCAAGTCCACTTAGTGATTTTCATTGGCATTGTGGCCTGTATTAATTGTGCACATTTTGATCCACAGGCATTGGATTAGGCCAATGCCTCCATATCATGTGAAAAATCACGTAAAAATAATATAAAAAATTCTATTAATTACTTTTTAAGCTTTAGCTTTTTTAAACTTTACTTGTGTAAAATTAAACATACCATTCAAGTTATTCAAACTTAAATATTGTCAAAACTTGTAAATTAGTTTATGATCATGTCTAGATTAGTCAAGTATTTTTTTATTATTGAAAAAGAGTGCAAAATTCAATATCACTAATAATTTGTAAATTAGTTTTTAGAGTTATTAGGTAGTTTTTACCCAATTTGATCAAGTTGAATAGACTACATTGTACTGTCCATTTTTTCTAATAGAAATTGAAACTTTCTTGTAAGCAGTAACAAAGTTGAATCTCTTAGCTCAGCTCTGGCATCCAAGCATGTCCTAACATACATAAATTCACAACATACAATGTGCCCATAATTTTCCTTTCAAAATGGAGACGTGGAGAATCGACACTGAAAGGAGTTCAAATATCGAGAATGTTTACTATATTTTATCTCTAACAAATTGCATGGGAGAGAAACCTTATCGCAAGATGTTGCTTCCCAATGTCCTCGTACAACGAACTCTACGAATATGGCGATAACTATGCAGATTGCAGTTCCCAGAATGGCAATGGCAATGGCACATCGATTTTCTCATGGAAGTTGTCGGCTGCATACGTGCTCGGAGGAGCGGGTCTGATGCTAACACTTATACTCTTTTCTCTCATTATTATCGAGTCTTGCAGTCGAGGGTGGATAAAACAAAGAGTCTTGCAGTCTGGTCCTGGTTTTGCTTGATCGCCTTCCAAACAACCACTCTCTTTACCGAATTTGGCTGGGTACCGCACCAAGAACAACCTTGAATGAATATTTACCGCTACACCTCAGCAGCCTATGCAATTAATGAAGGAAGTTTATGATACAGGAAAGAGGAACCACCATGGGAATGGGATGGATCGTCATAACTGCCTTAGAAACTACTGCCTTAACTTAGTTATTTATTCGTGGACAAGATTTAGAGCATAGCAAGATGTTGCACGGGCAATAGAGATGAGCTCCCCGACATCGGCTAACGACAATCTAATCAGACCTGCGCGCTAAGGAACGTTGGGGTTATATTCGCTTCTCGAAGTTGGTAAATCGTAGTATGGGTGGATTCTCAAGCCTGATTCACCGTTGACAGGATCTTCTTAAACGAGATACTGGTTTAGAGTAAAACTGCCCTAGAAGAGTATCCTCCACATCACAGGTTCAAATCCCAGGAGGAGTGTAAGGTCTCCCAAGCCTACGATGCCGCAGTGTATTGTCTTCGTTTGCGTCTTCACTATCCCGTCACCAGATTCATCTCGCCCGCTACCAGGTATGCCACCTTGGACCATCTACCTTCCATTTCGCCCCCTGAGCACAATAAAAACAAGAATGCCAATAATAATATTAAGGCGAGGGATAGCTCTGCATCGCCAGAAACAGTGTCTGTAGAAATAAGCTAGCTAGCGTTGTGGGAGAGTCTGTAGAAATAATGGAATCTTAAGCAATTATTCTGAGTCATATAGAAATATAAAAATAATTGGTTGTGAAAGATTTTTTTTGTAAATACGCTAAAAGATTCAATGATTTTATCATCTAGAAAGTGAACGGTCGGTTGGCCTTATATTCATGTCAAAGCTCAGAGTCATGGCTGATGCCTACATCAAATATACACTATGTTTTATTTTTCAACTTTTAGCTTTTAGATTAGTAAAAACTATATTTCAATGAATCGTGGTGTGATAATACTTACGATGTTATAGGATCTTTGGGCCGAGCAGAGAGGTTGAGAGGTGATGCAATGCTGCAAGTTATATGAAGCAACATTTTGTATGCTGCAGAGCTACAACTTTCTTCTTCTATTATGGTTTCTTAGGAGGATACTGCAAAGGAGGGTACAGTATTGTGGCTTCTCGGGAGGATACTGCAAAGGAGGGTACGGTATTGTGCCTTCTAAGGAGGATATTGTAAAGGAGGGTACGGAGACAGCTTGCATAACTATGCATGAAGTAAAACAACTGCAAAGGAGGGTATTGAGACAACATGCATAACTATGCATGAAGCAAAACAACTAGAGGGAGTATGTGTCAATCGTTATTAAGTTTGTAAAAACTTTGGCTCAATTATCACAAACTATATCACACATTTAATGTGATCTATGTAATGCTAGACTTAGTTCTAGCATTACTTACCTTCAAACAAATTACTCATCAAATATGTGATTGAAGGGGCTTTTAAGCTAAGATCTTGTTCGCATATGTCTCGGCCAAATAAGACCCTCATACTCAAAACTTTAGATTAAATGATATGGATTTTAAAGTGAAATTGTATGATTTATGAAAACTTTACTTTAAAACAGAGAAATGTTATTTAGTTTAATGACAAACTAATGCAAAAAAACAGATTCGATTACTATAGTCCATGCAGCCCGAAGGGCAGGGACTAATAAGCCATCTTGGGCTAATATCCAACCTAATTCTGCGTTAGTGTAGGGACAAATATGGAAGAACTTATACCCTTGTCGAATCTTACTGTATTGATGTATCATGACCTCAACCAACGTCATGAAGGTAGGACGACCAACTCTATCGACGATTATGTTAGGGATCTTGCTTTTGAAGGTTTCATATTTGGCAAGTTGGGGTTTACCGAAATGAAAAGGGTCGAGAGAAACCACCTGCGGCATGTAAGCTTTCGACTTTTGAAAAGGAAGGTGTTCCAATATGCGGGAGACGAGTTGGGAGTCTGCCTCAATCTCATCCTCTGGAATTAGAGGACTAGATTCTGGAGATTGGAATCCATCATTGCAAACTTCCAGGCATGCCTTCTCTTTAATCATTGGATTCAGTGGTAGGGTTTGTGTTTCACTTGATTAGGCCACAACTTCAGAGAGGAGCAAATCCAAGCTTTAGCACTAAGCACTAGCAAATTCACAGAGTAAATATGAAACTTGCAGTGGAACAGACCCAAGCTCCAGCGATGAGCAGACTTGCAAATGGCATTCGTAAAGCAAAGTTGGACGCTAGAGCGGAGAAGACCCTTGGAATTTAGGAATGAACACATTCATTGTTCGTTTACTCCTTGAACTAATCCAAAATTTAGGAATGAACACATTCATTGTTCATTTACTCCCTGGACTAATCTTGTCCAAATGCCATAACTGAACCGTAATTCCACGAGTCCTCGACCCCACCCCTGCCCAATATTATTAGCCTGCGCCCTATTATATATTTTGATGGATAACCTAAGCATTTAGACATCAAATTGATGTGTTTGACATTTTGATGCACGTCAAAAATGATGTGCCAATTTCGTATCCACGTGTAAAATACGGAGACGTCAAATTATAGCCCTGGTGTGGACGAATCTCCTCAACTTTTCTTGGGATTGGAACCTGAGCCTGCATTCATGGAGTTGCTTGTTACCTCTACGCGTTGGTTCGTTTTCCACTGATCTGCTTCCGATTGGATTGGAGTTCTTTTTGCAAAGACGTGGCTTATTATTTCTCCTGTGCATAGGCGGTCACTTGTATAATGTCAGATGTTTCTCGAAGATTCCCTAACAACGACTTCCTCCAGTTTCTAGGGTGCTTTAAATGCATTTAAAGCACCGAAGGTGTTCTTTAAGGGGAGGTTCCTCTAGGGGCTTTCACCGTCTGTCCAAAGCCCATACAAAGCTGCCATTTGTTTATCAAATGGAGATCAATCTTCTATACAAAGCTGCCATTTTTTATCAAATGGAGACCAATATTCTATATCCACGCCTCTTATCCTTCACCCCATACGTCTTATCATTCACCGTCTTCTCCTTTATGACTCCAAATATTCTCCCTCAACGACTCCAAACTGCTAGATTCACCGACTCCAAACTGTTATATAGGTTGCAAGCACCCAAAGTGACTTATGTGGTAAACCCTGACTCCAAACTGCTAGATAGGTTGCAAGCACCCAAAGTGACTTGAAAGTGTTCTTGCGGCCATGTGGTAAATCATGAAGTGAGGTTTTGTAACCTCCAAAGATTCAGTTCCTGTTGGATATGTGAAGAAGAGTGCCGACTTTGTCATCAAAGATAGTGAATTCCACTACCAAGATTGTTCAGATGTGGAATGAACTAAATTTTATGCGACGAAGTAGACAAAATTGTATGAGAGGAATGTGCTAGTTGGTCCTAGTATCGCCAGTGAATCTAAACAAAACAAATCATCGGTGAAGGTGAGAATTTATCATTTAATTTCAATGAGAATTTTGTGTCATTTTCCTGTTTTAATATGTTGTTCAAGTGCAAAATTATTTTTTAAGTTGAAAATTGCAAATGAGAGAGAAAGGAGAAGTTCAATTTTCACCCAAAACCATGACAAGCCCTTATCGTCTCCTATCCAAATCCAATATGTACGAACGTGACCCAGACTTCCAATTCCTACCTCAAATCCTCTTCCTTGCAACAATGTTGTGAATCCTATTATCTTTATTGTCCATATACTACAACCAATAAATAAACGAAAGCCAAAATAGAGGGAGAAAAAACTCAACACAGATACTTTGGTATTGTTCTGTTTTTTCTCAGTAAAAAGTGTAACTTATGCTTTAAAGTTGAAACAAAAAGCTCAAGTAGAATGGGATCTTTAATTTGATTAACTCACCTTTACTTGGCCAAACTCCGTAGTTTCAAATTTCACAAACATGACCCCAAATACAATGCATGAATAGAATCCCACACCTCCAATTCTTGCCTCAGATCCTCTTCCCCCAACAATGATGCAATTATTGTTATCTTTATTGTCAGTACAGTAGAATCAGTAAATAAAAGAGAGCTAGAACACATGGAAAAAAAACTCAGCACAAATATTTTGGTATAGTTCAGTGTTTTATAAATAAAAAGCATATAAAAAGTTCAAGCAAAACGAAATATTTAATTGATTAACTCACCTTTACTTGGCCACACTCTGTATTTTACCCTTGGCCCTTCCGACTTCTGATCGTTTTTCCAATTTGAACCCGCGAAAACTGCATCATCCGGTTTCAAAGTCAAATGAAAATATTCCAGTGACAATGACAATTTCCTTTAAAATTGAAAACCGAAGGCTATGTGAATTTATACTGAGATATAACTCAAATTGTTATAAGTGAATAATCACACCTTCACTGTATTGTTACAGTGACTATGAGCGGATCTGTTTCCATCTGTGGTATGAGGTGACCAGACTATAGATCGAGGAGAGCAAAGCATGGTAATTTCTCACACACTATTATACAAGCCAATTATGAATTAATCCTTGCATAATTTTGATATCTTTGCAAGATCATGCTAGGATGAGAATTAATACATGTGTCGCATATGCCCCGTGTTAGTACCCTCCTTAAAATGGCTGAATCTGTTTCATGGCTGTGACTTACTACCATGCTGTAGATGGCGGTTTGTATGGCGATATTATTTACATCTTCCGCTGCTTCTGCTGGACAGTCGAGTAAACTTGCTACTAACGGTTCGTCGAGCACATATCGGATCGAGAATCCAACTGCCTGCTGCACCAGGATCTTAGCATTGGTTCTTAGATCATAGATTCAGCAAGATGTAACTACTTACCAGTTAGTCATGGCTGCATACATGGTCCTAAAAGAAAGAGGATAAATAATTCAGTGATTTTCGTTTTAGTGATTTGAATTGAACAATAAGAAGAGTATAAATACTTGTCAGATCCGGGTAAGATAAAATGGCGGTTTAATCCCACATCACAAAGAATAACTGAGTCCAAGACATTATTATTGAGAAAGTGACCACTATATCTATGACTGGGTGGTGAGGACAGTATGAAAGGAGGATTCAAGTTCCCTCCGCTATTCAGATAAATGAAGCTGATATTGTTGCTGCTGAGCCCCGATCTATTTTGTTATTTACCAAGGTTTTATCAACAGAGCCAGAACTGCATACCAGACCTGTTGCTGCTGAGCCCCGATCTATTTTGTTATTTACCAAGGTTTTATCAACAGAGCCAGAACTGCATACCAGACCTATTTAATTTTTGTTATTTACCAAGGTCTTATCAACAGAGCCAGAACTGCATACCAGACCTATTTATTTGTTGTTATTTATCAAGTTCTTATCAACAGAGCCAGAACTGCACACCGGACCTATTTTTAATCCCACATGACAGAGAAAAACTTATTCCAAGACATTTTTTTGTTATTTATCAAGGTCTTATCAACAGAGCCAGAACTGCATACCAGACCTATTTATTTTTTGTTATTTATCAAGGTCTTATCAACAGAGCCAGAACTGCATACCAGACCTATTTATTTTTTGTTATTTATTAAGGTCTTATCAACAGAGCCAGAACTGCATACCAGACCTATTTTTAATCCCACATGACACAGAAAAACTTATTCCAAGACATTATTAGTGAGAAAGTGAGAGCTTAAAATATATGACTGGGCGGTGAGGATAGCATGAAAGGGGAATCAGGCTCCCTCCATTGTTCAGATAAATGAACCTGAATTGTTACTGCTGAGCCCCAGTATTTTTCTTTATTTATCAGCTCTCTTATTAACAGAGCCATAGCCATATACCAGACCTCAAGAGTGTTTTGCAGACAATCAGGAAACCAAATTCTTCTCCAACTTCCTCTTCATAAAACTCTTTTCCAATCAGGCAACCAAAATCTTCTCCAATCCAACATATGTATTTCAATGAAATCTCTTATTAACAGAGCCATAGCCATATACCAGACCTCAAAAGTGTTTTCAGCTCTCTTATTAACAGAGCCATAGCCATATACCAGACCTCAAGAGTGTTTTGCAGACAATCAGGAAACCAAATTCTTCTCCAACTTCCTCTTCATAAAACTCTTTTCCAATCAGGCAACCAAAATCTTCTCCAATCCAACATATGTATTTCAATGAAATCTCTTATTAACAGAGCCATAGCCATATACCAGACCTCAAAAGTGTTTTGCAGACAATCAGGAAACCAAATTCTTCTCCAACTTCCTCTTCATAAAACTCTTCTCCAATCAGGCAACCAAAATCTTCTCCAATCCAACATATGCATTTCAATGAAAATATTCCAAAATCTTCCTCAAGAGTGTTAACTCTTCTCTAATCAGGCAACCAAAATCTTCTCCAATCCAACATATCCATTTCAATGAAAATATTCCAAAATCTTCCTCAAGAGTGTTTTGCAGACAATCAGGAAACCAAATTATTCTCCAACTTCCTCTTCATAAAACTCTTCTCCAATCAGGCAACCAAAATCTTCTCCAATCCAACATATGCATTTCAATGAAAATATTCCAAAATCTTCCTCAAGAGTGTTTTGCAGACAATCAGGAAACCAAATTATTCTCCAACTTCCTCTTCATAAAACTCTTCTCCAATCAGGCAACTGAAATCTTTTCCAATCCAACATATGCATTTCAATGAAAATATTCCAAAATATTCCTCAAGAGTGTTTTGCAGACAATCAGGAAACCAATTATTCTCCAACTTCCTCTTCATACAACTCTTCTCCAATCAGGCAACCAAAATCTTCTCCAATCCAACTTCCTCTTCATAAAACTCTTCTCCAATCAAGCAACCAAAATCTTCTCCAATTCAACATATGCATTTCAATGAAAATATTCCAAAATCTTCCTCAAGAGTGTTTTGCAGACAATCAGGAAACCAAATTATTCTTCAACTTTCTCTTCATAAAACTCTTCTCCAATCAGACAACCGAAATCTTCTCCAATCCAACATATGCATTTCAATGAAAATATTCCAAAATCTTCCTCAAGAGTGTTAACTCTTCTCTAATCAAGCAACCAAAATCTTCTCCAATCCAACATATGCATTTCAATGAAAATATTCCAAAATCTTCCTCAAGAGTGTTTTGCAGACAATCAGGAAACCAAATTATTCTCCAACTTCCTCTTCATAAAACTCTTCTCCAATCAGGCAACCAAAATCTTCTCCAATCCAACTTCCTCTTCATAAAACTCTTCTCCAGTCAGGCAACCAAAATCTTCTCCAATCTAACATATGTATTTCAATGAAAATATTCCAAAATTTTCTCCAATCCAACATATGCATTTCAATGAAAATATTGATCTAAATTGTTTCTTAAATTAAACAATTCAATACCAATTCCTAGATCTACATACAATAATGAACAATAACAAGGAAATGGGGTTGGGAATAACATAGATCTATATTTAAAAGTATGAGAAATGTGTTACAACAAGTATAATGAACAATGTGCAATAATGAACAATAACAAGGAAATGGGGCTGGGAATAAGATAGGTCTATATTTAAAAGTATGAGAAATGTGTTACAACAAGTATAATGAACAATAACAACAAGTATAATGAACAATGACAAGGAAATGGGGTTGGGAATAAGATAGATCTATATTTAAAAGTATGAGAAATTTATTACAAGTATGAATATCTAATCCATTGTTGCAACACTTCCATCACCCAATCTAGGTCCCTCCATCCTTAGCCAACAACATGTATATAAGCCTTCCTCACCCAAATCTAGGTCCCTCCATCCTTATTCACATGTATGAAAGCCTTCCTCAAGATAAGGATCTTACTCTCTCACTATAGTAGGTGGATCCAAGTAGATCCATTAGGTTATACTCAAGGCAAGATCTCAATTACTCTATCACTGTAGTAGGTGGATCCAAGTATATCCATTAGGTTATACTCAAGGAAAAATCTCAATTAGAGAGTTAATGCAACTCTCTCTCAAGCAAATGCAACAAGGACCAAGGAAATGTTATTGGGATCTATTTCATTACTAACATAAGGGCCTTAGATTTACAAAAACAGTCCCTATCTCTTACTAAACAACCTCTCTTTTATAAGACAAAAGATAGTTCACATTAGTTGGCAAGAGAGATGGCTCTACAAGTGTATGGTTCAAGATCTAGCTTGGAAATTGCACTCACATAGTTTTTTTAGAGTCATTTTTAGGAATAATTCCAAATAAAGTTTTTAGATTTACTCTTAGGAATAATTCCATATAAAGTTATTTTAAAAGGTAAATTAGACTAGAAAAAAAGTTTTTTAATGGCATAACTAATGATAATGGCTCAACTCCACTCAAATAACTTAGAGGACCAATTTTGAATGTAACACCATAACAAATTGCATTATAATGCAAATATGAATTTTCTAAAAACTTAGGCAATATCATCTTTGCCAGTAGCAAAAACATTGCATAAAAACTCAAATCCTAAGGTTTACACCTTAATTGCATACTTTGTTAGAGGAAAATAAACTTCTTTCTTCTTTTGACTCTTAGTCACATTGGAATGATTGGAAATAGTATAAAGCATGGATCCATAAACACTTGTTTAAAATATAAATAGACCTCAGATCATAGGAAAACTGAACTCCCAAGTTTGATGTAGAGCGTGCTTAGAAAAAATGAACTCCCAAGTTTGATGTAGAGTGTGCTTGGGAATAACTAGAGGCCATTCATAGCTTGGTTGAGGAACAAGGAACCATACCTAAGCAGTACATGGCTTAAGAAATGCACAATGAGTGGATTCCCAACTATGGTGCTTCAGATGGGCAATGGAAAGAGCCAACAACTGCTATCTAGTTCAACAATAATATGTGTATTACTAGTTGTCTCTTCCCCTGAGGATTTTCGCCCCTCTTCTTGCTATCCATTAGTGCCACCATCGACATGTCATGTACAATAGTTTTTAACCTAGAGAAGGTCATGTACATTTTAAATCTTATACATTTATTTATGGCACCATCACATTTATAACAAAAAATGATTAAATTATATTATAGTTACTTACCAGTTTCTAAATAATTTGGTAGAGTTTTATGTTTTTATCTTTGCAATAGATTTATTGCTACGAAAATTCTTGTGCAAATATTATACTTGGATTGAGTAACTTCTCCATTCCCCAAGGAAATAGTTTCAGATGGTCTCAATGATTTGTCTTCAAGACACAGAGTCTGGTAGTGTTTGTTCATCCCATGTTGGTGTTGATATGCCCTCTAACCTATTTAGGACTAGAAAAACTAACTTCTCTAATATTTGAAATCCATTGTTTGGCCTTGTCAAACTTCCTTACCCTAACTTGATTAAATTAGGAAACTATGACAAGTATATAAACTTTATATTTAAAAACCACTCAAAAGGGGAAATTTTTGTTAAATGCTGGAACACTGTAATTTTATGTTTTCAAATTATTACAATTTGCAAGAGGAAATAGATAAACTTAATACATAGTAACCCCGTAGCATGAAACTTTGTTACTTATCCATGTCTTGCATGTCCCACAAAAGATCCTCCATTACAGTATCATTGAATGGTATGTAAGTAGAACAAAAATACCTCATCTCCAACAAGAATCCCATTATGTCCACTTTATTTCTTATAGCAATAATGAGTAATACACCTTATTTGCTACAAAGGGTAGAATCTCTAATGCAAAAGATAACAAATTGTTCTAATAAAATAATGCCCATACAAATAATTGAAGTTCATGATAATGAATCATTTCCATGCAAATTACATATAAAAGGTGAGGGCCTTAACCACAAATTGTCAAGGTTAAATCACCACAAATTGTCAAGGTTAAATCACCACTTAAAAAAAGAACTTAGCATTCACTAAATAAACCCAATTCATACATACATATGTTTATTTGGCATAATCCTCACATGAAAAAGAAGAAATTAGAATTGATAATTGAAGTATACGTAAATACAAATAACAAGGGATCATGTTGAACTTTAAGTAGTGATGAAATTAAGTGGTGATGAAAAACCATGTAAATAACTATATGGTATCCAAATGGAAAGTATGAATGGAAATTATTCCATAATTGACATTTGACAATCACAAGGCATTGGATATTCAAACTCATTAGTATATTTTTAGAATTTTTCATCATTGCTGAAGTATTAATAAATACTTAACTCTTCACCATTAGATGTAAATACCTAACTATTCACCATTGGATTCTTTCCTCTTATCCAACAATTTAGTTTGATCACAACATGTTCTACAACCTCAACAAATATTAGTATAATTATTTATATCTTTACAAAATAGTTTTTTATGTTAAAGTTTGGATAACAAAACAATCACTTTAAAATTGGAGTTTATAATGAGAGGTCATGTGTTAGGTAGCTAGAGAGGTAGTAGTGGGGGTCCAGAGGGCCCATAGTGATAATAGTGGAGGTCATTCAATGTAAGGTGGACTAAGTCCACTATATTATTAAATAAGACCCATTATGGTAGTTAGATATAATAAATGGGTAGTTAGATACAATAAATGTAAGAATACTTCTTAGAAGGTTCTATTTCTAGAAGATTCCCCCTCTATAATGTTTTTAGGTGATGGTAGTACTATATAAAGAGGTTCAAGCAATGTAATGGAATATGAAGAGAATTATTGTATTTGGAGCGGCATCTCAATAGGAGGATACCCCCTCGAAAAGGCAAGTGAACAAGAGAGGATCTCTTCCATAATAGGATCCATTGTATGGTGTTGCCCTACCTCAAGGTTTCTATAATAAAGTGGTGTTTTTCTATATTGTTCTTCTATATCTATTGTTGTGTTTTTTAATTCAGTATTTGGTACTTAACAAGTGGTATCAGAACACTTTCCTTAACAGACTTTGTGGACAAATATTTTTATTTTTGCAGATTTTTTTTTTGGAGAAGAAAAAAGAGGGCCGCGACATTTCAGAAAAATTTCAGTATATTTCTGTGTAAAATTTATAGAAACAGGTTGTATATCTGAGTTTCTCTCAGAAAAACACCCAAGTTGAAAAAAAAATCGTCTGAAACAGAGTCCGGAAAGTCAATATATTGAAGTTTTAAAATCTGCAATTTTCAAGGTTTTTTCCGCGAACGACGACGCAATTTTGTTTATTTCTGTAGCAGATGGAGGCCGAATTTTCCCAAACAAATTATAGATCTGAGTTCCTCTCACAATTTCACCCAATTGAAAAAAAAAAAAATCAACTGAAACAGAGTTCGCGAAGTGAAGTTATGAGCATTTTAAATTCAACAGTTTTTTAGGGTTTTTCCAGAAAAAATCGTGATTTTTTGCCGTAACTTATTGTTCTATTTTTTGGGTTTTTTCATGATAGTTGTGGGACCGAAGAGTTCATAGGGTGCTCAGATGGCTATTTCCTCTCAAATCCTCAAATAAATTCTACAAATTACTGAAGCATTCAAATCTCAATTGTATGACACATTGGATGCTAGATTGCATGACCTTGTAGATGGCCTCAATGATAGTTTTCGTAGTATTCAAAATTCATTGGATAGAAAGCAAGAGATATTTCTTATGGAGGACATCAGGGATGAATATAATCAAGATATATATGTTTGACATGATTTTGAGGTCGATTGTGATGATTGGTATATGGATAGTTGTCATTTTCGGGATGACAACCACTTTTATATTTTATTTGATGACTCTAATCCTCCTTCTGTAGAGAGAATAAATGTGACAAATAAAGAGCCAATGATCATTACTAGTGTCCATCCTGCATATTCTACAATGGTATTATTCATTGTAGATTCTACTACAACCCTTTTCCATTATGTGGATGAATCTTCTTATTTGGATCCACCTGACATGTGTCAGTCTTTGGAGCATCATTTTGTGTTGGTTATTGGGTTCCAAAATCTTCCACGACGAGTTCACATGAGCACTTGGACATGGGACCTGGGCTTACAATGGTGGTTGGACTACTTCAACATGGTGGCTTTCCTTTCTACATGGGACCTTGGTTCTCCAGTCTTCTTCAGCATTATGGTCCACAATTATCCATGGGACCCTAGTATATGGTTGTACATCAATCATTGAGGACAATGCTTTCATAAGTGGGATGGAATGTTAGGTAGCTAGAGAGGTAGTAGTGGGGGCTCAGAGGGCCCATAGTGATAATAGTGGAGGTCATTCAATGTAAGGTGGAATAGGTCCACTATATTATTAAATAAGGTCCAATATGGTAGTTAGATATAATAAATGTAAGAAGACTTCTTAGAAGGTTCTACTTCTAGAAGATTTATCCTCTAGAATGTTATTAGGGGATGGTAGCACTATATAAAGAGGTTCAAGCAATGTAATCGGACATGAAGAGAATTATTGTATTTGGAGCAGTATCTCATTAGGAGGAATCCCCCTCGAAGAGGAAAGTGAATAGGAGAGGATCTCTTCAATAATAAGATCCATTGTATGGTGGTGCCCTACCTTAAGGGTTTTGATATAATAAAGTGGTGGTTTTTCTATATTGTTCTATGAATCTTTGTGGTGTTTCTTTATGAAAGTATTTGGTACTTAACATCATGGCATCAACTTTTAAAAGGAAGGAGAAGGAGAAGGAGAAGGTGAGAACACTCCAAAAGAAGGAAGATCTAATTACGACAAGGTCTAGGTTCTTAGTAAGGAAAATCAGCCCGCGGGGGTGTAGACCGATTGGAAAGTGTCATGTAAATGGAAGGAAATGTAAAAATGAGGTCTCAAGTTAGATTCTCACCCTGATTTACCCATGCCCCATGCTTGCTGGTTGTGTGGACGCACCTGGAGGTTATAGAGGTAGCATCTAGGAATTGACCACGTGTCACGCGAGTACGAGAACCACGAGTTACCGATTCCGCTAGTCACAATAAAAGAAAGGAAAAAGGAAAATCAGTAACTCACATGAAATTTAAATTTTCTTGTGAGTCTTTCTTGCAATCTAAGAATTTGTAAAATTACAAATAAAATATATACTCACCATAGTACTTCCACAGATTTTCAAGGCATGGATGGGTGAAAGGTACCAATCATGAACAAGAAGGTACTATATGTAGAATAATGTAAGCTCAAGTCACTAGGTTTAGTCTTCCATGTAAAGGATGATGTTAGTTTCTTATCGAGAAAGCTATCCTCTTAAAAGTTTGCATTCTAATAATAAATATGTAGAATTGAAACTCATACAATGTTATAGTGGAGTTATGTTAATGGTGAGTGAGATCGTAAGAAGAAAATAAAAAGAAGAGGAAACTAGAAATTAATATCCAATCTCATTTTGGATGTTGTTATATTGTCCAATACATATGTAGAAGTGAATAATTCCATTGGTCTTGATGGAAAAGGTTATCACTAAATACGCGAATCATTGTTGAGTGGGGTGGACAAACAAAGTTTGCAACTATTAACAAAGATATTAATATCAAGTGAAAAAGAGAAAAGAAGTAGAAGTGATATTTAGAAAGAGGATGGAGATGAAAGATACAAGTATGGGGAGAAAAAGAGAAAATAAATAGGAGTGATATTTAGAAAGAAGATAAGGATTATATAGAATTTGAATTGCAGTAACCCATAATGTTAGATGACAAAATATCTATGTTAAGATGTTTAACCACATAAATACTTGAAGAATATAGATGTAAAATGAAATAACTTAAAATCTCACATCAAGAAAAAAATGAAATAGGTTAAATCACTGAAGTGTAAATGTTAAACATGGTTATTGGGAAAAGATACATTATTGTATGGTATGGAGACAAACTGCTAAGATGGATAAAGGAAGTAAATGAAATGAAACACATTGAAAGAAAAGAAGCTTGTATTTTGGAATAACATAAAAAGAATGAGTTTATAGAACTATAAAAAAATCAAGCATCAACATGTCACAAAGCATTAAAACACTTAAAAACCAAAATATAGATTTACCCATAGAGATAAGAACATAAAACAACAACAAATATTTATTATTGGTTTCACTCATTGTTCCTCTAGATTTGAAACCAATGATATTTTCTCTAATTTTACCTACTAATCCTCAAAAAATAGCTCACCTTTATGAAATCATTCTTTTAAACATAACTTTTCATTATTATTGATTTCAATTAAACTTTTCAGATTGCTTGGAAACCCTATGTGGATTGTTGAAGACTCTTGATGTTTCGGGCTAAGTAGCACAACCCATATTCAGGAGATACTAAGGTTCTCGCTTAATATCTCAAACCCTAATTTTAATTAATAATGTTTTTTCCCTTGAAAAAAGGTAATCATGTGTCGACTCATTA
The DNA here is from genome assembly GCA_009831015.1 of Picea engelmannii. NCBI lineage: Eukaryota > Viridiplantae > Streptophyta > Pinopsida > Pinales > Pinaceae > Picea > Picea engelmannii. Next base: position 357,538 of record ML789053.1, on the reverse strand, counting down.
GGGTCAAACATTTATTAATTAATTATTGACATTTTTTTATCCAGTTGATAATAGGTGCCCACGATTTACTTAGTTTCTGGTCGTCATCATGATTGATATTGTTTGGGTGTTTTTCAATTTCAATAACTTCTCTTACCCGTCTTTTTGTGTAATGATCAACATTGATGATGACTTCCACATTTTCCAGGAAAATGCGGTGTTTGGATGCTAAGGAGTGTTCATCCAATGCAAATTTCTTTGTTCTCCCATGTATGATGTCCACATTATGTTCTTGTAACCTAGTTTGCACAGAACGACCAGTCTCGCTAATATATATTTTTTCCACCATCACATGGAAAAGTATATATTGGCAAGACTAGTCACTATGTTAACCATTTACCTAAAATCTATTATTTACTTGCATGAAGCAGGTCTACAAGTAAATTGTAAAAGATTTCAAGAGAACATATTTTTTATGTTATCATTAAGAGCAAGATATGCTACTTCCTCAAATCATAAACAAATTCTAGAAGAAGAAAGAGATGGAAAATAAACTAAAAAAATGCTTATAGAAATATGGAACTAGTATTCACAAATCAGAAAATAAAATAGGTAGAAATAAAGACAACACAAACCTAATAAATCCATTGTTTTCAATATCAATAACCATCAAATATTGAACAATCATATCTCTTCCTAACACTAGTTTGAAAATTAAATGGCATCCTTTATAAATCCTTTCTTTTACCAAGCACACAAAATATTTCCCAACAATAAGTGTGCTTATTACAAGCCAAACCAATGCAAACAAATGACACCTACATTTCCACCAAAATTCTCCAAACCCACCTTAAACTTCTCCCTTTGACAAATCTTGTAATGAAATCTCCCCTAACCAACCAAAATCATGTACATGTAGATGTTTTCTTAAATAAAGGCTAATAGGTTAAGAACCCACTTCACATATCAACTCAAATTCTTTGAAACCACTTTAGAAATCAAGTTTCAATAGCAATGGAAAAACTCATTTACAACCAACCCTGCTTAGAACAATACCTAGAGTCCATTTCTATATTCCCCCACAAGGCTCCCTATCAACATTTTACACAAACTAAAAAAAACAAATACATATCTTGCATATTATAAAAACTTGATATGAATATAGTTCAACAACAATAAGCTACAAGGGAGTATTATTGGTGAGATATCAAAACACTCGAGAAACATTACAGTTGGAAGAATATAAGGTAAGATGTATGCATTTGTGAGGAACAGAGGGGGAATTGATTGTATATGGGTTGGAAGTGTTGTAGAATTTGTAGGGATTCATCCTGAATATATTTCTAGAGCACTTGTGTTGAATAGAAATACATTACCCTAGAACCATTCGACGTTTTGGTGAAGAATATGAATATTATATATCAATGTTCTTACAAGTGTTTATATTTTTTCCTACATCTTTAAAAAAACATCACTCAATTGCATCTGTTTCCCTTGTGAGTAAACAACAACCACTTAAAATCAATTCTTAATTAAAATAAATTAGACTTTTCATTTTTTTGGGTGAACAAACTAGCTTAAGCCAGGGCCTTGGACTAGGTTGGAGAATTAACTCTCCAAGGACATTAAAGAAACTTAAGATTTAGTGATAGGGAGTGCAAAATACAACCATCGTATAGGTATGGCAAGGAAAATCCTCTCACATAGGAGCCAAACATGAGGTAGTGTGAAGAAGAGCCAAGGATATAACCCCTCCGAAGATTGATTGAACATGGTGGAAATATTGTATTTTAGGGGTTCTGTTAGTGCCCATACCTCCGTGAGAGGTGGAACTTTTGAGTCTTTGGGATTTTTTACCCTTCTCATACGTTTGATCTCGATTGCTGATTGTTCCCCTGGACACTAACTGCCCTTTGGTATCCTTAGTTTCCATTCCTAGGTTTCTCGGAGGTGACTACGAGGGGTGTCATGTGGTACCTGGGGCGGATGTTGCATCACACTTTTCAGTACCCCTGGAAGGTGCCCCACGAAGTGCAGGTACTTTCACTGGGTAGGGTTGGTTAGTGGAGGTTAGGGTAATTGTCTCTCACTCCTTTGTTTGTTGATTTACTAGACTTAATCAACTCGTTCCTCCATCCATAAGGTCCTTGCCTAACTTCATTATTGTTGTGGTCTTGGAACCTAATCCACCTGAGCTACAGTATTGGTGGATTCATTTGTGGTTTTTGTTTCCATAGGATATTTTCTAGTAGTGTGCTCTATGAATGTAAATGACTTAGGTAAGTGGTTTGGTTGACACCTTGAATCTATGATTTAAAGTGGATTATCAACCGCTTTATCGGTCTAGGAGAATCCAAGGTGTTTCACCAGATCGAGTGGAAGTGGATTCTCTGCCACCTCCTTGGAGGCATTGACTCAACCAAACCAACACTTTTGTATCAGCTAGTCTCATTGACATTGTAGAGATACAACCCACAGAAACAAACACTTACACATCGATGGTTACGTGAATATCGAATATTAAGGATGAATGCTTCTTTAGAGCCTTTAAACCTTTGTTGATTAGATCAGATGATCAAATTGTTTTGAAAATTTTAGCTACCGGGTCATATTTCACTGATAGTCACCCTCTTTTGTGGGCCATCATGGAAGGAACTTTAGAAGTGTCTAGGACAGGGGGCCCTTGCAACCCCCACTTCGATAATAGTGAAAGTAGGAATCCTACCTCCTTTCATGTATAACTAAATGACTGATGTGTTTCAATCCACAATCACAGCATCAGTCAGTAGCTCTTTGCCACTGATTGTAGGGTCCACTCAACCTTTGAGTGTGGCCTCATCATTTCCGTTTTTTTCTAATGCCTTCTCATTTGGGATGTCGTCGATCAACATTCATAATGTATCAGTTAGTTCTCATTCATTTCCCCAAAGTAGTAATGTTGGTGTTGGGATTTCTTCAACTCCTCTCCAAGATTTTCCTTGGGGTGGAGGACATATCGCTTCGTCAATCCCCTCACTTGGGAATGGGTCTCTACCCTCTTATAGTCCTAATACCTTCATGGGATGGGGTGGTTTTATGGGTGGTGGATTCCAATCCATATGGATGCCATCTTCTTTTATCCATTTCACGTTATTTGTTGGGTTTGGGAGTAATCCCTTCCCTTCATCTGGAGTGACAACAAGGGAAAACCATTGCCAAGGCTAGTGGAATACTACGCAAGGGTCCTACTTTTTACAAGGGATTCCATTAGGGGGAAACCCCCTTCTCTTTCATAAATACCCAGTGCAAGGGGTGTCAATGGGGGAAACCCTAATTTTTTATACGGGAACCTTATGGGTGGAGGTTTTCCTCCTTATAACCAAGGATTTCAAGGATTTAATCCAAACCCATTCCCATATTCAATCTCTTCCTAGAAACCTGGTGCCAGTAACAATCCAGGTTATCCTTTTCCAGTGGGTACTCAACCCGAAAGCTCCAACTTGACTAGTTGGAATTCTGGGCCTCCGTTGAGGCTACCATTTCCGACAACTTTAAACTTTCTAGACCTATCAAAACTAATGAATTGTCCAATTTTACATGATCCAAAATGGACTTTGGTTCTCACCAAGTTGCCTTCGTACATTCCAAAGTTCGACGGTAAATCTAGTGAAGATTTGAGTGACCACATGACGACATTTCACTTATTGTGTTCATCTAATTCTTTAAATGATGATTCCATCTGAGTTCATCTCTTCCAATGTACTCTTACATGATTTGTAGAAAAAATAGTACATTGAACTCAAGGGCTCAACATGTAATGTTCCCAAGCTGGGATGCTAGGAACATCGCATTTTTGCATGAATTTTAAACCTTTCTGGTTGTGGCATTTCGTCAAACACTTTGTTGATATAATTATGTTTGGGTGTTTACTTGTAGGTTAACTTATTAAGTTCGGCCTTAGGGTTTATATTTAGTTATCACACATATATCTGAATATATAATCAATGGAAATACAAGATACACTAGATATGGAACCAATAACAAAGATCTAACCTTTATTAATATAAGGAGCAAGAACCTGATACAAGAGTGATGCAGATCTGGAATGATCAACAAATGGATCCAATAAACATAATAAGAGCTGCTAAAAAATGCTTCTAGGAAAATGAAGAAAGCCTCCAAAGGCTGAATACACAATGAAGACTTAATACAAGAAGATATATATGGGTTGTATGAAGTACCAAACCCCCAACTAGAAAGGTCACGCTCTAGTAGAAGACTAAAACCCTCAATAATTCAGCCCAGCTGAAGGAAGCCTCCAAATGATTTCAAACTTGGCATAATGATAGATTAGGGTGATAGGATCCCCCTCCTGAAGTATCAGGCCAAAATGCTATGGATAACTCCTCCAAATGTTGAATCCTCCATTGAAGTTGCGCCCTCATGAAACCCCAAAGTGCCCAATAATTCGACCCTGATGAAGGAGGCCTCCAAATGCCCTGAAACTTGCTAGAAAGATAGATAGGGACATTGCAAGTCACTAGGTGAAGTCTCTAGGTCATATCTGAGGTGTAACCCCTCCAAACTAAATAGATTTGAATCTCAAAAATGCCCTCCTTTTCTCCAATTCATCCCAATTCTCTAGGAAATCACCAGTATCATATAACTCTCTCAAAAGGCACTAGAAATGATGGTGAAGACCTTGCAAGAAGAACCCAGATACTCAAATATCCAAAATCCTTTATTCTTGACTAGATCAAACCTTCCTTCAATCAATGGTGTGCCCTCCCTTGTTGGAAACCCCCAATGGTGCGCCCTCTCTCTTCCTGTACCTATAATTGATGTGGAACTCTCCTGCAACTAAGTAGATATGAAGTAGAATGGTAGACCAATATTGGAACAAGATAGGTGGAATTTTCCACCACCGAATTGTCCTCTACGGTTTGTTAAGTCAAAACCCTCAAAACCCCCAAGGCATGGGCTCACTAGCTAGAAGCCAGATATCAAAATGATAATCATACATGATTGAGATAATAGAGGCCCTTGCCTCTCTTCTATACTTCCTGCTCACCTTGTCCCTCCAAAGTGACTTTTACTTTATGAATTATTAATTTATTAATCAAATCACTTTAATTCATTAAGTAACCATTTTACCTCTGAAAAACACCTTATCTCTCCTTGTGGATTCCCTGGCCACTGAGAGTCACTTTTCATCATCCTGTCTTGTAGTGTTGTTCCTCCCGATCCCAATGAGATATTACACTAAGAGGTTCCTCCATGTATTGTGCCCAAAATGACCTCTTCAGTGAATTTAATTAACCTATAGCTCAAAATACTCAAAATCATGGAAATCGTCGGAATGCAATGAAACCAAATCCAATCTATGCAGAATGGATCATAATGATGAAATAGGATGAGAAATGCAAGATAGACCCCAAAATATCCCTCAATAGCTTCAGTACTCGCTATAATCTCGATCTGGCTACTCTGGTCATCATAACACCCTGTAATACCCCGATGTCTCAAAGTGGGGACATTACAGTCCTCTCTACTAGAATATTGCTTGTCCTCAAGAAATAACTAACCCATATAAATACAATACTAGGGTCCCATGTCCACCTGTGGGACACACAATAGGTCCCATATAGAGATGAACTATGATACACTCCACCCCCTGGGTCCCATATCAGGAAGTGAACTGCAATACTTTGTGAAGCATAGTCCTAAAATATATCAACTTCGTGAATCTCTTGCACATGAAACATGACCTCATCTTGGAATGAATCCATCCTCCAAGTCCCTATCAAGATCAACATGGTCTCCATCAACTGCACATGTTGATTCCAGAATGAGGTACCACAAGACCTCTGTGAGACACCCTCAAGTGATTTTCTCTCCTTAACACTAAATCCCAATGGAAAGTAAAAAAAAAATCCCCTGCAAAGGTCGACTCGCCCTTGTCAGTCAATGAAATGCTCCACCCTGCAATCCTTGGGTTCCATGCTAGTCTCTGTCAAAGATCACCATGCTGGAATTGCACTACGCTGACCATGTTTGACAACACCCTGTATATATACTAGATCCCCCACTCTTGGATCCTCAAGATGAAATACCTGTGGCAATTGGACCTCCTATCCTGAAGTTGCATATTTAAAACTATCTTTGTGGAAGTAACACTTGCCCAACCATCTCCATGCTCGATCATGATGATCAAGAGGGAGAAATCGCCTCGCTCCATAGGACAAGTCCCTATAGGCCCACTCCAAACCAACCCAAGGTGGATTATGTGGCTCTCTGGTGCAACCTGGGTCATCATGTAGTGAAACATCCTACTAACAAAATGAACTCCCAGATCCCATGGAAAACTTGGAAGTTTATCATTTCCAATATCCACTAACTGCTCTTGTGTTAGACTGATCACTGTCGGAATCCCTTTGTGCTCATATGCTATCACCTGGCCTATGATTCTCACCATCACGCACAAAGTCTCAACTGTCTGCCTAACACAGTCCACATCTATCCTGTTTTATGTCGTAAAAACACTCATGTTAGGTGCTCTAAGCCTAACCACTCTCCATGTCGTCTACCACTGTCTCTCTCTCCTCATTCTAATGTCTATGATAAAAGTGTCGAGGGAGGCTAACATAAACATATGTAGCTAACTATAGGACTAGGAGATGTCACATGCTTCGTTCAATCCCAAGGATTCAACTAGAATCTCGTCCATCGGTATCCATGATAAATACTCACCTATTGTCATCATTGAGCCCCAATCATCAGGTAAGACCGAGGGGTAACTCATCCAACTGCTAGTCAAACACCCTCCATCCCTCATCTCTCATGCAACTATCGATACGGGGAAGGTGATCTCTCAGAACTATGTGCTTCTACAAAGGAGAGACATCTCCATGCTCTACTAAGTGTGTCTCCTCCCTCCAAGCCGATACACTCCTTTGAATCCCACTGTGCATCTCGGTATGTCTCTGTGAGCTATCACTTGCCACTGCATGCTCTTGCATACTCATGTCATCTCCCATATATTTATGTTGTATCATAGATCCTGGGTGTACTACTGGATCAACCTCTACATGAAGGTCAACCGCTCTCAGAACATAAATGGAAGTGTACTCAAAACTACCCCCGGTGCCAGAGTCCCCCTACGTATGTGAGTTCTCGACCATATCAAAGATCCTCGAGGAGGGTATATCCTGCAGCTCTGGATCACAACTCTCCATACTCATTAGTGAATTTGGGTACTCCTCATGCTCCTCCATCAACTAGTGCTCCTCTGCTAGACCACCAACATTCTCTAGCACTGTGACTGAAGGATATATCCAACTCTCCACTAAGATAGATGTAGTGGATCTATGGCGAATCTCCTCATGAAGCTCCACTGACCTGGACTATGATTCTTTAAGGGCCATCTGTGTGCCTCTCAAGAATCCCTGGGTGCTCTCCAACTCCTGAGTGAGTCTGTCTACCTCTAACTCCTGCTTTCTCAAGGCCCTGTGATACATCTCGCCAACCCCCAATAGATAGTCTTTGTCCATCAATAATTGTTGGTAGTCGTCCTCATCACAGACACTCTCTCCATGAGAGTATGAAAGTCATCTATGGAAAATCCCCCATAGGAACTACCATGTGCCACCAATTCCCTCCAACAATAATCTGCCACCAATGTATGTGTGTCATCAATGCGCCTAGTGGCTGCCATGATCATATCCTCATTGAATCTCATTTGTCCTACCAAGTAGTGTGACTCTTGATCATAGTCATGCTGAGGTTCTACCTCATGTCTCTCACTACTAATGCAAATACTAGAATCCCCAAAAATACTCTCTGCAGAAGATAACGTGTTGAATTGTCTCCTGTCCACTAAGCTACTAGGTCCCCCTATTTGTGACTACACATCATCCCCAACTGCTAGCTCCCTTTGAATCATACTGTATCCAGCTTGAGAAGTTTTATCCTCCTATTCACTCACCCTGCTACTATCATCTGCACTTGGGTCCCATATAGATGTGCCCAGACACGTGTTATGGTCATCCTGACCAATATGGAGTGCATCCTCATCACTGCAAGCTGGTTCTGGAAGTAAGTGTCCCCTCAATTCGTTAGTCTCCATAACCTTCTTGACTAATGGAGTATCCAAAAGATATGACTCAATCTCCTCATGCTGATATGTGAGTGTAAGGTCAACTGTCGGTATGCCATGTATATCCTCCTAGATTTGTGGATCCATATGTTCATGGTGTGCACCCCTCACACAAGGCTCCTCCATCGTATCTTAAATGCCACTAATATCCTCATGTAACGTGGATATCATGGGTGTCTAGAAGGATGACAAATGTTTCACGGTCATCATAGGAAGCACATCAGATCTAGGTGCTAACACATGTGGATCCTCACTAGTTTCACCACTCTGCTGAGGTGTAACGTCATCAACAGTGTGTGATATGACTGTTGAAACACAGGTGCTATCCTCCTATCCATCCCATTGTTCCTCCAATGTGCAAGGATCATTATTCTCCTCAGGCATGCAATAATCACTAGCCTCTGTGCAAGAGTCACTAGCATCATCAAACTACTCCAAATAAGCATCTATCTATGTATCCTTACACACCTCATCATCACTGTCATAGTGCACCTCAATGATGTGCTTCTTATCTCTACCCCTACATCTATGATCTGGTTCCCAAGTCACTTTTCAACTATAGCAAAGGTGCCTGCTCCTAATGGGTGTGGGAATGCTTTGTTCTTCCTTGAATCTCTTTTACATTTGTCTAATCCGTTCTCCATTTTGTTGTATTTTGGCTATCAACTCTTGTAGGGCTCAGCGCAATTCTTGTCTATCCATATCTCCCTATGGGATACCCTCATGCTAGCAGGAATCTAACCTTTTATACCGCTATAATGTTCCCAAGATGGGATGCCAGGAACATCATGTTTTTGCATGAATTTTAAACCTTTCTAGTTGTGGCATTTCGTCAAACACTTTGTTGATTTACTTATGTTTGGGTGTTTACTTGTAGGTCAGCTTATTAAGTTTGGCCTTAGGGTTTATATTCAGTTATCACACATAGATATGAAGATATAATCAATGGAAATACAAGATACACCAGATTTGGAACTAATAGCAAAGATCTGACCTTTATTAATATAAGGAGTAAGAACCTGATACAAGAATGATGCAGATCTAGAATGATCAACAAATGGATCCAATAAAAATAATAAGAGCTGCTACAAAATGATTCTGGGAAGATGATGAAAGCCTCCAAAGGCTGAATACACAATGAAGACTTAATACAATAAGAGATTTGGGCCGTATGAAGTACCAAACCCCCAAATGGAATGGTCACGCTCTAGTAGAAGACTAAAACCCTCAATAATTCGACCCAACTAAAGGAAGCCTCCAAATGAGTCCAAACTTGGTAGAATGATAGATCAGGGTGATAGGATCCCCCTCCTAAAGTCTCAGGACGAAATGCTATGGATAACTCCTCCAAATGTTGAATCCTCCAATGAAGTTGCACCCTCTTGAAACCCTGAAGTGCCCAATAATTCGACCCTGATGAAGGAGGCCTCCAAATGCCATGAAACTTGCTATAAAGATAGCTCGAGACACTTCAAGTCACTAGGTGAAGTCTCCAGGTCATATCTGAGGTATAAACCCTCCAAACTGAATAGATATGAATCTCAAAAATGCCCTCCTTCTCTTCAATTTGTCCCAATGCTCTAGGAAGTCATCTGTACCATATAACTCTCTCAAAAGGCACTAGAAATGATGGTGAAGACCCTACAAGAAGAACCCGTATACTCAAATATCCAAAATCCCTTCTCCTTGACTAGATCGAACCTTACTTCAATCAATGGTGTGCCCTCCCTTGTTGGAAACCCCCAATGGCGCACCCTCTCTCTTCATGTACCTGTAACTGATGTGGAACTCTCCTGCAACTAAGTAGATCTGAAGTAGAATGGTGTTGGGGATTATTGCATCCTTGATACCAAGCTTGGAACAAGCTAGGTGGAATCTTTCACCACCGAATTTTCCTCTAGGGTTTGTTAAGTCAAAACCCTCAAAACCCCTAAGGCATGGGCTCACTAGCTAGAAGCCAAATATCAAAATGATAATCATACATGAATGATAGAATAGAGGCCCTTTCCTCTCTTTTATACTTCCTTCTCACCTTGCCCCTCCAAAGTGACTTTTACTTTATTAATTATTAATTAATTAATTAACCCTTTTACCTTTGAAAAACACCTTATCTCTCCTTGTGGCTTCCCTATCCATTGAAAGTCACTTTTCATCATCCTATCATGTAGTGTTGTTCCTCCTGATCCCAATGAGCTATTACACTAAGAGGTTCCTCCAAGTATTGTGCCCAAAATGACCTCTTCAGTGAATTTAATTAACCTATAGCTCAAAATAATCAAAATCATGGAAATCATTGTAATGCAACGGAACCAAAGACAATCTGTGCGGAATGGATCATAATGATTAAATAGTATGAGAGATGCAAGCCAGACCCCAAAATATCCCTCAATAGCTCTGGTACTCGCTATAATATCCATTTGGCTACTCTGGTCATCATAACACCCTATAATACCCTGATGTCTCAAAGTGGGGACATTACACAACATTTTGCACTTTTCATGATTTAGCCTTGGTCTTTCTTAACCACTTCCAGCTTCCTGTTTGGTACGATGCCAACATCGATATGACAAAGACACTCACATATCATATCATATCCAAGAGTGGTGGAGGTGGAAGAGGTTGATCAAAGCTAAGGTCCCTCATGAGTTCCTTTTGGAATGGTTTTTAAAGTCATTGTTGACATACATCTCGAAGGATGTATCGACATCACGAGTGTTCTCTAAGGAGGGGGTGATTTTTAGGGCCCAACAGTCAGATATAATCTACTCACAATATGGGATCCTATACGAGATAATATTGGATGCACCGTGATCGGGTTTTGATCCATCAAAAGTGAATTCTAGACTTCATGTTGATGGAATTTTTGGGTCCATCAAGAGCACTACCGCAGATCTAGTTATGAACTAGATGCAATAGATGACGATGCATCCATTTGAAACCAGTTAAGCTACAAATTCCATTGTTTGCACCATCTTGTCATCGGATGTTCACATTATATAATCGACAACCTAGGAGGGAAGAATAAAAAGGGTAAGGATAAAAAAGGAGGTGGAAACAACAATAATAATGAAAAATATGATGCAAATACTGGAGAGGCCAAAAAGGAAAAGAAGAAGGTGAAATTCCCTTGCAATCTTTGTAGCGAACATCACCTTACCCATCAATGCTTGAAGATAGAAGAGGCTCAACACTTGTTAGCACAACAACATCCCACTGTGTTGAAGAAACCATTCCCACAAGGACAAAATATGTGGGTAGGCTCTTCTGGAGGAAATTCGCAAGGGGGCACCCAAAATGCACCCTTGTTGGATGGGACATTGTTGTTCATCAATATGGTGAACCATAAAAAGGAGGATATTGATTTGTCGACCAACTCTAGTGATTAAGATAATCCTGAGTCAACATCTAAGGGGAAAGAAACTTCTTTCCCTTAGAATTCTATGCATATAGAGAAACCTAAGAAGCAAACAATGCCACACATACCAAAATGTGTGTACAAGCGTGCATCGCACAACCCGAATGCTCAAACTGTGCCTAGCTATTCCATCGTTGAGGACTTAGCTCAGATGTCATGTGCAATGTTAGCCTTAGAGGTGCTTCAATTTTTCCTTACACAATGAGTTACATTGTTGTCTGCTATAGGGGCTATTGACTCCTCAAGTCAGCTTGTTATGAAGTTCGATGGCACAGATGTGAAGCCTTGCTTTCCTTATCATGTAGCCTTCCAAATCAATATCATGTACGCGGAACACATTATTGGGAGGACTATCATTGACGAAGGTCCTTCAACATGTGTTATGTCGTTGTCTTGCTGGAAATCCATTGGGTCTCCAAAGTTGAATCCATCTCCTATGTTATTAACCACATTCAATGGATGATTGTTTAGGTTGCATGGTCTTATTTCCTCTTTCCCTATCCAGTTAGGTATGAAGACCATTTATGTTGAAGATGAAGTGGTCAATGCTCCACTTGACTACAACCTCTTGCTTGAAAGGAGTTGGACTTATGCAATGATGATTGTAGTCTCATCGATTTTTCGAGTCTTGTGCTTCCCTCACAAAGGGAAGACTGTAACAATAGATCAAATGTCATTTAATCTCTATAGCTAAGCAACAAATCTAGGATCTACTGTCCCATTGATAGAAAACTCTCAAACAGTAACTGGGAGTGTTGGTGTTGGGATATGTCCTTCTCTCATGGGAACTTTTGATTTTCCTGCCAATTTCATATATTCATGCTACCTTGGTTGGTTTCCATAAATCAAGTCCCTCTGTCCTTGTATCACGAGTTGGTTTGTTTCGAACCATGTAATTTCAGGATCCTTGGGTACTACCCTCACTGAGGGAATTGGTTGAAGGTATTGTGTATGTCGGGATGGCCATGCCTTTGTCTGTATCCAAGATAGCTTATCAAGCAATCCAGTGAGTGACTGTAGACTTTGATCCCACTCCTTTATGGATGGAATAAGATGATCAATTTCTAGAGCCCATTTAGGCCCACAATTATTCAACTTCACTCGATTGCCTTGACACCGTCTTGCCTTCTGAAAAATTTGTTATAGAGGCAATGACAAGGCCGGAATGACCATGGGAGGATTTACATCAACAATCATACTTCATTCTAGATCTCATTCAAGTCAAAGCCATAGAATTTTGATCAGTTGTTTGTGGAAGTGTCAGTCGATCTGTGAACCTACTAGTGGGGATGCTTTTCCTAACAATAGTAAGGGGTACTACCTTGTACATGGTCCCAATTAGAATATGCACAGTTTGGTTTAGGAGACCCATCTGGATTGTGGCTCGGCTGCCATTACTAGTTATGAGGGTGAATATGGATGGTTATGCAATGTAAAGATGTAGATGAAGACTATGTACACAAATAAATCTAATCTACTTATAACCTATCATATCCTAGCTAGGAGAAAACTCTCATAAAAATAATGAGTTGTAATGAAACTAAACTTTGAAAAAACCCCAATTGGTTCATTGTCATGAAGGTGCAAATTTAGAAACACATACACAGATATATAATGAGAAAATTCTAATAATATTTCTGCATACATAAACAACTCATATAATTAGGACATTTAACACAAGAAAACATAACCAAAGTGCAAGAATAACATAGATTGCATCATAAAAGTCTATAAGAAAGCATGTCCTTATAGCCCATGTGAGTAGCTAACATTTTGTTGGAAGTAGTTTACAATAAATAACAATAAACAACAATTGTTCTCTCTTTCAAAAGTTGGTCTTGAGGGATTCTCAATATTCATTAACACAATATACTTCATTGAAATAGTTCTTGAGTCTTTACAATGCTTGAAGAACCCTTTACAAATGGGTCTCTTCCTGTATTTATATAATTATTCCTAACTCCTAAAAGCAACTTCTTGCATTCCTCAAGAAGAAGTTACAAAAATTGTTCAGCTTCCCTTTACATGAATGATGCCAAGTATTAAAAATTTTGAGTTTATGTTTTGTCTTATTCACGAACTCTTGTCCTTGAAGTATGTTGTTCAAATTTCCAACTAATCGTACAGAGAAAAGATTCTACGATATGTCAATTCTTCTAGGGTATTTGTGTGCATGGCTATGTTGTCGTCGAGGGTCTGCATATCCTTCGATAATGTAGCCATAAATGCCTGGATCATAGTATGGACTTTGGTTGCTTGTATGAGATGTTTCTCTATTAAGTCCATCATTACTTTGGTGGTTGATTTGGTGACCTTTCGCCTATGGATTGTGATGTCCTGTATTTTATTGAACAATTATTCCATTATGATATTCTTTCCAAGTTCTTCTAACTAAGGAAGTTGACACCTTTTGATCAATTATTTTGCTTCCTTGTGCAGTTGTGAACATATCACCATTGAACTGCTTGTCTCCTTTTCTTCCCTTTGTCCAGCTTGCTGGAAATGCTTCAATGAATAGAGATATGTATTTATTCCCATGCCTGAGGGACAATAAAGTTTGACCGATGCATCCGAGGTCTCGGCAATCCATCTATCAATATCATTCATGCCTTCCCGGATAGTTTTGAATTGTGTAAGCTTAGTTTTCACTCTATTGCGTTGATCTATGATGGTGGAAACTATTTATTGGAAGAAGTGTAGGTGGGAATGCATGTCGATGATAGCTTCCTCTGGCTCTATTCTGACCTTCTCTGCACTTTGGTTGAATCTTTGCAAGCTACCTATGTCGGCCTTACTTGTCGAAGTTTCTCTTTTAGTTTTCTAATCCTCGCCCCCTTTGGACACTGTCTTCTGTGGAATTCATGAATGAGGAGCCAATGGAGACTATGGTGACGAGGTCTTCTCTGAAATCTTCATTTATAGGGGTCTATGTAAGAACTGAAATTGGGTTTCCTCTCATCATAGGCACCTTGTTCACCCATTCTTGCACGATTTTTCCTGAAACTTTACCATAAGTGAATTTATTCAAGTTGGGAACTTTCACTGCTTTTAATAGGGTGAGAAATCCAATATCCAAACCACTGAATTGGGAGTGACTACTCATGCCATTTGTGAATATCTCTGGTAAGTCAGTGTCCATTGAAACTGCCTCATTGTTTTTGGATTCTTCATCCTTATTCCTCTCTTGATTTATCTTCAGCTTCCTTGGTTGCTTTCTATGTTGCTTCTACTGCTATTATTTCATTTGTTGTCTCCTTTTTGGCTTTTGCCTTTTGTTTGGATTCTTTCTAGGAGGTTTTCTTTGCTTCTTCTCCTGTTGTGGTCGTTGCTTCTGCCGCATCAGCTTTAGCCTCTTCAACAATCATCCTCTTCTTCTTGACAACATCGTTCTTCTTATTTTGCACCTTTTCTTTCTTCCTCCTCTTCTTGTCTGCTATTGTTTCTTCTTCTTCTGCAAATCCCAACTACATAGATGCAGTAGTGGCATATGTCATTGATGTTGTTTATTTTGCTGCTTTCATTTTGGTTTCTTCTCATGATTTTTTTCATCGACAATCCTTCCTATGGTATTGCCTCGTATTTTAGTGATTACCTTGTCATAAGTTATTGCATTACAATGTACTTATTATTCTTTCCAAACCTTTGATGTGTAATCCCATGGTACGACAAGATTGTTGAAGTGTTCCTTGATGACCTTTTTCAGGTCATTCCTTCTGAACCTCGCCTCCCCAAAATGGTACGAGAGAAATGTATCTACTTCCTCCTAGGATTTCTTGGTGGTTAAAAAGGAGTAGACTGCAATGTATAATGGGAGAAGTGGCAATATTTCCTTCTTATATTGGTAAAATATTCGCTTGAATCCATTGATTATTGTTTGATATGACACTTCCTAAAGCACTAGTTTGTCTGGTACAAACCAAGGATGTTGATGGGGGGCTTTCATAACTCTATATATCCTGATGTAAGTGTCGTGTCCCATCAAGTACCAATATCCAAGTCTCTCGATGAAAAATATTTCTCTGTAAGTCATATATGGGGAAGGAGTGCAAAAAATAAACTCGTATAACGGAGCTAGGAAGTGCTCACAAATATTTTGGTATTACGTTCTATATTTGTGCTCCCAGAGAAATTTGCAATATATATGAATGGTTAGGTCTTGTATCTGCCATGCCCAGCCCATATTTGGGTATTGGTGGGCCATGCACATGATGTCTATGAGGTAAAAAGACATATGGAAATTTAGGAAGGTCTCGAGAAAGGATTCTACAACCGTTTTGATGGCTTCTGCAAGGTTTGTTGATGGGATGTTGTCTGATTTGAACGATGATCCTTTGTCTATGCAGTGGTAAATCAATAGCATATATGATAGAAGGAATTTGGAGTCATATGGACCCCCATACAACCTACATAACATGGCCACCATGTATTGATAAGGATTTCTAAGCGTAGTCATAGGGTATCCGCCAGTGGGTCCGAGATTCAATTGATTATCTGGCTTGTACCAGATGGGGCATAACTCTTTGGATGTGTTCTTGAATTCACCAAGAAGTTCATTTTTTAGCTTCTTGGTACCCTTGTCCATATGATAACACTTGGCTAGGTCTTTGAGTTGGAATGAAGCTATAGACTCTCCCATGGAATTACAGATATACATGTTCCCCAAGTCCACAATCTTAAGTATCTAGGAAATGGCGTCAATATAGGGAAAAACAACAACATATGCTGCTATTCTATGTATCCTATACTTTTTGATGTTCTTGAAAATATTGAGTTCATCTTGGCCTTCTACATTAGCAACAAAATTCCATTTTTTGAACATTTGATATATGTTGTCTCATCTGAGTACATCTTCTCCCTTTTCTAGGAATCCAAATGTGTCATTGTACATTGCCCCTGCAATGTTGGTTTCATCTTCAATTTGGCAACCACTTCCAAAGGATCCAATGGTAGGTGCTTTGCTGGTTTCCTTCTTCCTCGGGGACATGTATAAATATGCAAATAAAATATTAGATTAGTGTAAAGACAAAGTTATATATATATCAAAGGGTTAGTAAAAAGTCCTCTGATATATATCAGAGGGATTCATGGGAAACCCTTCGGTGTATACCAAAGAAATTATTAAAAAATTCATCGATGGTTGTGGAGGGAAAGAAAGGAGCTCCTCCATTTTTACTGGAGGATTTTATATGAACTCCTTTGGTCAAACCAGAAGAGTTGGTACAAATTCACACGATGGTAAAGAAGCAAATATGGGAACTCCTCCGGCTCGACCAGAGGCATTTGTAGGAACTCCTCTGGTCGAATCAAAGGAGTTTATATAAAGTTATGCGGTGGAAACTTTAGCATTTTGAAAATGTTCATGGGAAGTGTTTCAGTGACTACTAGAACAGGTTGAGAGAAATTCTCCAATGAACATCAGAAGAGTTTAAATTAAATCATCCGATGACCAAGAACTAAAATTTGAAAATTTCCCTAAGTGCTCGAAAAGGAACTTGAAATCTCAACCATGCTAAGAAGATAGAAATGGCTTGCTTAGACTGAGAGGAAATATTAAAAAAATCTCAAGTCAAGAAGTTTTCAAAGAAGAATAAAAGGGGGCTCAATTTTCTTTGGGGAGGGGGGGAGTTTTGCAAGCAAGTATACAAGAAAATGGAGGGTTGCGGTGCCTAACACAAAATATGTTAGAATATAGAAGATTGTGTGCTTGTTTTACCATTGACGATACCCTCGTCACCCAACCATAGGCCGAAGCCACCCTCCGAGCACCTTAACCTTGACTAAGAATTACTTCGGAAGAAAACCCTAGGCTAGATAGTGAAACAAGGTGTAGCGCATCTTCCTCCAAAGATAGTGCACCAACAATAGATGATCAGATAGTCCAAACCCTAGCCAAGAGATAGTCCAAGCCAAAACTAAAATTGGTTGCTATAGCAGCTGCACCCGTAGCTCTCCTCCACACGTGCGCACCAAACTAAGAGCTATAGTGCACACCAGTTGTTGCTCTGCAATTCTGAGATATGTCAAATGAGAACTGGCGCCCTGTATTTATAGTGGTTCTGCCAGATTTGTTGGGACCGACTTCTCCTTATGGATATGTGTCTGTTCGGTATATTATTATTATTTCTGGCCGACTTCTTCTCTTGGAGGGTAATAACCTAATATTAATTATCTTCTTGAGTCGACAAGACTTCTAGGGTTATTAGCCAACTCATTAGGGTTTTCTCTTGCTTTCCAGAGTCTTCTATTCTCGTCAGGTTTACATGTGGAGGTAAATAAAACAACTAACATAATATTAACACTCCCTCCTAGCTAGGGAGGTATTATAGGTAATGGTCTTGAGCACAAAAACATACCATTTACCCGGTAGCATCAACATAGTCTTTTAGACTATCTCATGACTAGATCATGAGCATTATCATCACCATCAGTTGCATCATCTCTCGAAACCATACTTCATCTGAGTAATCAGACATGATGCTGGATAAGTCACTCACACCATAGAGTGATACAAGAGTCATTCTTATAATCTAGAAGAGTAAATGCTCTGAACTATTTTCCGTCTGGAAAATCTTTGTTCATCATTCGTCTGGATGATGATTATCTCCAATAAACTCCTGATAGTCTTCAAGGAAATTAGAACAAAGATAGAATACAACTGTGTCTATCCATAGTAGTATATAACTACAATCCAGTGGTACACTACCACACCAAGTAACACACAAGTACTTGATCAACAATGTATAGTCACGAACAATGGAACATATCCACCACAGTAGTCTTCATCTACTGTCATACAATCTTCATCTACTGTCATACAATCTTCATAACAAACATCTAATAGCACCCTGCACAGAAACAATGTTATGATATAAACTGAACCATTTGGGCCAATATTTCACTCACATCTGTGAGTTCTGAAAGAATATTTGCCCTCAGAGTAGAACAATGAGATATCTGGACTATTCTTCTCAAGAAAGGAAGAATAATTGTCCTGTCTTCTGAACCTGGACCATTCCCCACCCTGTGCCATTCTTCCTACACTAATCAAAGTGCACCCTGGAGAGAATGTATAACCCTAAGGAATGCTGAGCCTAGACCATTCCCCACCCTAGGCCATTCCTCCTACACTAATCAAAGTGCACAATAGAGAGAATGTATAAACCCTAAGGAATTTCTGTCCCTGATTGTTGAGCCTAGACCATTCCCCACCTTGGGCCATTCCTCCTACACTAATCAAAGTGCACCATGGAGAGAATGTATAAACCCTAAGGAATGACTCTCCAGACCATTTCCTTTGTTAACCACAAGAGGAAAAGACTTTCCTTCATCAACCTCCAAAACATACCATTCCTCATGTTAACCACAATGAGAAATTGTTGTCCGACAAGGCGGGCCAGTCTTCTTGAGTAACCCTCAAGAAGAGAGACTGACCTAGACCACTCCCCATGTTAACCACAATGGGAAGTCACTGTCTATGATACATCAACAATAAGACTACTTCCCATGTTAACCACAATGGGAAGTCATTGTCCGTCAGAAATCTCAATCCACTTTCCGAACAAGAAAGCATTTGTCCAAGATGGACTATTTTTCAATGAATGTCTTCAATAATATTTTCAGTGCTCCCTCCCAACCTGGGAGTCATTTCTTCCTTTTTCAATAAGGAAGTTGTTTCCACAAGCTCCAGCTTGAGTACGCAAACTCTTTCATCTTGGATAGAAGCTTTAACAAAATGTCTGTTTATCTGCTCATCTGTGGAGTTATGTATTGGAGAACCATTTTCTCCTTTCTGGACTTCATCATGGATAATGTAATGCTTGATTTCAAATGTACTTTAGTCTTTAACACTGTGAAGGCTTCATGTAGATCTGAACAATAAAGTATATCTTTGTTGGAAAACTTGAACATATCCATGTGGTACTTCTTCTGTCATCATGAGATCTGATCTACTGAGTAACCATCTTGATGTTATAGGGAATCTTCACCACGCTTCTGCTGTGCATTGGAGGTTCTTCCACCAAGTTATATTCTTCTATCTGCATACAAGGGTCTCTTTCTAGTATGCCTCAAAGTCTTGAGATTGCTCTTCATATGCTCTTTATTCAATTTTTTTGGAGAACATTCTTTGTATTCATCTGATGCAGAACTCCAACTCATGGATGTTGCAGATGATATAATAACTCATGTGGAGATAAGTCTGGTTTACTGGAACAAGTAATCATTATATTCTTCTCCCTCCATCTAGGAGAACCTTTGGTTCTAGATATCACAATTCTTTCATTCATAAGTCTTCCATACACTGTTCTTCATCACGACTTTCAGTTCTTTTGCTTGATTTCTTTTAGTAAGTTCATATCAGGTTGGTAATCTTGTGATTCTTGATACAATGAGTGGTTGTTCTAGTTTCTCTTTCTTTCTTGGAATCTTCATCTTCTTCATGTTTTTCTCTAACTCTTAGGTCCATGGAGTTTCTTATAGATTCCATGCCCTAGAGATTCCACTTATTCCTTTCATCATAGGATCATGGATCTGGATGGACAACCATGAATACTTTAAGGATTCTCTTCAAAGAAGTCTTCTTCTGCGATTGAACTGAACATGTATTGTCTTTCATGGCTGCTACCATGGATAGATATACTTCATCATCTTCAATGGATCATAGGATTAGCTCCCTCCCAACCCTTGCTTCATGTAAGAGTGCATATAGTCGGCTCCCTCTGTCTAACAGAGTCCACGCTTCCATCTGCATCCTTATTGTCTTCTGCAATATATAATTGGCTCTCTTGTCTAACAGAGTCCATGCTTCCATCTTGTTGTCTTCTACAAAACGTCATAAGTATTTTTCCAATTTCCTCTCGATTTGTTGACTTCTTTCTGTCTTTGCTTCTTCTAAGTTTCTTCATGATTTATTTAGCTTATCTTGCAATAGATTATTGTATTTGATCCTTTCATGTGTATTATCTAATGATATCCATTTTCATCTCATTTGTTCTTCCAGAGATGTATTTCTTCTTGGAATACATTATCTTCCAAGAGATAGATATACAAGATATGTACAGAGACGATGCAAACAAGATATGTACAAGAAATAAGAAGAGTGTTGTTACCTTTTAGAAGAAGAAGTCTCTTCCATCCTACTTAGCCTTCTTTGTAGTTTCCTTTTCTTCAACAATTGATGCTTCGTGTTTCTCCTTCCTTTTCTTTAGCTCGGGACAATGATTCTTGTAGTGACCATACTTTCAACAGTTGAAGCATTGCACTTAAGAAATGTCTTTTTCCTGATTTGGCTTCCTCCTTGAACCAAACTTCCTTTTGTTCTTGAAGTTCTTGAATCTTGCTGTAAAAGCTTGATTTTCGTACTTCTTTTGGGGTTTCTCTTTTGCATTGATCCTTGATTCTTCTTGAGCACAGCAAGTCCAAAGTTCTTCAAATGTCAGATACTCCTTCCTTGTGTTCATGCTTGCGACAAATGCATCCCACGTCTTGGGAACACCATTGAGTACTATGTTCACCAATTCCTTCTCTGAAGTGATCTCTTTAATAGATTGTAGTTGATCTCTTAACTAGGAGATCCTTACAAAGTATGATGTTATGCTATCATCATCATTCATCTTCATGTCATGAATCTCATTCTTCATACTCATAACTTGTCCAATGTTTCTAACTGAAAAGAAATTTGTTTGGGCATCGTACATCTTCTTTGATGAGTCAAGATGGGTGATGTAGGGTATCAAGTGGTATTTTATAGAATCCATTATGATACTCATGGCATTGATGTCGACATCTTTGAACTTCTCCATAGCTGCAACGTTCTGTGGTTTCTTCTCTTTTCCTTCTTCAAAGTCTCTCTTCACGATCTTTCCTTTCACGATATACAACACTTTATTCTTGGCCAGGATGAGGTCAATCCTTGTCTTCCATGCTCTGAAGTTAGAGGCTCCATCTAATTTGTTCTTAGACTTCATAGAGTTAGTCATGGCTTACTTGACTTGGTCAAACCCTAGATTTGACAAGAAATTCAAACTTCACGTCTTGGCTTGCTGAGAGTGTCAGGAGATGTGCTAGGATAGAGTGAACTGATCTATCCAGAGTTTAGGTTAATCCATTCACTTAAGGTGCCTCAACAAGAGGTTTAGGGTTTCTGCAACTGCTTCTGCTAGTAACCCTAGCGACAATGTCTTGGAAACTGCTTCTGCTAGTAACCCTAGCGGTAGTTCCTCAACGAGCTCAATATCCTAGTGGCTATGTTTCCTTCCAACGTTTAGACTGAATGAAGGAGGTGCGGGCCCATAACCTGTTAGAATATAGAGGATTGTGTGCTCGTTTTACCATTGACGATACCCTCGTCACCCAACCATAGGCCAAAGCCACCCTCCAAGAACCTTAACCTTGACTGAGAATTACTTCGAAAGAAAACCCTAGGATAGATATCCAAACAAGGTGTAGCGCATCTTCCTCCAAGGATAACGCACCAACAATAGTTGATCAGATAGTCCAAACCCTAGCCAAGAGATAGTCCAAGACAAAATTTAAAATGGTTGTTGCAGCAGCTTCACCTGCAGCTCTCCTCCACACGTGCGCACCAAACTAGGAACTGTAGTGCACACCATTTGTTGCTCTACAATTCTGAGATATGTCAAATGAGAACTGGTGCCTTGTATTTATAGTGGTTCTGCCAGATTTGTTGGGGCTGACTTCTCCTTCTGGATATGTGTCTGTTTGGTATATTATTATTATTTTTGGTCGATTTCTTCTCTTGGAGACTAATAACCTAATATTAATTATCTTCTTAAGCCGAAAAGACTTCTAGGGTTATTAGCCAACTCATTAGGGTTTTCTCTTGCTTTTCGAAGTCTTCTATTCTCGTCAGGTTTACATGTGGAGGTAAATACCTCCCGCAGCTACCATAATATTAACAAAAGAACCCTTTGGAATAATACAAGGTATATTATGAAGGGAACATGGAAAATATATTGGAAACCATTCCAATTAACATCTCCAATATCCCTAGCATCATAAAAAATGCATTTATTGGTGTGAATTGTTCTTCCAAATAGATCCTATATGTATACCTCTTGGTTCAAAGAGTTTCGCGATGTTTTTTCCTGGTCTTATGAGGAAATGTTAGGCAATGACCCCCCACATTTTTGAACATGATATTCACACTTATGAGAATGCTAATATTGTTTAGAAGAAGTTACAACCTATAAATCCAAGGAAGGTGACAACTATAATGGTTGAGGTAGAGAAGTTGCTTAAGGTTGGTTTCATTTACCAATTCATCTTACTGAATGGCTGTCAAACCCCATTGCTGAAGGACCATATGCATTTGTATGGATTTACATGATCTGAATAAATCTTGTCTAAAGGAAAACTTCCCCACACCTTTCATTGACCAGATTATCGATGAATGTGTGGGAAGCAAAATATTTTCCTTTATGGATGGATTTTCTGGATATAATTGGATTCAGATCCGACCTGAGGATCAACATAAGACTATGCTCATATTTCCTTTAGGGACTTTCACATATAATAAAAATCCTTTAGGCATAAAATATGTTGGAGTTGCGTTCCAATGGGCCATGATGTTACTTTCCATAATTTAAAGCACATTTTTGAGGAAAACCTGGATGACCTCACTGCTCACTCTTGGGAGGATCATCCAATGCACCTTAGGCTTATATTTGAAAGATGTCGGTATTATTGCATTCAGCTGAATCTGAACAAATGCATATTTTGCATTATTTTTGGGTGTTTGTTGGGATTCATCATCTCCAACAAAGGGATCATGGTTGATCCTTTAAAGGTTGAGGCAATAGTTAATGCATATTTTGCGTCATTTTGGGGTGTTTGTTGGGATTCATCATCTCCAACAAAGGGATCATGGTTGATCCTTTGAAGGTTGAGGCAATAGTTCAATTGCCTCCCCTACATAATATTCGTCAGATACAGAGTCTTCAAGGAAAGGTTAATTCCCTTAAACGTTTTATAGCTAACTATGATGATATCACCAAGGGATTTATGCACTTGTTGAAGAAAGGGGCCCCTTTCATTTGGGACGAGTTCATGCAATGATCCTTCGATGCACTTAAGAATGCACGTATGTCAGCCCCTCTGCTCAATCCTACAGACTATAGTAGGGATTTCTTGTTGTATATCGTAGAAGCAGAATCCACAGTCAGCATGGTATTGGTTTAGGAAGATGAAAACATGCAAGAGAATGTCATCTATTATCTCAGTCCTAGATTGATTGGGCCCGAGTTAAATTATTTGCACATCGAGAAAATGGCTTTGGAAATTGTTCATGTTGTCCAGATACAATGGCATTACATTTTACAATGAAAAAACACTATGATAGTCGATGTCAATCCATTTCAATATGCCCTCACATGATGTATAATTGGGGGAAAATATAATAAGTGGATTTTCATTCTATGGAAATTTAACTTGGAATTTTATTTTCCAAGTCCAAGAAGTCGTTGGTTTTCACCAAGTTGATGTTGGAGTTTCCTAGGGAGGATGAGGAAATCATTATTATAGACTCATTTCTAGACGAGCATTTGTTCCTAATTGCTTCCAGGGACCCTTGGTATGGATATATCCTAATATATATACAGACTCTGAATTTTTATTCACATCATTGATGGGATGATCGACGTTGAATTTGCCATCAAGTGAAGATTACCTAATTGTAAGTGACACTTTGTATCATTGTGGGGTCGATTCAATTATTCACCGTTGTTTGACTCATGAAGAAGCATAGTCTGTGATTAACGATTTCCACAATGGAGCATGTGGCGGTCATCTATCTAGGTTGGATACAACCCAAAATATCCAATGCATCGGGTACTTTTGGCCGATGATCTTCAAAGATTGTGTTGAGGTGGTTAAAAGGTGTCATCCTTGTTAGATCTTTTCTCAGAAGATGTGCATGCATCTTGATCCATTATTTCCCATCATCATCATTGGTCCTTTTACAAAGTGGGGAATTCATTTCACCACTTTCCACCCACCTTCAGCCAAGGGCTATCGCTATAGCATCATGGTTGTCAATTGCTTTATGAAGTGGGTGGAGAACATGCCTACATTAGAAAATGACTATGAGATAACAAATTTGTTTCAATTCAATCAAGTTATCACCAAGTTTAGAGTTCCGAGAGAGATTGTCACTAACCATGGAAATTACTTTCAGAAACGAATGATGTCGAAACTAGCATCTAAATTGGGCTTAAAAAAAGAGAATTCATCCTTATATTATCCACAAGAAAATGCTCTAGTGGAGGTCGTTAATAAGTCTCTCAAGACCATACTTCAATGAAATGTCAATAAGAGAAAATCGAACTGGAATTTGATGCTTTATCCATAATTATGGTCATATTGAACCTCAATTAAGACTGCCACAGGATTTTCTCCTTTCCAACTCGTTCATGGGGTGGAAGCAACAGTGTTGATTGACTGCAAAATTCCTTCTTTGAAGATTGCGATTGAGATTCTACTTGACACGACATAATTATAGTCATGTCTCGTTCATTTGGAACATCTTCATGAGCAGCTTCGTGATGCTACTACTGCAAATAAGACTCACAAAAAGTGTGTCAAGTCTTAGTATGACAAGTCTCTTTTCCCAAGGGTATTTTTCGAGGGTGACCTTGTTTGGGTTTATGATCATGACAAGGACGCATTAGGGGTAGGCAAGTTTAATCCGATGTGGCATGGTCCTTACATGGTGAGGTATGCCCTTCATAAAGGATATTATGAGTTGTTCGATTACGAAGGTGATGTGATTCCAAAGCCTAGAAACAAAATCTACTTCAAGTGGTACTAAATTTGAGCCTCGATGCTCATGTGTTTCCCTTTTGTAATTATTGTACATTAATAGTATTTTTTTAGTTGTTTTTTCTTTCTACTCTTGGTTACTTATAGTGCTTCTGCTTGATTGGAAAATGTTGCCATAGTCGTTCGTTTATGTTGGGTTTGTCGATGGTGCAATCTATCACCCTTGGAACCTCACTTCTACCACATAAGTGATTTATTCTCCTTTGTTCCAAGTGGTCACATCTAGAGGCACTTGATTGGGACCAACAACAAAAAATGTGGTCAAGTATAGCGTCGTGATCGAACTCATAAAGGGTGTTATTTCTCATTGTATCATATGCTTAGAAGTTCATATGGATTCCCAGTTGGTGGTGTCATAGCTAAATGGTGAATACCATGTGAAGGATCTTATAATTCTCTGACAATTCCTTCAGGTATGACTTTTGGAACAACATTTTACTTATATTCATGTTTCTAGGGGTGAAAATTTTGTGTCTGATGCATATGTTAATTATGTATTAGATTGGAATTTGTCACACATTTAAAGTTAAAATCACACATATAAATGCACATAAACACATTTTCAAATAAGTAACAAGAAAAAAAGAGTTGTATATATTATTTCCATGTCGATTACATAAAACAAAATATGGATCATAAGTTACAAAATTGGGCTTCTAGCCTCGAATGTCTATCTATATGTCGAAAGATGATACATAATCTATGTTGAGGGCCCCACCCCCGCATGTGTGTCCCTATATCTCGCTATGACATTGGTTATACGTTGGAACAACCGTACCTAGGCTCGTGGTACACCAACTACTTATCATTGCATATGCTCTGGCAAGTGCTCAATCTGGATCATGGGAATCTAGTGAGTGAGGTGGTCCAGATTTCTATGGACATTCTATAATGTCCTTTCCATTTGTATGGCATCCCCTCCTGGATTATCCTCACCATGCCCCATGTCTCGGTGAAGTGGCTACTGTTATGTCCTCCTCGAGATGATATTTTCACATTCATGATATTTCATTAGCTTTTATCCATGACAAAAATATTTTTGGTTTTCCTTCTGAAATAAATAAAATTAATAAAAATTAAATATTTTGAAAATCTAAAAGTTTCTTACCAATCTCACCCAACGCGACATCGGGAATTATAGGCATAGTTGGGTCCTTGGAAAAACTTATCTCTTCATAGGGATAGTCGTCAATCACAATGATATGACGTTGCCACTAGTCAAATAATACATTGTCATGTGTGCTTATTAGACACCCAATGCCTAAGCATTCTATCAAGGTGGAATATTGTAGTAAGCATGGTTCATGAAGTCTATGGGGTGCCATAAAGACTTGAGGACTCATAGCAGGTACTCTTTCAAAAAATAAAGAGCATAGAATGCTACTATACCCATTTTTTTTCAACTTCCCATTTTTTCACTCTATGAGTTGAGTTTTCATACCATGTAGCAAAGATGTACTCCCGTCATATATCATAGGTTGTAAGAACTCTACCACGTAAAACATTTGTGGTCTGGAGACCTAATGTAGAGAGACAAATCCTGCAATCCTGGTAATGTTTTGAAGAATGACTTTTAGACTCATGTCCTGTATATTACAGATTGGGACTTGACTATGAACACGTTGCGTCCCATGGGTGTAGTAGGATGCAATATAATCATCAATGGTCATATTGATTCCCCCTTGGGTCCTAAGGTTGACTACATCAACTTGAAGAGAGAATATTGTGATGAAGTAAATATCATCAACCTATAGCTTTAGATATTGAGCATCCATCATGAACGCATCTGCGTCCAGTTCCCAATAAATGATCAAGAGTTGTAACAGTCTTTTTTGCACATGCATATTTGGGCACTCATAGAATCTTCTCAATCCACGTTGTCAGAGGGCTTCTATCGCCTCTGCATTGTCCAAGATTTCTTGGTCAATGTCTTTGTGTTCCCTCTGTCTCCATTGAAGTTCCATTATGAAGCTCTGGAAGACAAAAATGAGGAGTTAATTCTTATTTTTTCCAAGGTATCGTACATAATGCATCTTTCTCTTATGACAACTGTGTATGTACACAATTTTCATTAAGAGAGGGCGCGTATATGGTAGGGTAAACACTCCCCATGCCAAAGCAGGGTGTGTATGATCCCTCCCCTCCTTAAAAACTAAAAATACTAAAAAATAAATTTCAAAAGACGAAAAAATCTTGGATGAAAATGAAGAGGGAGGAGTGTTTGCTTACCTGGTTCTGATGGTGTGTGATTCTGATTCTAGTAGCTCCAAATATGATCTTTGGGATTTTAGAAGGTTTCCCACTCAAATGGCACAATTTGATAAAAACTCATAATAAAATGTTATTTGGGTTAATTTTTCCTATTATAAAGAATTGTTTACCCACTTTTACATAGTTTTTACTATTTTTGTAATTTAAAAACACCTAATGACCTAGATTTTTGGTACAAGATGACCATTTGAGTTGAGATTTTGTAGGGAGGATGTTTAGAATGGAATTTTTGTATCTGTTGATCCAATTTTTGTGACTCTATCAGATAATGTTCTCATCACTAGAATATAAGATAAGATTTTTCTTCCTTGCATTTTGCATAATCAATGACCTTTTATACATTTTCCTTAGGGTCAACCCCACTTATCGGCGACACAAGCCTTTCCTATTGATTTCAAGTGTCATTTTGTTCGTGGTAGATCCTACCGTCATGGGCATCCTAGATAGCACCTTACTTTTCCTTTTGGTTCCCATGTTGATGTTTTTTCTTAGGTTCAGGAGTCTTGTTAGTTCCTCCATCACATTGCATTGAAATCTCATGTTTTCTCAAAATTATTCTAGCTATTTACCCATGGGGCTCCCATAATTTTATGTTCAAGTTGTAACTGCATTGCCTACTCATTGTTCATTCTTTTGAGCCTAATGTTGACTTCAGTGTGTTGTTTCTCACCTATTTTCTTATGCATTCTCATCATTTTTTAGCCTTACAATTTGACAGTTGTTCCCTAGGAGGAAACATTCCCCTAAGTTCCCATATCTTACACTTGCTTCCTTTCATTAAGCACAGGTATGTTCCTTGCACTTGGAACTAGTTTTCTTTCCCGCGACACTCATTTCCTCCATGTATTCTATCATTATTTTATTCCTTTTTAGGCATTCCAATATGAAAAAAACAAAATAATAAAAAAAGAGTGTGGGAATGAGTTTTCTTTACCATTATTTGCACCAGTTGAGTCACCTTTGAACAAAGCACAAAGTTTTAAATCTAGTCTCAACAATTTGGGTTAGTATGGCTTTAGAAAACTAAACCAGTTACACACTGTTTTTTTCTCCTCCGACTGGTTATTCTTCTAGTCACTATGGAGATTTTGTTGTTGTCTCCTACATCACACACTTATGTTAGTGTTCATTTTCAGTTCATCCTACCTAAGTCACATATTGTGACATGCTCTTGTTTAGAGGAATTTTTATCGTGCATCGGTCATTCCATAGAATTCTTGACTTTGCATGCCGTCCTTCATGTATGTCAAGTACCTCTCATAGTCAAAAGTGTCTTTGTCCTATACTCGTGCTGGTATGGAGGGTCCCCATTGACTTCCTATTGACAGGTTAAACTCTTATCGACTATGACAAATTGCTTTGAGATTTTGACGTAGAGTCACACCCTAGCGCTATTTACATTATTGATAGGTGTCCTTGTGCTCAACAAATGAAATTCAATCATTAGTCATTGATTGAGTGGTTTCTCTTGTGTTCGATGACAAGAACATTATTCACACATTTGGATTCGTGCAACACCTTGGATTCTATTTATCCCCATTGGTGGTTTCCTCAGCTTTGTCGAAAATCTTCATTATTGGCTATTATTCAGAGGGTTTCTTTTGTGCACTACTTACTTCTGATGCACGCAGGAGATGTACTTCATGGTGTTCCTTTCAATCTTTCATTTGATTCCTTCCAAATATTTGGCCTTTTGCTACTCCTCGTGTTGGTTCATGGGGGATTCCTTAATGCCCTTCTTCTAGCACATCTCTTCCTATCGACTTCAACACATCTTGCTCTTGGATAGGGATATAGAGTTCTTATTAGTACCTTGGGGCTTGTAGTTATCAGTGGCAAGATTCCCTCTCTATTGAAAGTGGGAATACATCAATGTCCCCTAATTGATAGACTCTACTAGGTGTTCGATATCAAAAACTCTATTCACACTTGTTATATTGTACTAGGTACCTTAACACCCATTATCGTTATCAGTGGGTTGTCTTGAGTTTGTTAAGAATATGCATCAATGACTGGTAATCAAACATTGTCTCACTATGTTTGACTTCAACACATCTATTCTCATAATTCATAATCATACCACGACGGTTGATTTGAATCCCTTAGGAATGTAGTAGCATCACCCTTTTTATGCTCCTACCTGAGTTGCATTTGGACTGTACCACTCCTCACATCGGTACTTGTGAATGATCACTTATCTAGCTCTTTCTTTCTGATATCCTTCACTGGTTCTGAGACATAGATCCACTCTGTATCTCTTTCATGGTTGTGATCTTTATTTGACATTAATCCACTTTGTATCTCTTTTGTGGCCATGATCATTGCTTCCTATGCATATATTCTTCATGGTTCTACAATGTACTTGATTGGCGGCTATGCTTGTAATCACACCTGAGCATGGGTATGCCAACCTTAGGAATTGAGTATTCTGACTCTTTTATATTGTCGGTTGTTGTTCTTAGATTGGGTTTTGGCGACCTTCACCCTAAATTCCTACTCTTTGAAGACTTATAATGTATTTCAGCCATAAGTTTCTCTTCCGACCTCACACATTAGGGGGAATCTATTATAAAATCAACTTCCACCATTGAAGCATTGATGATATTATTGGCCTAGTCCCTATCCTACTTGCAGATACCTTTTCCCCATACCCTCTTGAGATCTTCTAAAAACCCTTTTTCGGAACTTGTACGCGTCGTGGAAGTTATGCAACATGCGTATGTGTGGGTTGTCCAAAGGAAATCCGCATACATGTTAATAAATGCTAAAAAAAAATTATTTTCCTAATTAAAAGTTGAATTACGGGTTTGGTTAGTTTCCTAACTCCTTTTACCCATACTGAACCACCTCTAACCAACTAAAGATGGCTTAAATAAAGAATTTGGTACAAGGAGAAAGGTAATGATTAAAATCATATCAAAGCAAACAATTGATTGGCTAATCCCCACCATGTATACATGCCCATAAACCTCCTATGCTTTGTTGGTTCTTGAACTGGAAGCCCTTGTTTCTAGCCTTCTTTGAACACCTCTCTATTTGACTAGGAGCCCCTTTGAATCCTCCTTGAGTTTGTCGGTGAATCAAAGGTTGAGACCTCATTATAGCATAAGCTTGGGTGGAGGGACCCGAAGTCCTTTCAACAAAGCATTGTTTCAATATAGGTAATTGATTAGTCTCCAAACTGCTCATATTAATAAGATGTTCTTTCCTTTGAAATGTTGTATTCTTAAAGTTTAATTTATAGTCGTTAAATATATGATTCCTAGAATTCTAATTGAAAAGTATTTATTTCATATTTAATCGAACTAACAATTTAGTTATTAGCATAACTATTTTTCTTGGAGATTTGTCTGCATAAGTTTTGTAGGTTTCAAGAGAAGCTATTGGGAAGGAGCGAGAAGATTCTAGAATTCGGGAACTACATCAAACGTAGGACTACAAGTGAGTTTGTCTTTCTCCCTCTTGCAAAAGTTAGTTATTTCGGTTGAATTAGTTATAGAATCTTTGATGTATGTTATTGTTGGAATTTGTGTGTCTTACATGGTTATCGAACTATTTCAGTTAGCCCACGATTCTAGGTGACTTTCCCCGCAAACACACCAAAACTACACCTCTTCACCTCGAGCATACCCATACTCTATTCTAGGCTACAAACGAGTCACATCCTTACTCTATGCATCTCAATTGTATACTTAGAAATTTGTTAACATTATTTAATACTTAGTTGTTTTGGAATACAACAAAAAAAATGTGAAACACAAGAGACACAGATATAGTATCGGTGTCACTAGTGGTTCCTAATACCTGACTTCATTTATTATATTGTGAAACAGAAACAAAGCTTTACAAAGAGGGCACTAATATCTCAATTACATAGGTGGGCAAACTCTTATGAATCTTCCTTATACATCAAAACTGTCCAAATGTGTGGTTCTATCACACCAAGACTTTCCTTGTCATTCCTCCTTGCCTCAACTTGAGGCGTGACTCACTTTTGTGCCCAACCTCAGGTTGAGGCTTGAAGGAGGAATGACCTGAGGTGTGACTCACTTGTGTGCCCAACCTCAGACCTCCATGTATCTTTCATTCACTTTCTTCTTGTGCCTTTGACTGAGTGCCCTTGTGCTCTTATAGGGACTCCAAGGGTCACTTGTGAAAAACATCATGTCTTCTAGGTGTCTCATGCCCCTTCATGAATCGTCAAACTCAACCAAACTATTGTGCCCCTCCATGGACCCAGTGCACCAAAACAAGCTCGTTTTCCCATCAATCATCGCATCTCTTGGACCGATGTGATCCATTTTTGGGCACATGCCCCTTGCCTTGTGCTCTTCCTTGTGTCGATCGTCATGAATCTATATGGGTGTGTTGATGGGGTCATCCAACTTCTCTAGTGCACCCATGCTTCCAAGGGTAGACATGCCCACCACTTGGGCATGCTCCCAAGTTTCCTCGCCCTTGCCCAAACACAACTTAAGTATCCATCATCTATCGCAAGGGAAGAAGGGTGTGTGCCCCCTTGGGCTTGCACATCTCCAACATGCCCCAAGGTGCTCTTGCTCATGCTTGCTGATATCTGATCGAAAATCCAATTGCTTGTTGCACCGGGATTTTAGCATTGGTTCACAGATCCATCCAAATTTTTGCTGCCGAGTCCTAGTTCTTTTCTTTATTTATCATGCTCTTAATAACATAGCCACAACCACATACCAGAACTCAGCAGTCTCTATCTTTATTTATCAGGGCTCTTATTAAGAGAGCCACAACAACATACCAGACGTCAGCAATGTTTTTTCTTATTTATCAGGGCTCTTATTAACAGAGTCACAGCCTCATATCAGACGTCAACAGTGTGTTTAATTATCAGGGCCTTTATTAGTAGAGCCACAATTGCATACCATACCATCTTTTTCGTTGCGATGCAGTGGAGATATGGCGTGCAAGAGGTGCAGGGATCGATACCTTGCATTTCCATGGAACAAGGTCTTAAACCCATGGAAATTGATTATCCAATCCCTTTTGTGTTTTTATTTTTTCTCAAATGATATTGTCAAATGTTTCTGAACTCTAATATTGGCTATTAAATGTCTCCATGTGATTTCTTATGACAGGAGAGGGATTGAATTCATCGATCTGAAGTATGGGGATTAAGGTGAATATATTAAATGTCTCCATGTGATTTCTTATGAAAGGAGAGGAATTGAATTCATTGATTTGAAGTACGAAGATTAAGGTGAATAGTAGTATATGATTTCTTAGGACAAAACATAAAATTTTATTCCTAAAGGTGAGTAAAAATAACATAGAATGATGGAGCTAAAAACTTTTGTTTCCCAAATTCTTACCATTCTAAATATATTATTCATTGTACTAAAACCACATATTTATTAAATGTCTCCATGTGATTTCTTATGACAGGAGAGGAATTGAATTCATTGATCTGAGTACGAGGATTAAGGTGAATAAAAGTAGCATATGATTTTTTTTAGGACAAAACATAAGATTTCATTCCTCAAGGTGAGTAAAAATAGAATAAAATGATGGAGCTAATAATTTTTGTTTCTCAAATTCTTATAATTCTAAATATATTATTGATTCTCAATTCTTACAATTCTAAATATATTATTGATTGTACTAAAACCACATGTAACTTGAGTGGGTTTAATGATTAAGAATATTTCTTTCCTCCTAATATTTTACAAGTTAAAATCCATAGAGAGTAGAGGGTAGAGTCATAAGTTAAAATCCAGAGAGAGTAAAGGGTATGGTATCTGTAGCTCCATGGACTTTAGTTACCAGTAAAATTTAAGCGGCACTCAACTTTGTCACCAGTTATCGAACACGAATCACCAGATGAAGCCATAAAGAAAAATATCCCTGAATGATAAAAAAAAATATCTCCGAATGGCATGAGCTTATCTCGACTGCATATTCGAGCATCCAACAAGAGAAAAGACTCCATGCTTGTTGGATGACCTGAATCTGCAATCAAGATAAGGATGCCAATGGGATGATGTCATCAATGGGTTGAGTTGGCTGTATGTTGTAGGTTGTCTCTAGCTGGTCTTGGGTTGTGAGTTGTGGTGGGTCTGTTTTGTTGTAGATTGGCTATATGTTGTAAGTTGATCTATTTGTTTGGATAAAATAATGAACTTTGAATTCTAGTTTATTGAATGCATAATAGTGTAATTTCAGTCTTTTTCCTATTTTTCTATAAATAAAAAAATCCACATTATGTTTGGAGATTCTTCGTATTACAGTTTCTAGAATCAGAAACTCTATGTCATAATTCATCATTGTCATCATTTCCTATGATTTCATCAATTCTTCAATCCCAAACTATGAGAGAGTTATTTGTAATTAATATCTAATTTGAGCTCAAATTTAAATGACAAATTCAAAAAAATTCATGTTGAGTAGCAACATTACAGAATCCATTTTCAGAATAACAAATTCAAAGAATTTCATGTTGAGTAGCAACATTACAGAATCCATTTTCAGAATCTTTGAATGTTGAAGAAATTTCATGGTTATCAGTAATTTATAATACTATTGCTTCAATTCTTTAAAATTTAGGAGTCTTTTTATGGTGATCAATTAGTTAAGATACTACAGGTTGAGTTTTTATGGTGATCAATTAGTTTAGATACTATAGGTTGAGTTTAAGAGGACATTGAAAATATTTTAACATTGCATTTTCACATATTCAGGTGCATTGAGAGTTGTTCACTCATGACTATGGAGGTTATTTTCATTGAAATTGCATTCTGTATCTAGGAATATAATAATAATAGTATTAATAGTTATAATAATAGTAGCTTACCTTTTTTTCAAAAAAAGGTATGTGGAAAACTCTTGAGTATTTCTCACTATCCTTCAGCAAATCCTTGAGTACTTCCCCATAATCTATGGATTGTAAAGGGGTAAAATCCTAAACCCTAATTACGAGATCGAGATCAAGAGAATGGAACAACAATAACTTACCTACCCCATATGCAATGAAGAATGTAGCATATTTTTGAGAGTTCATGGTGGAGAAGAGGGGAGATAACCTGAAGGAGAATTTATTTGAGGTGCAAATGGGACTAGATTAAAGAAAAAATTTCACAAGTGAAGGGGATTCAAACTAATATTCTCTCAAAGGAAAGACAAAATCATCATCCTTTATAACATACGAAGCTAGTGTTTCTCTTTTATTTTTTCTGAAAAATCAGAACTCTTCTATTTTTTCCAATACCTCTGCAGAGAAAAATCAGAGCGATTTAAGTGATGCCAGTAAATCTTTAGTCAACAGCGTGGATGTTCCTGTGCAAAAGATCAAATTCGCACCTATGTAAGAGTCCTAATTTTTTTAATTTTAAGGATAAAAATGGCACACATAAATTTTGTTTCAAGTGGGATGAACTATTTTTTCTTTTCGTTTGGAAAAAACAAATCCTTTAGGGTTTCTAGTGAGTGGGTTTGGTTATTTCTATGGATAAATTGGATACTATCAATAGAATTCATTTCTTTCTAGGTTTTAGATGAGGTGGATGAAGATTTTGATACTCTTTTAAAGAATTTAGTCGATGGATACCCATCTGATGTTTTTGCAGTGCAACTAGGTCGAATGGTCATGGTGCAACTAGAGGAGAAAATATATGTTATACAATAGATCTACAAGTGTGCCTAAATACCAATCTGAAGCAAACCCTGGCATGCCCTCATATTCTCCTCGACCACCATTCAAGTGCATTTTTTCTCATATAACAAAATTTCCATATGGGAACTTGGACTTTTGTTTTATTGGGAATGAAGAAAATGTTGAAAACCTAATGGTTGGCAAGGCACGCGAAGAAGAAATCACTGCACAAAATGAAGTAGTATTGAATTCAGGTTGGCCACCATGTTTCAGGGCTTCATGCAAGGTTCATGTTGCAAATGTTAAAAGTAATTACACGCTATCAGTCTTTCAATACAACCAAAGGTTCCTATTCAAGCATAGGTGAAAATAACGTTGAGAAGTTGCAACGTGAAGTTTCATCTCGAAAATGTTCATCGTTGGGAATTTTGCTACTAACAAGCTCTCATCCAGGTATCAAAGTGCTCGAAATGTTGTTGAGAAAGTGGTCAAGTCACTACTAGGAAATTCCATATCCAAGGAAACTCATTCATGGTGATGGCTGAATCCATAAGGAGTTTCTAAAATCGTTGCATGCATCGACATGTGAACTTGGAAGCTGTGATAATCTAGGCATTAAATAATCATCCTTGTCCAAAATTTTTTAGGGTTCTTCTTCTCATATCCAAGGATATAAACAAGGGATTTGAAATGAGGAAAGGTAGCTTCCCACTAGTGACATGGGTAGCATGGAAGGATCGTATTTTTAGGTGGAAAATGTTATAACCCTATAATTCATAGTATCATCTGGTGACTGGAATTTTTCACTCTGGGTGTATTTTGGTTTGCAAATAATATTTCATCTCTGCAAATTATTTTCAAGGAAAGGAAAAGAAAAGCAAATTCATGGTTGTTGACGCTGAGTGGTTTTTTCCTAACCCTGTGGTGATGAAAATAGAGAAAGTTTGGGAAAACCCACATAATACACTTATCCTAAGTTTTTGGAACAAATATGATTTCGCGCTCACAGACTAAAGACATCGCCGAGATGAACAGATGGGATGGTAGCGCCCAGATCTACGGTTAACAAGTTTTTCCGGACCCCCCTGACC
>ML789053.1:289247-305591 GCA_009831015.1 Picea engelmannii | reverse complement strand
CCGGTTTTAGCACCTAGAATCTACGGTTTGTATTGGATTCCGGACCCCCCCCGTCCATTCTACCTTTAACAGAGGGGGAGGGGGAGGGGGGGGGGGTTCAGAATGTTTTTTAAAGATCGTGCACAGATCTGCGGTCGAGATGGAAGTGCGCAAATCAATGGCTCATGGTGTTTTTCGGACCCCCCCCCGTCCGATCTGCCTTTAACGGTGGGGGGGGTCCGGAATGGAAGATTCTCCGATGAACCCTATTCCAACGTGTCATCCATTGCATTAGGCCTCCTCAGCTCCATGCTACATCCTTCATCCACGTTGCGCCTGTTAGTTCCTCACCCTTCATTCCTTCACCCCTTCGCCAATCTTACCCCTCCATGAATAAACAGACTCAAGATAAAAACATTAGGTTAATAATGCTAGTAATAAAATTTAGTATAGGATAATTAAAATAAAATGGTTAGATTAACTATTAATTAATTAATTAATAGTTAAGTTAATTTAGTAACTAGGTTAGTTTTTATTAATTAATATTAAATAAAACAATATTAAAATTAAAACATAAAAAACCAAACATTAAATAAATATATTAAAAAATTAAAACAAAACACAAAACATATATAAAAAACACAAATAAAATACATAAAACAAAACTTAATAAAACATAGTAATAAAACTAATAAATAAAAAACAAAGACAAATATAAAATAACAAAACAAAACATAAAATTAAAATTAAAAAAAAAAAATACTATCCTAAGTCTACCCACCCAAAACCCCACACATACCTTCACACATCACATCGAAACAAATCAATGGATAAAGAATTTTCCAGACCCCCCCTCACCATCCGAAGTTTAACGAGAGGGGGGGTCTGAAATGGTTGTATACCAAAACCACCCCCCAGACAGGTGTCATATCCACATTCCAATGGACAACCCCCCCCTAAAACCGCTTACCACCTCAGGGGGGGTCCGGAATACCACCCATCCCAAAAAAAACCACTTTTCTCATTTTTCGCCATTTTTTCCTATTTCGGTACGTCTTCTTTCAAAATGGATTATGGGCAAATGAAGATGGATTTTCAAAATCGGAGAGAGGTTTTTTCTCAGCACGGGCTGAAGAACAAAAACCTCTCTCAGTTTTTTCACAGGTGCCATGAGAAAGGAGAATAAAATCTGTCTTTCAGCCTCTTTTTTCGGATTTTCGGTTTTTATGTTACAGTCCTAATCTTGCAGGAGATGTTACGACCAACTGGAGGCAAATTTGGCGAAATCGAAGGAGGTTTTTGTCCAAAACATGCCCACCTACAATAACCTCATTCAATGTTTGCTCAGGTGTCAGCTTTGAAGAGAAACGGATGTCTGTTTGGACCTCTTTTTTGCAGAAATTAGGCCCGTCTTTCATGGCGGACAGTTCAAGATTTTTGGGGATTTGTGGCCATTTTTGGCCGAGACAGTTAAAACTGACTGACACAATTGGTTGGGAGATCTATCCTATTTATTCAGAGGATTTTAATGTAAAGAGGTTGGACCTAGAGGTACCAGATGGTAGATAATGTAGAAACATGGTTCTCTGTTTTGAAAAGATGATCAGTAGTCTACAAATGACTTTATGAATTAATACAAAGACGCTCTTTCCAGATTCCTGTGTTGTGTTTAAGTGGTGAAGTTTCTCTCATGTAACTCATGATTTTGCCTATTTCATACTCTTTTCTTTCTGTATTGTCTATGAGAAGGTAATGTATAGGATTTGTTCTTGACACCCTGTGTTAGCTCAATGCAATATTTATGTTTTCCTCCAAGTTTGAGGTGTAGAATTCAGCTATACTCTGCTCTACATTTTAAATGAATTCCAATATTTTCTTCTTTTCCATCCTATAAGCTCAAAGAATCCACTTGCATGATTATCTTGCCTGGTTACATCTTGTTTTAGTTATTCAATCATTCATCGTCTTTATCATTGACTCCATGTCGCCCAATGGTCCTTTGTGCCTTAACCAAACCAACTCTAAATCCATAAACAAACCCATTTTCTGCATAACTAGCCTAATATTCTCTTCAAGCAAAGCTATATCAGACAGAGAGATCCCTCTCTAAGTCTTGGAGGGCTAGATCCCTAAGTCGAAGCGGTTTTGATGTTGCCTCTGTGACTGCCATCACAACCTTGGGCAAATTACAGAGCGCTAACAGAACAAAAGGAAGTGGATGGAAGCCAGTTTCCAACGTGGTTTGAAGATTGTCGGATGAATAATTAGTATAGACTCATCTTAATTCCAATTCTACTAATAGTTGAGTGGGATCAAATCTCTCTAGGTGCAAACCCTTCTTTTTACACTTTAAAGCCTATTAAGGAGGAGTTCATTTAGCAAAAGGTTAGAGCCCACATATACAATTTTCATTTACTTGATTTTTTATTATTATTATTTAAGAATGACAAGTGTCGACTCCATATTGAATTTAGACACAGAATCACACATCTACTTAATACTAGACTGTAAAATACACCTCTCAACGCAATGACACAAATGGAGAGCTAAAAAAAAGCTGTGTTGTTGTCAAAAAAGCTGAAATCACTAGACTAGTATAATTGTACCACAATTGGAGTGATATGTACAAAGCCCATCATGTAACTGCATCATGTTATAATTGTACCACAATTGGAGTGATATGTACAAAGCCCATCATGTAACTGCATCATGTTGTGTCCATTAACAAATAAATTCTAATATAAAAAAGAAAAGTTGTGTCTTTATTTTCTAAACATTATTTTTGTAGATAAATTGAACACCAGTGTTAGAATTTCTAATAAACAAATTGGTAATGCATACCAGAAAACTGTCACGACAGTGAAATAGAAGATATCATTTATTTGATGAAAAAAACAACAATTTACACAATGTGATAACATAAATTCAAGCATGAAAAAACTTAAAGTTTATGCATACTGCTAAGCTATGCCTAGAGATTCAATGTCCTTGAATGTTATTCCATCATTCCCATACGCTGCACCTTAGCCTTCCTGCATCCACACTGCATTCCTTCACTATCTAGAGCTTGCTTCATTCTCATATATAGAGAAATATATTTTTATTTCCACATTTTGTATTTCATTAATAAAATAAAAAGTAAAGCAATCCCAGTATTCATTCTCATATATAGAGAAATATATTTTTATTTCCACATTTTGTATTTCATTAATAAAATAAAAAGTAAAGCAATCCCAGTATTGTGATTCACTGTCAGTATTTAAAAAAATAAAAAATAAATATTCTATACAAATATTTAAATATAAAATTTTCACTCAAACTAACAGATTGAAGTCATAAATAACTCAATCCAGTAATTTAAGTCAGTCTCAACATTTAAAAAATAAAATAAAATATTTTTTTCCCATCAATTAACAAATTGAAGCCATAATTTGAAATTAACTTCAAAATTCTAATAAGAAACATGTAACATTTAACATAAAACAAAATGACACAACAATCTCGATTTTATTTAAAATTTTATTCATTAGAATCAATATTGTTGCAGAAAATGAGGTAGTGACTTATCAAAAAAGATTGTCGCATATCAAGAGAACTTTCTTTGAAAATGCTTAGATCTTCTTGGACTTATCAAATAATTAGTTAAAAAGATTAAAATATTATAGTATATTAAGCCAAGTAAATAGTAGGATTTGTATTTAAAAAAAATTATATACAGGAAAATTGTGCTATATTTTGTATTAACTACATAGATTATGTGAAAAAAAACATCTATTGAATTTTCTGATTTTTTTTGAAGCACAAATTTAGCAGAGCACAACGATAATGACTGCAAAAGCACTTTCCAAGCTTCATAGATTGGTTGCATAGCTTCAAATTTATAGTTGGGTTACACAGTTGCGTTCATGGAGCTGCTTGTTTCCTGTACACGTAGGCTCGTTTTCCACTGATTTGCTTCCCATTGGATTGCAGTGCTTTTTGCGAAGACGTGGTTTATTGTTTCTCTGATGCGTAGGCGGTTAGTTGTCTCGTGCCATAAGCTTCTAGATGCCAGGGTGCTTTAAATGTATTTATTTACACTTGGGTTTCAGATCTGATGGAATTCTATATAGAGCAGAGAGGTTTACTAGTTATGAGAAATGGTTGGATTGGTAGATTTGAATGGTTAAATTTGTATAATTAAAATTTTCTAAAAGTTTTTTAACAAACTGAATCCATTTATATATTTAAAAATACAATTTAATCAATAAAAAATTGAGATTTTGTCTAAATTTAAAAAAGTAAATCGATGCAATTTAAAAAATCAAAAAATACAACATTTAGAAAATCCCTGAGAATGTTTTTTCACAAGTTTCGCTTTAAAATTGGGTCACAAGTTTCGCTTTAAAATTGGGTGGGGTTTCCATCTGTTAGCACTGAAAGTCACACTTTGACTGCTAAAGTGTAAGCTCAACACCCATCAGAGTGTAAAAGATAATTTTGGTTTTGAATAGGTGGATCAACAAGATGGATAAAGAAAGAGAGAGGGCTGCAAACTGTAGATTAGTGGGCTACACCAATGGGCAATGGAGTCACAAACATCCTACTCATCGAAGGCACAAAAGTTGCTCAACAGAAAACAAGGTTATGATGGGCAAAATACAACAGATCCTCTGCTGCTTAGGGATCCATAAATCATTGACAGCCTTTGATCCTCAAATCTGCAATATATTTAAATAAGAAGAAATATAAACAAAAGGGTTACAATCTGAAATCACAGCTCTCATGAGTCTCCAATAGCAGTAATGCTTACAAAATGAACACACAAAAAAAAACTGTCTACTCCTACTCTCTCTAGCCTCTCTTGGCTCATCCCTCTCCTCTTTCTCCAAGAGATCTTTCCTTCTTTAAATAAACAATAGAATCCAAATGAACTAAGGAGGTCGAATCCCATATCCTCCATTGAATTCTAAGCCTTGGAGTAGGTGGCAACAATCAAAGAGACAAAAATCCAACAAACTGCTAATTTTTAGGAATTTGTTAGAAGTCGTTAATAAAATGTCTCCACCTCATTGCATGAGACCTTTGCTGGAGATAAATCTTAGGTGGAGGTGTCCCTTGACATCTAACTGATTCTTGAGAAGTCATTCGAACCCTCCTCGACATGTATCAAACTCCCAACAAGGCAAATATCAAAACCGTGACCGCTACAGGAAATTAGGCAGTGCCGCTGTAAAACAGTTGGGTAACGCCACTTCTATATCTAATATATCTCAAACCATAACACATTTTAAAAAATTGAGAGAGATTTTTGTTATTTGGCATGTTATGAACAAAATCCTCCTCCAATTTTCAAAAATACCTTTTCAATTGTTCAGAATCCAAGTTTCAAGTTAGTCACTAAAAACTGGTAAAATAACTCTACACAATTCGTTTTCTGCCAGAAATATTAGGTAGTGCCACTTATGTTGCGCATGTGTGCAGGTTTAGGTAGCAATGTCAAAACGCAGTGCCTTCAATCTTGAACATGT
Organism: Picea engelmannii; assembly: GCA_009831015.1. Classification (NCBI taxonomy): domain Eukaryota; kingdom Viridiplantae; phylum Streptophyta; class Pinopsida; order Pinales; family Pinaceae; genus Picea; species Picea engelmannii. The sequence goes on along the minus strand of ML789053.1, from coordinate 300,102 downwards.
GCAGAGTAGTTGGTGGTCTTTTATAATGTCGAACCCATTGTGTTTAGGTGTCTTGGCAGTATAGTAGGTTGTGCACTTTACCACTGAGGGAGTTAACACTTTAGCAAAAACCCAAAACTCTGATAGTTAGGCCTCTTCTAGCTGCAAATTCTTGTGCTAACATAGGCTTTATGGGGGATAGAGTCCTCCCTGTGAGGCTCTAATAACTCTTGTAGTTTCAGTGCCTTATCCTAGAATTGCTCCCAACCTTTAACCTCTGCAATCTGCTTTGATCTGTGACCTTCAACTGAAACTAAATGCAAATTAAAACTGAAACTGACAAAAATGATGAAAATGATGCTTGTTCAACAAGCTTATTGCAAACACCTACTCTAATTATTGGGAAAATGAAGCATTCAAGTTACATGAAACAACCAATGAAGCCATTTCATCATTTTTTCAATTGTTTGAAGCTTTGAAATGTGCTTTGTTAAGCACCAGAGATAATTCTTACTTGAAGGCACGTCAAAGAAACATTTGGCAATACACTTTCCATTGAAGAAATCAATGAGCCTAGGCCCACTTTCTGCTTGCAGACAGGTTACAAATGGATACTGAAAAACATCATCAATACTTTCCCCTGCGACATTGCTTTGTGTAAAAAGGAAAAGTATTGCACTAGGTCCTTCCTCCACTGTGCTTGGTTGTTGTATGGCTTGCTGATTTTCTGATTCATCCTCAATGCATATGGCCTTGGTCCACTTCTGGTCATGAGGTGTATTAGGAAAAAGCCTTAGTGATGCTTGTCCTTCTTTAATTTCAACCTTTATCATCTGATCACATGGCAATTGATCTTGGTTGCTTGATGAAACTAAGCTTGTGTCTTCAAGAGGAATAGGGGGTTGATAGGGAAGTTCATCACAATTAGAAGTGCTTGGGAAACTACATTCTTCTATCTTATCTTCTAATTGTGAGGGATATTCATCATAGCTTGGCTTATGGTCCCAATTTCTCAGTTTTTTACCTTCTAAACTTAGATTATCATCTTCTCCTTATTTTTCAGCAACAAAAATATGACATGAGGGTTGAAACAAGCTATTGTTGCTTTGATGGGAAGGGTACTTTTCTGATATAAGGTCTTCAACAGATTGTTCATGACGATCATCTTCATAATCATAATACAAAGGTGAATCAATGACCATTTAACTATTAATGCCTGAGGGGATTAGTACAATAGCTGGAACAACTGGTTGTTCAGTGAAAACATCCTCATAGTCATCAAAACTTGGAAAATCATGGCACACTGGTTCATTAACAATAGGAGGGATTACAACAACAACTGGTAAGCTATGAATTCGTTCATGACAAGCTGCAACATTATTCTCATGATGAAATAAATCTGAACCTAAGATGACCTCTTGACTTAAAGAATCAATAAAAGGAGGAGAAAGGGAAATGATGGATTGTCCATATTGATCATTCTCTTGGGGACCTAGATTTTGACATGAATGATGCATTTGTTCTTCAAATTTAGGAAAATCATTATGAAACTCATTATCTAAGTCATGCTCTCTATAATCATCCCCTTCATAATCACTACTAGAGGAATCGCTTGTTGAATCTTGAATATGTGATGCATACCCCTCACAACAATTCTCAAAAAGTCTTTCAGCTGGATAAATTATCTTGCAATGAGAATAAAAAACATCATGAAAGTCCTTCAAAGAGGAAATACTAGAAGCAGGGAGTGTTCTATACCATTGCCTTGCATCGCCTTTCAATGAATACATGAAGATTTTCATCAATATATCTTCATGATGGATGTCAAGCTGCTTCATCAAAGCATGAAATTCATGAACATGCTCAAAAGGATTGTCATCATCACCTTCATAAAATCTGGGTAGCAGATCTTTCCATTCATCAATTTGAGACACAAGATGTGGATAACCATCTATGGCTAATAAATTGAGTGGGGCAAACATCCTGGGCAGGATAACCTTCATAGCCATTTGATTTTTCTCATCCCCAGTGGAGTCACCAACATATTCTGAACAATGGAGTCGCCATGGTGAATGTGCAGTCTTAATGGTGTCCAACTTTAGCCACCCTCTAAAGCTGGAGTTGTGCAAGCTGGAGTTGTGCAATGTCATTCTTCCCAGGGAGCTTTTCAATCTACTCAAATCCGTCCCCGACAACGGCACCAAAAATGTTAGTACTGAAAGTCACACTTTGACTGCTAAAGTGTAAGCTCAGCACCCATCAGAATGTAAAAGATAATCTTGGTTTTGAATAGGTGGATCAACAAGATGGATAAAGAAAGAGAGAGGGCTGCAAACTGTAGATCAATAGGGTACACCAATGGGCAATGGAGTCACAAACATCCTACTCATCGAAGGCACAAAAGATGCTCAACAGAAAACAAGGTTATATGCTAATACGTTGAAGAATGAAGAAGGAAAACATAAGGTAGAATGTTCACTAAACAAAGATCTTCTCAATTTAATGAATCAACAAGTACTTGAATATAAACAATGACTAATGGACAAAATACAACAGATCCTCTACTTCTTAGGGATTCCTAAATCATTGACAGCCTTTGATCCTCAAATATGCAATATATTCAAATAAGAAGAAATATAAACAAAAGGGTTACAATATGAAATCAAAGCTCTCATGAGTCTTCAATAGAAGTAATGCTTACAATCATAAAATGCCCATAGGCTTACAAAATGAACACACACAAGAAAACAACCTACTCCTACTCTCTGTAGCCTCTCTTGGCTCATCCATCTCCTCTTTATCCAAGAGATCTTTCCTTCTTTAAATAAACAATAGCATCCAAATGAACTAAGGAGGTCGAATCCCATCTCCTCCATTGGATTCTAAGCCTTGGAGATAGGTGGTAACAATCAAAGAGACAAAAATCCAACAAACTACTAATTTTCAGAAATTTGTTGGAAGTCATTAATAAAATGTCTCCACCTCATTGCATGAGGCCTTTGTTGGAGCTAAATCTTAGGTGCAGGTGTCCCTTGACATCTAACTGATCCTTGAGAAGTCATTCGAACCCTCCTTGACATGTGACAACCTCCCAACAAGGCGAATATCAAAACCGTGACCGCTACAGGAAATTAGGCAGCGCCACTATAAAACAATTGGGTAGCGCCACTTCTATGTCTAATACATCTCAAACCATAACACATTTTGAAAAACTGAGAGACGTTTTTGTTATTTTGCATGTTATGAACAAAAACTTCCTCCAGTTTTCAAAAATACCTTTTCAATTGTTCATAATCCAAGTTTCAAGTTAGTCACTAAAAAATGGTAAAATAACTCTGCACAATTTGTTTTCTGCCAGAAATATTACGTAGTGCCACTTATGTTGCGCATGTGTGCAGGTTTAGGTAGCAATGTCAAAATGCATTGCATTCAATCTTGAACGTGTGCAGAGCAGTTGGTGGTCTTTTATAATGTCGAACCCATTGTGTTTAGGTGTCTTGGAAGTATAGTAGGTTGTGCACTTTACCCCTGAGGGAGTTAACACTTTAGCAAAATCCCAAAACTCTGATAGTTAGGCCTCTTCTAGCTACAAATTCTTGTGCTAACACCATCATTTCATGTGAATTGTCGTGTGAGATGTTTTCGAGGCAATGGGATTTGACACCTTTGTTCATCCTCACTGCTTATCTCCTATTCCCAATTTCTTCTTTCCTTGTTTGTTTGCCACATGACAAAGACAAACTTATTCCAAGACATTATTAGTGAGAAAGTGACAACCAAAGATATGACTGGGTGATGAGGACAGTAGGAAAGGAGGAATCAAGTTCCCTCCATTGTTCAGATCAATGACGCTAAGATTGTTGCTGCTGAGCTCTAGTCTTTTTCTTTATTTATCAGTCTTTTATTAACCTAACAGAGCCACAACCACACACCAGACCTGTTTTAATCCCACATGGGAAAGAAAAACTTATTCCAAGACATTACTAGTAAGAAAGTGATAACTTCGTATTTGGAAGAAGTTGAGAAAGTGACAACTAATTAATTGAGTGGGTGGTGAGGATAGTATAGAGGAGGAATCAAGTTCCCTCCATTGTTCTAGATAATTGAAAGTTGAGACTGTTGTTGTTGAGCCCCAGTCCTTTTCTTTGTTTACCAGGCTCTTATTAACAGTCATGTCCTTTTCTTTGTTTACCAGGCTCTTATTAACAGTCATGTCCTTTTCTTTGTTTACCAGGCTCTTATTAATTCTTTGTTTATCAAGCTCTTTTTAACATAGCCATAGCCACAAACCAGACCTCAGCAGTGTTTATCTTTATTTATTAGGGCTCGTATTAAAAGAGTCACATACCAGGCCTCAACAATGTTTTTCCTTATTTTTCAGGGTTCTTATTAAGAGAGCGACATACCAGAATTCAATAGTGTTTTTCTTTATTTATCAAGGCTTTTATTAACATAGCCACATCCACATACCAAACCGTCTTTGTCGTTGCGATGCAGTGGAGATGTAGTGTACAAGAGGCGCAGGATCGATACCCTGCATTTCCATGTAACAAGGTCTTAAATTATTTGGAGTTTAGAGTTTAACTGTTTTATGTTTTGGATTTTTCGGCTGGAATTTGGGAACATGAATCTCTACTAAATCAAAATTTTATGTTGCTTAAATTTTATGATTAAATGTAGAAATGGATTCAGCATGCTCAAGAACCTTTGAGACACTTGGATTATACAAAATTAACACTCAAATCTGCAAATCCAATAATTTCTCACAGAATTTCCAAAACATAAAATATTTAAACTAACTCTTAAATTACTTATGATAAATCATCATTACTTTTGCAAATTAAAATGTTATCTGAATTGCATTAAAGTTAAATAAAGATCATTTCAAACAATTCCTTAATATAAAACTTATTTATATAAAACTTAAATTTTGTAGTAAGTTTTCAAAACCTCAATGGATTGCTCTCACAATTCCTTAATATAAAACTTATTAATCTCTGCCAAAGGCGTAGAGGGACTAAATCGTTGACTTCATATTAACTTGCCCTTTGACTATAAATTTTTGCACAATCTCTATTGTTAGAACTAGAGAATAGAAAGCATTATTTTTTATATAATAAAAAATAATTATTTGTCATCATTTCATTGGAGAATAGATTCGAAGTCTTATTGTCAGCTTCGCTATTCTCAATGATTTAAATGTTTAGATATCCAAAGTTTTGAGCATCAACGCTCTTTTTGAATTTTTTTATTTTTATTTTTAATGAAATGTTTACATATCGAAAGTTTTAAGCATTGACACTATTTTTGAGGTACTTGAATATGCTTGACAGCTTAAATGTTTACATAGCGCGAGGACCTTAAATATGCATGTCAAAGTAAATTTTTCCTCCAATTTTTGCATACAATCTTGTAGTGAATTTGGGCAATATTGTTGTCCACCGCCACTCGCATAGTCATCATATGTTTCATATTTATTCTATGTTTGGAATGCAATTTAGTCATCATTGAAGACACATATATTCTTTACGGGTTCACTGGTTGTTTCTTGTTCACTGGTTCGTTGGTTGCTTATTGTTGTTGTTTGGTTCACTTTTGCAAGGTTGAAGTCTTGCACCTACAGTTGGACCTGTTGGTGCTTTCTCATTGGTCTATTGCTTGCTGCTTGCTTTTGTTTGTTTCAACTTTGCAAGGTCAGAGTCATGCATCTACAGTTGGAGCTATTTTTGCACTTTGTAAGGATCAAATCCTGCACCCGCAATTGGACCTTTGATTCTGTCGTTCATCATTGACGAGTAAGTTTCAATACCATAGTTTCATTCGTATTCGTTGTTTATTGTTTACTATTTACAGTTTGCAAGTAAGAATGTTTAAGTATTTATTCATCATTCTTATCTTGCAGACTTTCCATAGAGGTTGGCATATCTTTTCCTCCTACTCTTAAATTTTCCTCTAATTTTTCCCCAAACTCTGCACCATGTGCATGTCAATGTCACCTGCACAACTCCAACTGTCATTTTTTATAGCATTACAAATCCCAGTCCTTTGTCATATGTGACGAAGTGGAAATCTAACGCCTCAATTGAATAAGGAAATTCTTTAGCCTTCCCACCTTGCCCTTGATGATATTCCCACCTTGCCCGAGAATGAGTACCTACCTATCCTCTATAGGAATCGAACCCGTGTCTTTCACATGGAAAGACGATGTCAAGCTTGTTGCCTTTGCAAAATGTTCTTGTAGAAGAAAACTGCAGGTAGGTTTAGAAGGGATAAGTATGATACAACAGTAACCAAGCTGCAACAAAATTGCACACCATTGTCATGAATTATCCATCTTTATCGGTGACATATTTCAGTAAGTTTTAAAGAAAAAGTTCCAGGACCTAAAATGCAAATCCTGGGTAATTCTAAGACCTGTTGTTACACTTTGCAGGGTTGAAACCCTGCACTCGCAATTGGACCTGCAATTCTATCATTCATCATTAACAAGTAAGTTTCAATACCATAGTTTCATTCAGATTCATTCTTTATTGTTTACTATTTACAGTTTGCAAGTAATAATGTTTATGTATTTATTCATCATTCATATCCTACAGACTTTCCATAGAGGTTGGCATATCTTTTCCTCCTCTTAAATTTTATTCCAATTTTTCCCCAAACTTTGCACCATGTGTGTGCCAATATCGTCTGCACAACTTCGGTTGTCATTTTTTCTAGTATTACAAATCCTTGTTATTTGCCTTATGTGACGAAGTGGAAATCTAATGCCTCAATTGAATAAGGAAATTCTTTAGCCTTCCCACCATGCCCTCAATGATATCCCCACCTTGCCCGGGAATGATTACCTACATGCCTTTGAAAAATGTTCTTGTAAAAGAAAACTGCAGGTAGGTGTAGAAGGGATAAGTATGATACAAAGGTAACCAAGCTGCAACAAAATTGCATAACATTGTCAAGAATTATCCATCTTTATCGGTGACACATTTCAGTAAGTTATAAAGAGAAAGTTTCAGGACCTGAAATGAAAATCTCGGGTAAAGGATGAAGATAAAACACAAAATGAGTTAGGTCCAAACATTAATGTTGATTTATGAGTATCTTCCCACATGATAAATAGAACTCTTATAAGGGTTCATACCTCCAATAGTTGTTGAGAAGATGAAAAACAGATTGTTAAACTGTCAAAATTCTTTTGGCCAATTGGCTTGACACACAAAAAATTGGCAGGCCGGTGTTTTGCGATTTTCTAGCTAAATTTTTTCTATATAGTTATAAAATGGGCTTTACACACAGAAAATTGTTGGGACGGTGTTTTGCAATTTGCTAGCTAAATACTCAATATTTGTACTGAGCAGATTGATACTATTGTTTTATTTGCATTATCTCTTCTATATGGTTGGGCACTAACAGTAGCTTTGTTTCTCTGTCATATGATATAGAAACCATGGAGCACTATATTTGAGATGAACAAAGGTTGAAGGATACATAGCAGAGTTGGTATGCACTCCCAAACTTATACTTATCTTTTTTCCTATTTTCATATTATCTAAACATAACTATGAAACATCTTGAAAATCACAACTTAAAAGATGGAGAAAGCAATAGATATTGAATGCTATCAAATAGATGCACACTCCATTGTACATGACAACATCGACCAGGTATTGCGTAACAATGCCCTTTTCATATTAGATGCATTTTTGTATACTGCAGGAGATTGCCTCTTCGATGAATTTCAAGTTCTATTGCACTTCCATTATTCCTCGACTGAGTTGTGCAATGGATTGATAGATCATTTCCATACGTACTCACATCTTTGAAAGAGACTTCTTGGTGAAACTAAATATGACAGAATATGAGTACATCCAAGTGATACAATCTACATTTAAGCAACCAACAATTTTCCTTAAATGAAAAATTTCACATATTTGGAACAATGGTTTCTCCAAGGACATGCCAAATATGTGGAATGCAAATACAGATGCACAATTTGTCCTCAATGCATATGTTGCGGCATCGTACTGTACCTCGTACATGACAAAGGTTGATAGATCTATGACAAGTGCATTCAAAAGAATACGCAGAGAACATGAAAAAAGTCAAATTGACACTATGAAAATGATACATACACTTGGAAATACATTACTTAATCTTCAAAAAAATTATGCTCAGCAAGTAGTCCACATCGCACTTTCCCTGCCTCTGAACTGTAGTTCAAGGAAATGTGTCTTCATAAACACATCTTCACCTGACACACAAACATCCATGCTTAAACCACCATTCTTGTTAAAACAAGAGCCTGATAATTCAAAGGACGTGATTTGTCTCTCTATCATTGATTACTACCTCCAGCATCCACCTCCCATTAAGCATATCTTCCTTGCAGAATTCGTATCTCATTACAAAAATAATGGTACACACATATCAAAAAGAAAAAGAAAAAAACAAATATAATACACTTTTTCAAATACAACAAACACACCGACTATGATAACTTTTGTAGAGAGAAATTGTTGTTGTATGTTCCATTTGATCAAAATGAAGACACATTAAAACATACCTTTGCTACATGGGAAGCTGCATATATTGTTTATGAGACTACAATACAAACCAATGAAGCTAGATTTACATACAATGTCAACCCAACATGGGGTGATTTAGAAAGTGCACTTGAAGAACTAGAAAATCCTGGCAATGTTGATGAGATATCAACAAAGGATAAAACAACTAGAAATTTTTGTGAATCATATGACTTGCAAGCAAATTTGCCTTGTCCTCGAGCAATTGCCATTGGAGAATGTATCAATCTTGAGTTTAAAGTCACAAAACATCCTTTCTTAATCGAAAACAAAGAATACTACAAAGTTAGACAACTATTGAATCAAGAGAAATAAGTAATCCTAAAGGATATTGAAATGAATAAATGCTTAAACATGTACACTCATGTGCACTTGTTCCTTACAGGCGGGGCATGAACATGGAATATATTCACATCGAAAGCACTATTCCAAATTCTTATACAAATGCATGATTCAAATTGTTCGAGTGACCTTGTGAAAGCAAAGGGACTGATACTTGCATATACAGGAAAAGTCGTATATAATGCAGGTGGAACAACAGTCCACTCTACATTATCGATTCCTTTTAACAAGTCACATTTTCTTCCACTCAGCAAAGAAATGTTAGATACCTTGTCAAAGCTTTATGATGAACTATAACTTGTGTTCATAGATGAGGCATCCTTGATTGGAAGTCGCTTCTTATATTCCATTGACAATCGACTAAGAAACATAAAACATGTCCAAACCAAATACTTTGGAAACCTTGATATGGTATTATGTGGGGATTTTTACCAAGCACAACCCATACAATATTCTCTCATATTTGAGCAACCTATAGTCAACATGCAAACAATGACGCATGAATTTTGGAAAGACAACATAAAATTCTTTGAATTACATCCTACAATGCACCAGACAAATGAATATTTTATTGAAATTCTAAATAGAATGCAGACAAACAACCAAACATGTAATGACTTAACATATATCAATTCAAGTTGCATGCGACCTGCCCCGACCGACCTAACCTTCCCTTACCTATTCTACAAGAATAAGGATGTTGCAACGCATAACAAGTATATTTTATCATTCATGCCTGGAAATGATATCATCTTCAATTCAATTGATCTTGAAGAATAAAACCATGGCAATGTACCATGTCATCAACATATAACAATTTTCCCTTTGCAACTTGTCCTGAAATTAGACATGCTAGTTGAAATATATGCCTGCAACTATGATTCATAGGATGGTCTGGTGAATGGTGCAGATGGAATGCTCAAAGCTTATACCAAAATAGAAAAAGTTGATGTCCTCTGGATTAAGTTCCATGACCCACATATTGGTCACCGAAAAGCCAAAAAGTTAGCTTATCTATATATTTCAAACACTTCGCATGAATGGACACCTATATTGCAAATATCAAAACCAATATCAACATCGGCAAAGACAAGTCAACTGAAGATTTGAAAACAGTTTCCAATTCAACTTGCATGTGCACGTACAATCCACATATCACAAGGGATAACACTCGATAGTTGTTGGAAATATGGCAATAGCAGAGAGGATGCAGAATGCCAAGGTTGTCATTGATGGCAATCGTATATGGCAGATGAAGCTAGATGATGACAGAGCAATATCCAAGCAGAGTGATGAAGGGTAGTCGACCCGATAGGAAGATGGTCGAGGTCGAGCAAAAGAAATAAGTCACAGTCTAAGGATTCGAGGAGAATAAGCTCAGGAGGAATAGCATTCTTATACGTGCAAGGAGCACAGGAAAGAGACTGAGAACCATCGGATCACACTCGAAAATCTCGACTGCTGTTGGATCGGGAGAAGCTGCACAGATGTTAAGCGCAGGAGTTGGCGTGCAGAAGAAGTGATCTGCGCCATCAGATTGGAAGCGGATATCCGATAGCCGTCAGATCTACAAAAGAGACGAGGAAGATAAGCCATCGGAGTTTCGGGGATCGGGGTTTCAACATGCAAAGAAAACAATGCAACGAAAATCCCGATTTCGCGACATGCGAAATCCCGATTCAATCTCAGCCATTGAATCGAGAATGAGATCTGGACCATCTATTCGTATGGACGCGTGGAAGCTTGAAGACTTCATCAGAGTTTCGGGGATCAGGGTTTCAACATGCAAAGAAAACAATGCAACGAAAATCTTGATTTCGCGATATGCGAAATCCCGACTGACAGGTGGCACAACCACGTGATGACAGGTGGCACAACCAGGTGATGACACGTGGCACAACCAAGTAATGACAGGTGGCAGGAAGATTCAACAGTTCAGGCATAGGTATGTCACG
>ML789053.1:239964-283076 GCA_009831015.1 Picea engelmannii | reverse complement strand
CTAAACCAAAAAAAAAAAAAAAAAACATATCATGCGTTGACAAGAAATGAAACAATTTGATTTGTATTTGTCCATGCTACCCAATCAAGATATGAATAGAGTTTTGCAGTGCCATGACAAAGTGAACTGGAAGTGCATAAGATTGTTGAGTCCAGGAATGAGAAGCATGAGGAAAGACCTCATACAAAGTACCCAACTGTGAACAAATCAGGTCCATCCTTTGAGCCATCAAAATGGATTTCTTCTTTGAACGGAACCATCAGGCATTTTCAATAATATTGCAAATTTGGCATTGTTCAAACTCCATTAAGTTAAATGCTGACACTCTTTTCAAGAACTAGTAATGTTAGAACATTGTCAAGTCAACGTGATCTTGGTTCATAGTACTATCAACAACAAATGTTCATAGTTATCTTGGTTCATAGAAATATAGTAATCGACAAATTTGATGGTGCCCATTTGGGGATTTGGTTATAGATGGGATACAATGCCCAATCTCCACTGATTTTTTCCTGTCTTGTGTTTGGCAGACTTTTGTTCATGTGCTTTCGTATTGTAGTTCAAGGTTCTCATGGGCCCAGTTTTTTAATTATGGTTGGATGATAGATTCAATATCTTAGTGGTTTTTCTATGATCTTAAAGAATATACAAGAGCTTCCTTGCCTTTAAATGTATGCTCTATGAAGCAAATGTAATATGTAGTTCATTTTAGCACTTTTACTTGATTGATGAAATTACCAAAATTCTTCTTTAGAAATATTTTGAAATGAAAGGATATATGTTAGTTGAAGTTGAATGAGACTATGATATCAACCACGCAAAATTCAAATTCAAATTCTTCATTGTTATACTTACTGTCAAGTTGAAAGTACAATAATTTTACTTGAACAACCCTCCATTGATTTTTCTGTAAATTTCCGATGCTTATCTTATGCAAACACATCCTGGAAAGTATAACTATAAGTATAACTATAACTATTCCTTGATTGAAGAGCCTATAGATTTGTATAATTCACTTCATAGTTACTGTTAGTACCATCAATGGGTATTTTTTAAGACCAATTCCTTCTTCTGAAAATTGCCCTCCCCTTTCTTTTTCCCCTCTACTTTCCCTTTCTAGTTACTTAGTCATTTTTTAGAAAATGTCTAAGTGCGCGGGTTGGTGGATTCATGCATTCACATTTCCACTCATGGTTTTATATCACGAGTCCCACCGACCGCTTCCCCATTCCATACTCAACCACTTTTTCCATCGTGGGTTCCCGGTCAGGCGGGCTCAATATTGTGCTTCCAATGTTCTGCACCCTACAAAAAACACCCAGAGTTCCCCGATATACAAATTGACATCCAAATTCCCCTTTCTTTTTCCCCTCTACTTTCCCTTTCTGGTTACTTAGTCATTTTTTCGAAAATTTCTCATGCTTTTATATCATGAGTTCGACCGACCACTTCCCCATTCCATACTTAGCCACTTTTTTTATCGTCGGTTCCCAGGCAGGCGCGCTCAACATTGTGCTTCCATTTTTCTGCGACCTACAAACAACACCTGGAGTTTCACGATATACAAATTGATTGTCAAACTCCGCCATCATGCCATGTTCTGTGTTACACATTTTGTCATCAAAATTTTGGAGACATACAATTTGACCATCGAGCCCTCACATCTCCTGAGTATAACTTGTGACCCTATTTTGAAGCCCGCCCGACCGCTTTCCATACTTGGCCATTTCTTGGAATATCTTTCGTGGGTCGTTGGGTTGGCGGGTTCACGAAATCTCCAATCCTTAATCTCTCTTTGTCATCCCCGCCACCTTCACACTTCTTTCTAAGTATGTAATTATTAAGGTTTAATGCTAACAACTCATCATGCAGGGACCATAAAGATTGTCATTAATGAGCAAAAGGATCGAGGAGATCTCCCATTAATACGCATTAAACCAATATTTACCGAGGGTTATATTATCCCTTCTGAGTTTTCATTTCAAACATCATGGAATCTCTTTCACGCGTCGTCGGGTTGGCGGCTTCCCGAAATATCCAATTCTTATCTCTCTTTGTCGTCCCCGCCACCTTCACACTTCTTTCTAAGGATGTAATTAGTAAGATTTAATGGTAACATCTCATTACGCAGGAATCATATAGATTGACATTAATCAGCGAAAGGTTCGAGGAGATCTCCCATTCATGTGCATTAAACCAAGATTTGCAGAGGTTTATATTATCGCTTCCAACTGTTCATTTCAAACATCATATGGAGAAAGTAGACGTTCTTGTCAACTTATGGCAACAACTCGACAACAGTTCTATGGAGATACAGTAAACACCTTCGAGCATGATGACTAGAACTTCCAGTGGTCTAGGGCATATTCTTACTACTCATCCCCTTCCGCCCAGAAGGAAGTAATTTGGATGTCTGGAAATGCTCGTGCAGGTTGTGTCCCTGAATTCTTTGACTATAAGGATATGGTCTCTTGGTGCACCGAGAGATATATTTCAAGCCAAAGAATCATTCAATTGCAGGACCGGTCTCTTGTTCTGTGGAGATACAGTGAACATCTTCAGGCATTAGGACCATAAATTCCAGTGGTCTAGGGAATATTCTTACTACTCATCCCCTTCTACCTAGAACAAAGTAATTTGGACCTCTGGAATTGCTCGTGTAGGTTGTATCCATGAAGTATTTGACTGTAAGGAGGTGGTCTCTTGGTGCGCCAAGAGATATATTTGAAGCCAAAGAATTATTCCACTATAGGACCACTCTCTTGTTTCTTTGTCACCTCAGGTCTTCTGCAAGATGTTGAGATTGTCGAATCCAACATTGACCTTCAGAGGAGAATACTACAAGGAGTTCCTAAAAAAGAATGATAATCAGTTTTGTATGCATGTTCAAGAGCTGGTCGATGCCTTATGCATGTTGTTGCACTAGATGAACAACACATAATTGTATGAATGTTTTTTTTTTTTTAACTCCTCTACCTGTATTTATGACAAGTATGTTCAATGATTTGGTGCAAAGAACTCAATCCAATGTCTATGGATAAAGATATATTACCCACCATTTTTCTTATAGATTTACTATTAAAAAATTGCCTTGGAATCTTGGTTGGGGCTTCTTTGTTGGATTTAACACCTCTTCTCATTTGCATTGTTCGATAGTCTCATAATTCTTAAATATTGTATTAACTCAAGTAATTTGATCAAATACTAAGAATGGAACAATTATGTGACAATGCATTGTGTCAATCACATGAGGCTTCTACGGAAACCTAAATGAATTTCACACACAGTTTCAAACCAACATTCAATTCCATTCGTAATGTAGATAGAACATAGCAACACTAATTCATAATGCAGGAGTTAGGGCCCCACCCAAGAAGTTTCATTCTCATCTCAACCTTACTGAGCGAAGGATCTCTTATTTCCCTCTTGCTTCTTTGATTCCTTCACTCGAGAAGGAAGCATAATATTGGTTGTCCATCCCCGACCTCTATTTGAGCACTTTTACCTTATTAATGAAATTACCAAAATTCTTCTTTGCAAACATTTTTGAAAAAAATGATATATGCTAGTCGAAGTCAAATTGGGTTATGATATCAACCACAAAATTAAAATTCAAGTTCTTTGTTGTTATACTTATGGTCAAGTTGACAGTACAATAAGTTTATTTCAACAACCCTCCATTGATTTCTTTGTATCTTTTCGATGCTTCTCTTAAGAAAACACATCCTGGAAAGTATAACCATGACTCATTTTCTCTATTCTTTGATTGAAGAGCCTGTAGAGTTGTCTAATTGACTTCATAGTTATTGTTACCCCTAAAGTCTACACCTGAGTGCTAAAGGGCAGAGACATGCCACCGAAATTTTGGAATGGACGTTCTTTTGAATTTGTTGGTGAGTTAGAGGGTTGTTTCACCAAGACATAATCATGGTCAAATTGGAAAGATGATATGGATGAGGGTTCTCCTTGGATGGTAGCAGAGTAATGACAGACAAGTAAAATAATAGAGGTAAAAACAAAGGGAAACAACAAACCATTCAATGAATAATCTGTTGCAAGAAGTTTAATACTTAAAATAATATTTCAAGGCATTAAACAATGTATCAAAAACACAATTACTCCCACAGGTTGCAATAAAAAAAAATCTTCATCAAAGAATTAGCTGACGGACCCTAGTTGCCTGAAATGACCAATAGCCCAATCTACCAAATTGACCTCCCTATTACCGGATCGACAAAGATGAATATTATGGGATCAGAGAATTTTTTCTGTGAGAATTGAATTGGAAAAAAATGTTACTTATTCTAGTTTTTTTAAGGCCTTATCACAGTAAGAATGCAAAATTATGCTAACCCATTGTTATCTACAAAATCCAAACATCAATAACACCTGTAAATCAACTATACATAGTTATATCCAAAAATCAAGTTATAGTTTATATTTGCATTTGCTCACACCCCTTTTAATGATACAAACACAATACAAAACGAGTATGTGGATAAAATATTGGACTAGAAAATGATGGTTTTGCAACAATGGGGCTTGTTTGAGACCAGACCCCGCTTCTAAAAATTTCCCTCCCCTTTTCTATTTTACCACTCTCTTTTATCCCCTTCTTTTCCCTCTTCTATACTTAATCAAATTCCCCTTTCTTTTTCCCCTCTACTTTCTCTTTCTGGTTACTTAGTCGTTTTCCCTAAAATGTCTAAGTGTGTGGGTTGGCAGACTCACAGGTTCACATTTCCACTCATTCTTTTATATCAAGAATCCAACCAACCACTTCCCCATTCCATACTTAGCCACTTTTTCGATCATGGGTTCCCAGGAAAGCAGGCTCTAGATTGCACTTCCATTGTTTTGTGACCTACAAACAACACCCGGAGTTCCGCGATATACAAATTGACCACCAGAATCCCCCATCATTCCCTCTTCTATGTTACAATTTTGTTTTCAAAAGTTTTGAAACATACAATTTGACCATCGGGACCTCATGTCTCCTGAGGATCCTTGGTCACCCTATTTTGAAGCCCGACTGACCACTTTCCATACTTGGCCATTTCTTGGAATCTCTTTCGTGGATCATCGGGTTGATGGGTTCATGAAATCTCCAATTCTTAATCGTTGTTCCCCGTGCCCACCACCTTTTCACTTCTTTCCAAGTATGCAATTAGTAATATTTAATGTAAACAACTCATCATGCATGTAACACACCCATGGTGGGGCGTAAAAATTGCGTTCTCCTTAAATTAATCAAATCCTCTATCCATGGTCTCTAATTTGGAAATCGGGGCCTAGACCCTCTTTTTTGGGGGGGTGAAACCATCGCACATGACCACGGTTATGAACAAACACCAAGGCCACAGGCGCCTATTCCGGTGCTTCGGAATTTTGGGATTCAGGAGTTCTTGATCTATCACACGCTAATTCTTTCAAACTTCGAAGTGGTGAAGTTCTAAACTAGTGCAAAGGGATCAACGGTCCCTATTCTCCCTCAAGATTAATGACCCTTAATGACTTCGAGCCTCCGGGCTTCAACGGAATTTGAAGAACCTCCGAAGTACTAATCCTTCAAAGTGCACCATCTGATGTTGTGTGTCCTCGGGAGTTTGACGGTCCTGATTCGCTTCAGGACTTCGGCGTTCGGGAGTCCCACACACTCACACAACCTTTCCTCTTGAAATACTCTATACCCAAGATTCTAGATCAAGCGCCACACGTCCATTGTAAATCAACGTCTTAGTTTCATTTCGGGACTTCGACATTTGGGATTTGGGAGTTTCAAATACTCCAATGCCTTTCTCCTATGAAGTAAATATATCCTGAAATAGAAGATCTACAAACACTTGTCCTCAACTAACGGAAGACTCAGATGAACTCCGACTCTCTGGCTTTCGGGAGTTCTAGTTCAACATACCCCTTTTTTTCCTGGAGTGATTTCACCCGGAGTTGTCATTCTGCCGACACATGTCCTTTCTCTTAGATCAACGGTACTAAAGGACTCCATTACTCAGTGGATTCCAAAGGAACTCATGACTCCCCACCTAGAAACGTTTCTAGGTCTGATGGTCATGATCCAGCCAATACCGATGTGTTCGTCGATCGACAGTTTACAATGATTTTAGGGCCCCAACATTCACACTCTTTATCAGAGAGCTCAACCTCCACAATCTGAAAAGTACTTGCCCAACTTGGTCTAACCGGAGTCATTGATCTTCCACTCTGACGAGATCGACGACATTAGTGAATTTTGGGCCACAAACTAGCACGCCCGCTAATTCCACCTGTGCGCTCCACAATGATTCCCCACCATCGATCTCCATTCACAGATCGACGGTTCATAGTGATTGTGGGGTCCATCCTCTGAAATCTGGGAATTTCTCACCTGACTCTAGTCTAATTCTAGTTTTTGATCTTTCAATCCCAACGAGATAAACAATGGTGGTTGATTACGGTCCATGAACTAGCATGTTCGCTAATTTCACCTTTGCACTCTGCAATGATTCCCAACCGTCGATTTAATCGAGCGACTAGTGTTTTATTTGTTAACTCCAGTGGTATTTGAATCGATCTAATGACCATGATGGATTCCCTTCCCATTAAATGGCTCGCATCCATCTTCGTTGTCGGATTCTTAAGTCATCTACAGTTCTTGTTACTCTGGTAGTTCGGGTAACTTGACTATCTTGAAATTTGACATCTCATAGCTTTGAGCTCCCGAGGTTCTGAAAAATTCATGAGCTAACTCCTTTAGCATAGGGTCCCTAGACCCAGGGCACATGGACCTTCATATGATTCTTGGTCTATTAATCTTACTCCTAGTTGGGTTTCTGGTTAAGGACTTAGGCGCGAGTTCAAAGTCTCTTAGACTACTGGTCTGAAGGGGATGCCTACCTAACTTGTATAACTTTAAGCTCTGAAACAGGGCAAGGTAAACTCATGAGGTTACCGAAATAGTAGCAGTTCTAAGAGGTTTTCTCTAACTCTGGAACGGTGTTGTAATTCCCTGGGAAACGCCTTCGAGGAATTAAACTGGCGCATATGGAAAATCAAGAAGAAGCCTAAGTTCTCAAGGGAACAATGCATACTCATAACTTAATCATTTCAATACAAAAACTATTATAGACAAATAAATACACGCATGCATCCATTATTTCCAATTCAAAGCACAAGGCATGAAAACACTTATCAGAACCATAAGGCATGATGCGACTATTGAAAGGGGTGCTCATTTCCACCCAACCATAGGCTCATTCACTCCTAATGAATTTACCACTGGAAACCCTCAAGCTTAGACCACGATGATTTGAGATTCAATCTATTTCTTCTAGCTTAATGGAAGTTAGGGACGAAGGTTACTCTCCTTCTCCCAATACAAAAAATAGATAGGGACGAAGCTTACTCTCCTTCTCCGGATACAAAAAATATATAGCGACGAAGGTTACTCTCCTTCTCCCGATATAGAAAATAGATAAGGAAGAAGGTTACTCTCCTTCTACCGATAGAGAAAATAGATATGGACTAAGGTTACTCTCCTTCTCCCGACCCAGTCTCTATTTTTTGGGATCATAACTCACTCTACTCTTTCATTCCTTCCTCGGACCCGAAAGTTTTCACACTCGTCCCACCACACTTCCTTTCTTGCCTTCCTCAACAAGATTGTGTGTGGCTCGAATTCCCAGTCTGTGGTCAGGTATATAAGCCTTACATATGGGTTGTCTACCCCATTCCCTCATTAACTCTTGAGGAGGTCTTCCCACCTACTAGCTTGATTGTAATTCATTCTTTGGTCAGAGGGTCATTCTGATCCTAAGAAATTAAAAATCTAGCAAGGTACCGGTTCATTGGAGGTTAACGCAACCATTCCTAGTCCCCTCCACCACCTTTTCATAGCATTCGTGGTCTCTTCTTAGCACATCCCCTTTCCAGCAGTCATGCAACACATATCAATTTTCTATTAAAATGGCATAATTTACATTCATCGACCTTTTATACAAAGGTCCATTAAATCAAACATTAACACCTTTGAGTTCTCCATAGTTCCTTGGCCAATATAGTTATAATTACAAACTGGGGGAAATAGGGTGTTACAAATCCCTCCCCCTTAAAGGAAAATCATGCTCGATGTTCTATCTGTTAACATGATATGTATATACAGGAGTAAAAAAAATTGGATATGCTTGTCTCATGGCATCCTCCATTTCCCACGTAGCCTCATCTGAGCCAAAGTGTTTCAATTGCACCTTGACCTATGCAATGGTTTGGTTCCTGAGTGAGGTTTCCTTCCTGTCTAGTATGCATTGGGGTTCTGGCTAGAATTCTCCCTTCGGCTCCACTTGGATCACAGACCAGTCAATTATATGATTAGCATCATGTACATATTTCTTCAGTAATGAAACATGGAAAACATTATGTGCCTTTACTGTGGGAGGGAGTGCTAGCCTATAGGCTACAGGTCCCACTCTATCTAAGACCTCAAAGGGTCCACAATACCAAGGTTCCATCTTGGCACAAGCTCCCATTCTCAGGGAGCTCTTCCTAGGCCTAACTCTGAGATAGACACGGTCTCCTGTCTTAAACTCTCTAGGAGTTCTTTTTCTATCAGCGTAACTTTTATGTCTATCCTGACAAATCTTCATATTTTTCTTTATCTAAATCACTTGTTGTTCCATTTCTTTTAGCATGTCGGGTCCGATGGTAATTCTGTCCACTGGATTACTCCATCTGATTGGAATTTTGCACTGTCTACCGTAGAGGTCTTCAAAAGGGCTCATCTTCAAGGATTCTTGATAATCGTTGTTGTAGGAAAACTCTACCAATGGTAGGTAGTCTTCCCATTTCTAAGGTTGATGCATTACATGCATCCTTAACATGTCTTCTAATATTTGGTTTACTCTTTCTGTCTATCCATCAGTTTGAGGGTGACAGGTTGTGTTGAACAACAATTTAGTCTCAAAACTAGCCATTAAGGATTTCCAAAAGCTTGAAGTAAATTTGTTGTCTTTGTCAGATACAATTTCCCTAGGCATTCCATGCAGTATGAATATCTCCTTCATGAAGATATTCGCAATATCTATCGCCTTGCAATTTGACTTGACAGGAACAAAGTGAGAAACCTTACTTAGTTTGTCCACCACGACCATGATGGAATCATTTTGCTTGGTCGATTTCGGTAATCTGGTGATGAAATCCATGGAGATGGTTTCCCATTTCCATTCTGGGATGGGTAGGGGTTGTAACAACCCTGCTGGGTATCAATGTTCTACCTTAACTTGCTGGAATTCTAGGCACTTAGCTAGATAGTCAGCTATGTCTTTCTTCAATCCAGGCCAATAGAATTATTTCCTAATGGTCGTTATCATTTTATGATATCCTGGGTGACCAACATATGGTCTCTTGTGTAGTTCATCCATTATGAACCTCTTCAATTCGTCACAGTTTGGAATATACAACTCGTTTATGTAGGTCAACGGGCCTTCATCGAGAACCTGGTAGCCTTCATACTTTATCCATGTAGGCTCTTGCCTTAGGTATGAGGTCACAGTCTTGAAGAATGCAACTATTTCTTATGCATTCCTGACTCTTTCCCTGACATCCATTTCGCAGGTGCTTACCGCTGCCAGGTGAATCGTTTTATACTTCTACTAAGGGCATTGACCAACCTATTTTCCTTTCCTTTGATGTGTTTGATTTCAAAATCAAACTCGCTAAGGAGAGCCATCCACCTAGCTTTCCTAGCATTGAGTTTGGGTTGATCAAACAAGTGCCTCAACCGACAATGTTCTGTCATAAGAACAAATATCATACCGAGGAGGTAATGCCTCCACATTTTTAAATCATGTATTATGGAAGCCAACTCGAGGTCATGGGTCACATAGTTGATTTCATGCTCATTCAATTTCCTGGAAGCATAGAAAATTACATGTCCCTTTTCCATAAGTACTCCTCTAATTCCTTCCTTGTAGGCATTTGTACGCATGAGGAAATCATTATCAGGGTCTGCAATCTTCAGTACAGGTGCATGGGCTAGGAGGTATTTCAGTTCCTGATATATTTCTTCACATTTTGATGTCCAAGTGAATTTATCTCCCTTTTTTTTAAGGGAAGTGATTGGTCAACCAATCTTGGAGAACCCTTTTATGAACCTTCTATAGTATCATGCTAAGCCCATAAAGGATCTGATATCAGATACATCATTTGGGGTATGGCATTCCATAATATATTTGATCTTGTCAAGGTCTTCTGCCTCCCCTTATTTAGAAATAACATGGCCTAAGTAATGGACTTGCTTCTGGAAAAAGTCACACTTGTTAAACTTGGCATAGAGTTGTCTCTCTCTTAGTACTTGAAGTACGAGTCTAATATGTTCTTCAGGATCCTCTCTATTCTTGGAGTAGATTAGGATATCATCAATGAAAACTAATACAATTTTTTCCAAAAAATTGTTGAGTACATTATTCATCAAGCACATAAAAGTGGCAGAGGCATTGGTTAACCCAAATGACACCACCACAAATTTATAGTGACCATACCTTGTCATGAATTGTTTTGTGGATGTATTAATCCTTAATTTAGACTTGATGGTATCCAGACCTTAAGTCAATATTCGAGAAGATGGAAGCACCTTCCAATTGGTCAAACAAGTCATTGATTCTTGGTGTAGAAATTTCAATACAATTAATGTATTTCCTACGATTCTCTTGATCTAACAATTATATGCCACTGTTAAATACAAAATCGCTTCTACTATTATTCTTGTGGAAAATTAAACCACGATCACAAAGTGAAATATCAAGAACACATAACACAGAATTTTTTTCGGGAAAGCGTAAAGCTAAAAATCCCACTATCATATATTATGTATATCATGGATCATGAAACAATCTTGTACAAAACTCTAATCCAAGAGCTCTCAGTACAATACAATCATCTCACACTATCATACAAAACTCAACAAATACATGTGCCAATTTTTGTCTCCAAACAACCTTGACTCCTCTGCACAATCCCTGCAATTAGAATTCTCATAATGAATTCGAATTGCCTAGTTTTCACATGTTCATGAGCATATCCACTGCATGTGTGATTTCATGAGTGTACTCCACTCAAATCACAACTGATAGACAAACTGTCCCTTTCACCTGTTATCTCAACTGGGTCTCCACTGGATCTGACATGCATGTAGTTAACCGTGGCGAATCTTCAGTTGCATATGAGTTCACTGATTTACTGAACTCTCACTAGTGCAAGTTTAGTTACAACTAGTACAACTGAGCTTAACTCACTTAACTACACTGATAATTCTGTTACAACTCCAAATCACCTCCATGTCTTACCAGTCAACCTTTGAACTCAAATTTCCATAGTTAACTCATTTTCCATTTCAATTAATTATATTCAAGTAATTATGAAATAATAGATTAATATTTATTGTTCAATTTATTTAAGAGAAAAGTAAATTAGACACATGTTTCTTGTTGACTTTTCAACACTCCCTCTCAACAAGAAATGGATTATCCTTCACCCCAATCCTGTCTCTATGATATTCGAATTTTCTCCTGGTGAGCACCTTTGTTAGAATGTCTGCATCCTGATCTTCCGTAGGAATGTATTGAAGCAACATGATCTTCCGCTGCACACAATATCTAAGATGATGATACCGGATATCTATATGCTTAGATATGTCATGAAACATAGGATTAATCAAGAGTTTAATGCAACTATGATTATCACAATAAATCACTGTCTGATCTAAATGAGAACCAAACAAACCAACCAAGATCTTTCTCAACCAGATAGCCTCACATGCAGTTTGACTTGCTACCATTTATTCTGCTTCCGCTGAACTACGTGCCACGGATATTTGTTTCCTGATGTACCAAGAAACAATTGTAGATCTGATACTAAATATCCCCCCTAATGTGCTCTTTCTGTCCGTTGGGCTGCCCGCCCAATCTGCATCTGTGAAGCCATGCAACTTCACCTCATCCGTATGTCTGTACCATAATCCATACTCAGATGTGCCCTTCAGATATCTCAAGACATGCTTACCTGCCTTCCAAAAGAGTTTGGTACGCTTAACCATCGCTTGACTTAGCTAGTTAACTGTATAGCAAATGTCCGGTCTCGTTTTCACTAAATACATTAGTGAATCCACTAGCTATTGATAGACAATAGCATCCACTACCTCTCAAGAAGTAGCATCATCTTTCCTCTAGTTTCCTGGAAGAGGAGTATCCATGGGTTTACAACCCTCCATGTGAAACTTACCCAGTATCTCCCTTTCATACTTTCCTTGAGACAGCAAAAGTTTACCATCTCACTGCCATATTTCCAATCCAAGGAAATAATGAAGAAGGCCCAAATCCTTCATCTTGAACTCCTTTGCAAGGTCATCCTTGCATGAGTGTATCAGCTGCTCATCACCAGTTAGTATTAAGTCATCAACATAAAGAACAATGATTAAGATCTTACCCTCCACCAAAATTTGGTATAGGTTTGCATCTGCTTCACTTTTGGTAAAGCCCAATCTGGTGAAATAGTTGTCTATCCGAGTGTACCAAGCACGGGGTTCTTGCTTCTACCCATACAATGCTCTCTTGATTCTGCACACATGAGAATCCATGTCAAAGGTCTCAAAACCTTCTGGCTGTTCAATGTACACTTCTTCCTCAATGATCCCATTGAGAAACACACTTTTTACATCCATCTGATGAATGCGCCAACCCATCTGCGCTGAGAGTGCAAGGATGGATCTTATGGAAGAGTACCTTGCGACAGGTGCAAAGGTCTCATCATAATCTATCCCCTCGATCTGTGAGAAGCCCCAGGCCACAAACCTGGCCTTGTATTTCTCCACACTCCCATTAGTAGCTTGCTTTACCTTGTAGATCCATCTTGAACCTACCACTGATTTGTCGACCGATCTTGGGACAATTTCCCATGCATTGTTTTTGACAATGGAGTCATACTCCTCTACAATAGCATCAACCCAAGTGAGATCCTGCACTGCTTCCTGAAAGGAATATGGTTCAGTCACAATACATTTTCTCATGAGAGCCATGTATCCAACAAATCGATCAGAAGACCGTCTCTGTCTACGCTGTGAAGTAGGGGCTCCTACATTCTGTGCAACATCTAGTCTCAATCTGTCAAATTTCGTGGTGTGCTTTCTGCCATTTCTAATGGATGGCTCTGCTTGAGTGGTTTCCTCCACTCCATGAACCTCCTCATGTGGTTGATCCACATGTTGAGACTCATCTTTGGCAACCAACAGTTCCTCTTTTGCATGCAAGTCTAGCTCCCTCTCAAGTGACAACCGCATGTCTTTCCCCTCATCGAATTTTATATTCTGTCACATAAAAGTCATCTTACTGTTCGGAAAATACACATGATAATTATGGGGTGTTTCTTTGTACCCCAAAAATATCCCAACTTCAGCAGTCGGTTCCAACTTCTTCCTAGAATCCTTGGTCACATGCACATAAATAGATGAGCCAAAAATTTTAAAATGAGAAACATCAGGTTTCTTACCAGTGAAAGCTTCTTCAGGTGTACTCATGCCAAGTATTCTATGAGGACAAAGGTTCTGCACATAAACCGTAGTATTGCATGCTTCTACCCACAAATTCATTGGTAGGCCCTGATCATGTAAGATCGCTTGTGCTGCACCCACAATCGTTCTGTTCTTCCTCTCCGTGACTCCATTTTGTTGTGGGTTATGAGGCACTATGAGTTCTCTTCAAATTCCTTCTTTGCTGCAGAAGTCTTTGAATTCGTTAGAGATGTATTCTCCAACATTATTGCTCCTTAGAGCCTTCACTTACTTCCCCAACCCTTTCTCCACCAATGCTTTAAACTCATAGAACTTTGAGAATGTTTGATCCTTCTTCTGCATGAAGAATATCCAGCATTTACGAGAAAAGTCATCAACAAAAATAACAAAGTACCTATGTTTTGTTGTTGAAGAAACCGAGAATGGTCCACACACATCTGTGTGAATTCTCTCTAGGATCAGTGAAGCATGGTTCTCCTTTTCATGAAAGGTGGACTTTACATACTTCCCCAGGGTGCACCCCTTGCACTGATCTAACTGAGCAAGTGTTCCCATTGGAAGTCCAATAGATATTTGTTGCATGATTTTCAAGGCTCCATGATGAAGATGGTACAATATCCTATGTCATAATTCGCCCTCATCCAGACTCACCACTTTTTCTTCCTTTCCCACCATGGCACTGCGGCCATCTACCTCCAGCATGTAGATATTCTTAACTTGAATCCCTATCTTCTTGACTTGACCCGTTGCTTTATGTCACAGAAATGCTTTTCCACCACTGAAAACAACGTCATAGCCTTTGTCCTCCAACATTACGACTGAGACCAGGTTTTTCTTTAGACCTGGAACATGCATAACATTTTTTAATTGAAATGGTTTACTTGAATCCCTTTGAAAGGTTATGGTACCAATACTAGTCGCATTGTATCGTCCATCGTCACCCATCTCTATATGCATTTTGAGATCTTTCTCCTCCAAGTCACTGAAGGACTCTTTATCTCCCGTCATGTGGTAAGAAGCACCACTATCCAAATACCACACTGATCATGATGCACTTGAATCCATGCAAGCGATCAAAGAGAAGTCAAGTTCAAATTGTGAGACAAGAGCCTCACCAGTTGCACTCCATCAACCGTCTTGTTCTTCCTCTTCTGCGGACAATTAGTAGTGAGATGCCCATGTTTGTGACAGTGAAAACACTTCACTTTGGACAAATCCAACTTCTTGACTTTAGACTCAAATTTGAATGGAATTTCTTCCCTTTCCCTTTCCTTGCCTTGGCATTCAAAGCACAATCCTCTTCATCATCATGCTTTGCAGAAGATCCATATCTGGTGGTCCGCCTGAACTCCTCTTGCACTAGATCCGACCATAGTCGTTCCCAATCTCACAATTTTTCCCTTCCATTGACAGAGTCTTGATAACTGTGCCAACTCTTGGGAAGTACTAGGAGAGCCAAGCTCATCGAATCATCAGCAGCGACTGTTATTCCCACACTTCCAAGCTCATCCTGACATTGGAAAAACTTTGTGAGACATTTTGGAATGGTGTCGCCCTTCTCCATCTTGATCTTCCTGAGTTTATCTTTGAGCCCCAATTTCCTATGGTCACTGTTGTTTTGGAACATTTCATGTTGTGTGGTTTCCCCATGGAGACTTGAGACAATGTGGTCTCATACTCCCTCCAACAGAATCCTCCTCGCCCTTGCCACTTTCTTTTTCCATGCATCAAGATTTGCAGTGTCTGTCTCATCCATCTTAGGAACATCTTTGTCAATGTAATCCTTCAAGCCATTGTCTTCAAGTAATACTTCCATCCTTTCCTTCCAAGCAATGTAGTTCAAGTTTCCCTCGAGTGCATACTCTAAACTCAAGCCATTGAAAGACATTTCGATCTTGAATCAACTGTTGCACTAAGAAAATCCTGCAAATTCGAATGTTATCCAACCACAAACTCAATTGTTGCAATTCCTCTTGCCCTGGGAGGTTCACACCCCACCTGAGAGCATCCTAAGGGCATTTCGCACCCTACCAGTGTGTAGCCTACAAAAATCACAAGGAAGTTCGCACCCTACCAGTGTACAGCCTGCGAACCTTCTGGGGAAGTTTGCACTGTAATGCATTGTGGGGTGAGGGAAGTTTTCACTTCTCCTTTAAGCAGCCTGCGAGAATTTTGATGAAGTTCTAACCTCTCCTTTGAGTAGGGTGCGAGAATTTATTCTCCTATAAATGTGCATAGTTTCCAGTACTAAGGTTCGCACCCTGTCAGAGACGGGACCTGCGAGAATACAATTATTTTCGCACCTCACTTCCGTGGCTCCGTGGCTCTGATACCATGTAGAAATTTCAATACAATTAATGTATTTCATGCGATTCTCCTAATCTAACAATTATATGCCACTGTTAAATACAAAATCGCTTCTACTATTATTCTTGTGGAAAATTAAACCACGATCACAAAGTGAAATATCAAGAACATATAACACAGAAGTTTTTCCGGGAAAGCGTAAAGATAAAAAACCCACTATCATATATTATGTATATCATGGATCATGAAACAATCTCATACAAAACTCTAATCCAAGAGCTCTCAGTACAATACAATCATCTCACACTGTCATACAAAACTCAACAAATACATGTGCCAATTTCTGTCTCCAAACAGCCTTGCCTCCTCTCCACAATCCCTGCAATTAGAATTCTCACAATGAATTCAAATTGCCTAGTTTGCACATGCTCATGAGCATATCCACTGCATGTGTGATTTTATGAGTGTACTCCACTCAAATCACAATTGATAGCCAAACTGTCCCTTTCACCTGTTATCTCAATTGGGTCTCCACTGGATCTGACATGCATGTAGTTAACCATGGAGAATCTTCAGTTGCATGTGAGTTCACTCATTTACTGAACTCTCACTAGTGCAAGTTTAGTTACAACTAGTACAACTGAGCTTAAATCACTTAACTACACTGATAATTCTATTACAACTCCAAATCACCTCCATGTCTTACCAATCAACCTTTGAACTTGAATTTCCATAGTTAACTAATTTTCCATTTCACTTAATTATATTCAAGTAATTATGAGATAATAGATTAATATTTATTGTCCAATTTATTTAAGGGAAAAGTAAATTAGGCACATGTTTCTTGTTGAATTTTCAACACTTGGTAAGGGGTACTTGTTCTTTATGGTTGTCTTATTGAGTTTTCTATAATCTATGCACAGTCGGAGCGTGCAATCTTTATTTTTCACAAACAATACCGGTGCTCCTCACAGAGATACAATGGGTCATATGTAGCCTTTTTCCATCATCTCCTTTAGTTGTAGCTTGAGCTCAACCAGTTCTGGCATACTCATCCTATAGGGCGTTCTAGATGTTGGCACTACTCCTGGTGCAAGTTCTATCTAGAAGTCAATGTCCCTTCTCGGAGGTAGACCTGGTACCTCTTCTGGGAACATGTCTTTCTATTCTCTTAATATAGGGTGGTCCTCTAGATTTGGTTTGTCATCCTCAATAGATTCCAACACCTGTATTTCATATAAAGTACACCCCTTTCTGCAATACTTTTTCATTTGAAGGGATGATATTTGTCTCACTGAGACATGCTTTTGAACCCCTTGGAGGGTTATATTTCTTCCTTCTTCATTTACACATTCTAAATTTTTATGGTAACATTCGAGCTTAGTTTTATAAGAATCCAACCAATCCATATGAATCAACAAGTCATAAGATCCCAGGGGAAGTATGTTAAGGGTCGCTCAGGTGGGAAATTCATCCATGATTAATTGGTAAGTTGGTATGGCCTCTACTACTTTTCTTTTGGTCTTAGTGGCTAGTTGTACCAACCATGGCTTAACATGTCTAACTAGTTGTATTTTACACTTATCAATAGTCTGAGGGGCCACATAACTCAAATCAAAACTAGGGTCAATTAAAATAGAAACTAGATGGTTGGTGATCATACCTTCCATCTCCACCACTGAAGCTTGGTGGTCGACTTGATTATTATCCAAGGCTGCATAAATTCATAGCATGCTCCTAGCCACATCATTAATGGTGGTAGCTTCTTGGATATTGTAGACTCTCTTACTGTTCTATTGTTCGTGTGGACAATCCCTCAACCGATTTTCTTCTCCACAACCCCAACATTTTAAGGGTTCTTTCTTTGATTTATTAGTCTTTCCTGGGACTGCCTCAAAAGGTTTATTCCTACTCTAAGAGGGGAAATTTTTCTGGTACATACTTCTAGTAGGATGGTTCATCCTAGAACCCTTTCTGTAGTTCTTAAATCTTGAGGATTTAAATCCCTTCTTCTTGAATCCTGAACTACTCTTCTTCCTCAAGTCCTCGTGAGGTCATGTCTTATTCTTGAATTGTTCATTACAATACCTTGCCTTTCGGATGGTCTCTTCTAAGGTCTTTGGTTCGTCAAACTCAATCCTGTCCTGGTAGGTCTGAGGTAACCCACTAATAAATCGATGCACTTTTACTTTTTCATTCTTTATGTAGGGTACATACCTCAGTAGCTCAAGGAATTTATTGACATATTCATCTATGGTGAGTTATCCCAACCTGAGTTCATAGAACTCCTTAGTCTTCACATCCATGTATTTCTCTGATAGATACTTCTTCCTGAAGTATTTCTCGAACTGTTTCCATGACAAGTCCTTCTCATGTAATCCTTTCACATTCCTAAGGTCTTCCCACCAAATGGAAGCCTTTCCATTCAAGTTGAATATGGATATTCGAGCCTTCAAGTTTTCAGAGTAGTCATGGACTCTGAAGTATTTCTTTAAACCAAGCAGCCAACCCTCAACCTCTTCCCCTTTCTTAATATCACCATCGAAAGAGGGTGGTTTTTCTTTCTTGAATTCTTCAAGATCACGACTTCTAGAATTCTTTCGCTTCTTTCCCTTCCTTTGAGAATGTGAACTATTTTTTCTACTATAATATCCCTTGGAGTTGTCAGCTTCCTTTTCAGAGGACTCCTCTGATGAGTGTCCCCTGCCTCCAAGCTGGGCCTTCTTCGGGGTACTTCTCCTAGTGTGGTCACTTATGGGGCCATGTTTTCGGATATCAGGTGGACTTTGACTTCTCTTCACATGTTGTTGGTCCACATGGCTAGTTGTGGGTTCATGATGTAGTTGCATTAGTATGTCGGA
This sequence comes from Picea engelmannii, assembly GCA_009831015.1. Classification (NCBI taxonomy): domain Eukaryota; kingdom Viridiplantae; phylum Streptophyta; class Pinopsida; order Pinales; family Pinaceae; genus Picea; species Picea engelmannii. The sequence continues at coordinate 264,356 of ML789053.1, read as the reverse complement.
TAAGCTCTGCAGCAACACTGTGTTAATTTTTGTTTTTTTTAATTACTCCTTTATCAATCTCTCGTTGTTGGCCTTGCAACTCTATAATTCGACCCTGAGGCTCCTTACAGTTTTAGCCAGATCCGGTGGGGTTTCCACCACCCTCCTTTCATCAGATTCTTCCTCTCTATTGTGGGAGCCATCCCCCAATTCATAACACGTCACCATCCTTTAGACTTGAAGTTTTCCCATGATTTACTAATTGCTCGAGTGCTGAAGAAACACTTATTATTAGCTAATAGTCTATTAGTTTATGAACAATATACAGTTCAAATTTCTTAAATGCACACACACAATAGAAAGTTTCATTTTCCTCCTCAATAAAATTTTAACCAGATTCTTTAAGAAAGAGGTAAGATAGGGTGTCACTCTTAAAATTATTCCTAATATGGTTTTTTTTTTTAAGTGACTTCTCCATGAGCCCAAGCAGGCCAAGTGTTGTAACCATGCTATGATGCCAATTTTTAACACACCCATGGTTGGGCGTAATTTCGTTCTCCTTAAATTAATCAAATCCTCTATCCATGGTCTCTAATTTGGAAATTGGAGCCTAGGCCCTCTTTTTTTTTTTTTGGGCGACCATCACACATGACCATGGTTATGACCGAATGCCAAGGCCACAGGAACCTATTCCGACACTTCGGAAGTTTGTTCTTCAGGATTTCTTGATCTATCACATGTTAATTCCTCCAAAATCTGAAGTGGCAAAGTTCTGAACTAGTGAGAAGGGATCAACGATCCCTATTCTCCCTCAAGAACAACAACCCTTAATGACTTTGGGCCTCTGGGCTTCGAAATAATTCAAAGAACCTCCTTGCAAAACCTTCGAAGTATTAATTCTCTGAAGTGAACCATCCGACGCCGTGTTTCCTCAGGAGTTCGACGGTCTTGATTCGCTTTGGGAATTCGGCGTTTGGGAGTCCCAGATGCTCACACATCCTTTCCTCCTGAAATACTCTGTACCCAAAATTTTAGATCAAGTGCCATGCGTCCGTTGTAAATCGACAGCTTAGCTTCATTTTGAGACTTCGACATTCGGGCATCGGGAGTTTCGAATAATCCAATGCCTTTCTCCTCTGAAGTAACTATCTCCCAAAATGGAAGATCTACAGACACCTGTTCTCAACTGACGGACGACTCAAATGAACTATGACTCTCCAACCTTCAAGAGTTCTTGTTCAACATACCCCCATTTTTCTCAGAGTGATTTCACCCAGAGTTGTCGATCTGCAGACACATGTCCTTTCTCTCTTATTGACAGTACAAAAGGGATCCATTACTCCACTTATTTCCAAAGGATATCATGATTATCCACCTAGAAAATTTTCTAGGTCTGACGATCATGATCCGACCAATACCGATGTGTTCGTCAATCGACAGTTCACAGTGATTGTGGGGCCCAACGTATGCACTATTTATCAGATATATCAACCTCCGCAATCTGAAAAGTACTCACCCAACTCGGCCTAACCAGATTCATTGATCTTCCAGTCCGACGAGATCAACGTGTTGGTGAATTGCGGGCCACAAACTAGTGTGCCCGCTAACTCCACCTTCGTGCTCCACAATGATTCCCCACCATTGATCTTCATTCACAGATTGACGGTTCACAGTGATTGCAAGGTCCATCCTCTGAAATATAGGAAGTACTTGTTCGACTCTAGTCTAATCATGGTCGTTGATCTTCCATTCCCAACGAGATCAACGATGGTGGTTGATTGTGGGCCATGAACTAGCATGTTCACTAATTTCAGCATTGCACTCCGAAATGATTCCCAACAGTCGATTTAATCGAACGACTGGTGTTTGATTCATTAACTCCAGTGGTATTTGAGTCGATCTAACAACCAGGATGGATTCTCCTCTCGTTAAACGACTCACATCCATCTCCGTTGTTGGATTCTTAAGCCATCTATGGTTCTTGTTACTTTGGTAGTTCAGGTAACTTGACTATCTTGAAATTTGACATCTCGGAGCTTTGAGCTCCCGAGGTTCTAAAACCTTCATGAGCTAACTCCTTTAGCACAAGGTCCCTAGACCTTTATATGACTCTTGGGGTATTAATATTACTCCTAGTCGGGTTTCTGGTTAAGGAATTAGGCACGAGTTCAAAGTCTATTGGACTACTGGTCTGAAGGGGATGCCTCCCTAATTTGTAGAACTTTAAGCTCTGAAACAGGGCAAGGTAAACTCGTGAGGTTACCAAAACAGTAGCAGTGCCAAGAGGTTTTCTCTGACTCTGGAATAGTGATGTAATTCCTTGGGAAATGCCTTCGAGGAATTAAACTGGCGCATATGGAAAATCAAGCAAAAGCCTAAGTTCTCAAGGGAACAATGCATACTCATAACTTAATCATTTCAATACAGAAACTATTTATAGACAAATAAATACACGCATGCATCCATTATTTCCAATTCAAAGAACAAGGCATGAAAACACTTATCATAACCATAAGGCGTGACGTGACTACTGAAATGGGTGCTCGTTTCCACCCAACCATAGGCTCAGTCACTCCTAATGGATTTACCACAAGCCACCCTCGATCTTAGACCACGATGCTTTGATATTCAATATATTTCTTCCAGATCAACGGAAGTTAGGGACGAAGGTTACTCTCCTTCTCCAAATACATAAAATAGATAGGGATGAAGGTTACTCTCCTTCTCCCAATACAGAAAATATATAGGAACAAAGGTTACTCTCCTTCTCCCGATACAGAAAATAGATAGGGACGAAGGTTACTCTCCTTCTCCCGATACAAAAAATAGATAGGGAAGAAGGTTACTCTCCTTCTCCCAGCTCAGTCTCTATTTTTTGGGATTAGAACTCACTCTTCTCTTTCAGTCCTTCCTCGGACCCGGGAGATTCCACACTCGTCTCTACACTCTTCGCAAGTCCTCCTCTGCCCACTGCGCTTCCTTTCTTTCCTTCCTCGGCAAGATTGTGTGTGGCTCAAATTCCCAGTCCGTGGTCAAGTCTGGAAGCATTACAGATCGACGTTCTTCCCAACTCTTGATGAGGTCTTCCCACCTACCAGCCTGACTATAATTCATTCTTGGGTCAGAGGGTCATTCTGATCTTGAGAAATTAAAAATCCAGCAAGGTACTGGTTCAGTGGAGGTTAACGCAACCATTCCTGGTCCCCTCCACCACCTTTTCATAGGATTCGTGGTCTCTTCTTAGCACATTCCCTCAGAATTATTTCAATCCAAAGAATTATTCCAATGCGGGGCCACTCTCCTATTTCTTTGTCACCTCAGGTTTTCCGCAAGATGTTGAGATTAACAGAGCCAATATTGACCTTTAGAGGAGAAGACTACAAGGAGTTCCTAAAAAAGCATGATAACGGGTTGGACCTCTTACCCGAGTTCCTAGAATACCCAACAGTATTTCCTGAAGATATCACAAGGTTGCAAGTTAGTTCGTTTAGAAATCCATTCCGAAAAATTGCCTAGTTGTTTATGAGGATAATGGGACATGAATCCACAACAAGCATTTCCCGCATGATTCTTTATATTTTGTATTTCACGGTCAAGGAACAAGCCATTTTTTATGAGGGGAAGATGATTTCCATTGAAATATGTTCCCAATTGTCACGATTCAAACAGGAGAAGAAATTTTATATGTCATCCTCCTTGGTTTTCGCGATAGCGCATTGCTATCCATTTCCAAAACTGTCTATGTCCAAGAGGGTAAACTGTGAATTCGACCCAGTAACCTTCTAGGACCAGGCCTTATGGAGGCATAAGGCCTCCCATTGTTTTTATGATATTTTTAATGACTTTGTCTTAGTTTTCAAATAGTTTTTGTTAGGAAAGGATGCTCCCCAGATGTCTGACCAGGAAACCAAGTTTTTGGACAGGAAGGAGACACTTGAACAAATGGAGAATTATAGTGTAATTATGATTTTTTGCTAAAAGGAAAATCCTATTTTCCTTCCATGTCACATTATAAACAAAATGTTTGTTACAGAAATAACAAGGCAATACAACTACTGGTTAAATTTTTTCCATGAGAAGAGAAAAATTCAGTTCATTCCTCTGCCTTGGAAATTCGGGGACTTCATGTTCAGGAATGTTAATAAGATTGATGAATTCCCAGGTCATTTCAACAACTTGAACCTAAGATATGTTGAAATACTGAGAGGGTTCGACCCTAATGGGATTTTTGTAGAACATTTACTAGCAGTTGGCTTCAACAATTATTTTATCCATAAACTCCTGAATGAAGACAAAGACAATGACGAGAACACTCATGCTCTTGACGTTGGCGACCTAGAGACATTGCAAAGCACCAATGGATTGTACAAACAACAAGGAAAAGAACTTGGTGAGAAGAGTGTCCAATCCCTATCAACCACTCCCAAGAGTACGACATCCCAGAGAATCGTTCCAAAGGTCCACCCCAGTAAGAAAGAAACCCACAATTATTCAAATGGAGGAGGAGATAAGAACCCTCCTCCGGGTAAAATTGATAGTTCTCACAACCTTCCTGTGAGGAAGAAGAGAAAAAATGTTGTGCAAGAAGCGGAAGAGCCCGGAACTAAAAGTGATATGCATGCCTTCTCCCTTGAAGACATGGAACTTGAGACTAATCTCGAAAACATATTCCCCAATGTTGATCAACCCAGGGACGCGATCCACCATAATCCCCTAATGGAAATAGTTGAGACCGAGATTTTTTACGAAGATGAATCCTTCGTATTCCAGAGCATTATTTTTGACAACGAATCTAAAAATTTAATTATTGAAAAGAGAGAAGAAATAAGAAAGGGAAATATTGTTTAGAGATTAACCTTAGGAACATGGAGTCGTCCCAAATCTCCCGAATTCACTAAGCAACCAGAGATGCTCTTGATGATTCCATTGGAGGCCTTGAGGTGGAGAATGCCAAACTAAAGGACTGAATCAAGAAATTGGAGGAAGATTTGATTCCTATCCCATTTCTTTCTAGTCCTTTAGCAATAACTGTGTCTGCCACCCCTACATCCAAGTTAAAAGGATCCTCCAGCCTCCTCACATCGTGTAGAGGCTATGTGGAGAAGAATATCAAGAAAAGAATGGAGCTAATTATTGAAGCCTAGGAAACATCAACAAGTATAACTTCCTTTGGAACAAGGGCACATGCCCTCCAGGAATATTTGCAGGAGGATTTAAAAAATGAGGAAGATTTATATCTAGACGCGGTCGTTCCTTTTGGCATCAAAGTCACCAACATGAGAAAAATGAGAAGAAGAGAAGAAGATATCTCCTCCCAAAACCGGATCAAACAATTAAATCCATGCTGGAAAGAGAAAGTTAAGAACCTACATCTCATTGTCCTATCATGTCAAAAAATGTATCAAAGAAAGAAGAATTATTCAGAAAGTTGACCGAAATAGACTTAACTAGAAGTACCAACAAGGTCCAAGACCCCAAATTAATCGTCAAATCCTTGTTCTTAACCAAGCAAGCCTTCGATGAACAAGTTAATATTTTTAAGGGGTTGTCTTTAGAAAAATTTTACAGCATCCTTGAATATGATGAGGATGCCATGGACAACTGGCTAGTGGACTATTCAGTAAAATATCAAGAAATTGAACAGGCTATGCGTAATCTTTCTATTAATCTAAGGGAATTAGAAAGCGATATTTTCAACAAAAAAATATGGCATGAGATCAACGTGGCCCCCATGAGAAGCTACATTGAAGAATGGCTCCAAAGGGAAATTGACAAGCTCACCGATGAAGGGAAACAAGCAGTTGGAATGATTCGAATAACTATCGACGAGACCAATAAAAAGGCATCACCAAGCAAATAGCAAAGGGGGAGAGAGATACCATCATAGTAAGTCTATATTGATCACATCCTTCTTTCTTTATCAATCCATTCTTTCCACCTATTTAAATAGAAATGTCTAACCAAAGACTGATAACTTCCAATTTCTTCTTTTCAAGTCTTGTTGTCTACCATCGCCCACTTCTTCTTTCTACAGTCCTAATTCTTGTACTTATTTATTTTATGGTCCGCAAGAGCCCCAATCCTAGTCTATATGACAAACATATTTAAATTTCGAGGAATATGTAATAGAGATTATTATTTTTTGAGAAATTTCAAAGAAAAGTATTTCAGGAACAATCTCGATAGTGCCTTGCAACCCTGTTTTTGGAATGCAAAGTTAGTTCTCTTTATGCATGTTGGTCATCTTCTTTTATTTTTATGTGCTCAAAAATGTTTATCTTAAAATATGCTAGATGTCAGGAAATTGTGTTTATTTAATTTGAATGTTTAATGTGTGTGATTCCTGGACCTATTTTCAAGGAACCTTTATTTCAAAAAACAAAAAAATATTTTCTATCGTTTTGCATTGCTTTAAGTCATTATGACGAACTTTCTCTAAGTCCCACATTTGAACTATACATGCCCCAGGAAAAACTTAAAGAGGAGTACCACATCTATAAAAATGAAGTAGAATTGACATCCTTGTTAGGTTGTCGTTTCGGTCCTAACAGATTCAAGGGTCAACAGACTTGTAAATACATCTGCAAGAATATCTGCAGAAATAAAAACCTTCAAAAAAATTTATCATTGCCAAAAAACAATCAACTGGATAGACATGTTACAAATATATCAGTTGGTACTATATTGAACTGTCATAGGCATCTTACAAATATTTTAGTTCTTACAAATATTTCAGTTGGATATGCATGTTACAAATGTGCCCTCTTCCTGGAGAGAAATTGCAGATCAACCTCTGCAAAGTGGATTGCTTCTCACGAACAAAAGTTTCAGGGAAAAGGGCATCTTCCTCTGTCTTAACACCTTCTTTTTACACAGTTTAAATTAACTTCAATGAGCTGAAAACTCATGAAAATAAACAATCATGTTAGGTGTGTGTTAATATATAGAAAAAACTAGCAAACACAGAGGTCACACAAGAAGATCAAAGAATCTTCGACACTGAACACATTTTCAAAAAAAATTATATGGGTTTTTTTGCCACCACATATAACTCTATTTATCCTAACACATATAGAGACAGACAAGCCAGATGATCTATTTAATAGAATGAAATGGATGTTGCTTGCTTTGTCCATGGGAAAAATTAAAGAATTGACTATGGAAATTGAAGTTAACTCTAAATATTGGGATGAAAGTCAGTTGGAAGTATACAAAGATCATTATAAGTGAATTTCATAAATACATTAAAGAGATAAAACCTACAACATAGGAATGGAAATTTCCAAGATGGCAAGTCAAACTCCAACAATATATCAAGTTACAAGTGATGGGGATATCTGTGCTTTTTAGGAGCTATATGTTGCATTACTGGTAATAGGAAAAATTACGGAATCTTATTAAGAAAATAAAAGCAAGATGGATTATGCAAAACAAAGTATAATTAGAATGAGAATACTTAAAAAAACTAAATGGTTTCAATGCCAGAATTGCTCTAGGAGATTAACGCTCGAGCGCCTTCTCTTTCTAAAATGAATGTGAGTCGTCGAACAATTTCCAATGTGCGATCTGGGCGACCCTGGCACTTTAGCGTCCCTGCTAAAGTCTTACCAACCTGCCAATTTTAGAACTCCCCTAGCCATATTTAGCGATGGAACAAATTTCTCACAAAGTGACTTTCTCGCTAATTACTTGTTGACCCGATATTAATATAATATTATCATTAACTAATTCAGGAATTTGGGACTTGGAATCTTCAGAGCTCCGGGCTTCGGGGGAACTGTGTTTTTTCTGGAAGGAAAACTCCCGGAGTGACATTCTCCCAGAGTCATGTAGCATCCTAGTGTCTTATGGATGACATGTCGCAGAGTGCCACGTGTCCTTTTCTACATGGATACCACGTTTCTGTGACAGTTTCCATGTGTCTCTGGTACTTCGGGCTTCTCATTCTCCCACGGTCCCTCCTTACATGTGCATTTATTCCCATTCCAACCTGGCATGGACTACACTTCCATGCAACACTTGTCTGTAATAATTTTTCAAAACCTCAATGGATTTATCTCAAGAAAAAATTCCTCATCCATCATTAAAGAATCCATATTCGTAAAAAGATCATGTTAAATAAATAATCAATTTTCATTCAACAATTTGATGGATTGAGCTATTTAAAAATTATTGAAGTCCTTTGTTTAATGGTTCATGATAGATTCCTCCCTAGGTAAAGATGTATGGGTCTTAATATTTAAAATTATGGTCAAACAAACGCTTTTTTGGAAACAAAAAATCCTTGATTATATTAAAAAATTGAATGGAAATTAAACTTTCTAGATGCATATTATATTTATATTACAATAGTAATATTACATAAATAACATACAATATCATTTATGTACTTATTAAAAATAATCCTCTATCCAATCCTTTTTTTTTCCTTTTTTTTAACTTCATAGGTCACTTCCCTAAAGAAAGATCCACAATGACTAACTATAATTCAGAAGTAGGGAGATCAAGATTCAGGGAGGGACAAATTCCTTATTGGAACCAAAGGTATTGGATTCATGAAGTCTATGTGTTTCCCTTGGAGGGGCTTCAATTATAGCTACCACCCTTGAGGGGGAAAGCTCAATATTCATGTCTTATTCTCTATCCTCATTCAATGCTTCTGGGAAAACAATATTCTCATTCTTTGGAGTAGTAGATGGTTGATTGGAATCAATATGCTTCATCCTTTGGAAATGGTTGATTATATGCTTTCCAGATATTTTATTTAGGTTTATACCCATTGTTGTTTTTTGAGTAGGTGTGTGCATGAGAAAAAGAATCCCAAAGATGCCCTACTTGTTGTTAGAGATGAGACTGAAAAGTAAAATTCTCATAATCTAGAACCTAAAGCCATCTAAAATTCCCCTATTGTAAGAACATCTTCTCCACTAGACCTTGACTTTTGACAATCTCAACACATATTCTAGCATATGTGAAAAGACCCATTTTAATCTACTCTATATTTTTTTCAATGTAACTACTCAAAGCATCATCGATACCTTTAAGAAGTAATACATGCCAAAAATGAAGGGAAAGATTTGGGACTTGAACCCAAACTAGATTTTTTTTTATAGACATAGTGGAAGGATTTAAAGTGAAAAACCAATAGGCATTGGAGTTACTTCACACACATCTAGGATTTATTTTTCCTAAGGTTTTTCCTATTTTTATTAGTCATTATTCAATCTCCTATATTTTAGGAAGAATATTCCTCTAGGGAGAATATTCTCTTCAATTTTCACTTCAGTTTGATCAATTGAGTGGAGTCTAGATGCTACATTAGTATTGTCGCCATGCAACATTGGGATCATCACTAGCTAATTCACATTGTCCTTGGTATCATCACCAGACTAGCGCATTACCCATGATTCCCTGATCTCCTCCTCACTTCACTCTGTTCTAGTCAGTTAACTGAAGACTGATAGACTAGTTAACTCAGCTAGGTGGCAATTCACTCCTGTAACTGCCCGACAGTAGACTAGGTGGCAGTTTACTCCCGTAATTGTTGGTGTGTGTCCAAATCACTCTAGACCATCACTATGGCACATTGGCTTCTCCTCCAATGCACATTGGTTGAGTTATATAGAGTATATCATATGTAAATTATCATTCATTCATTTGGTTAATGAGAATTCTTCCATTCTTTCTCTCTTGCTTCTTCTTTCTCAATTTCTCTCTGCAAATGTGTGTTATTTTCTAGCTAGATCTATTATGTGCAGGTTCAACAAATTTATATGGTATCAAAGCAAATGGACTTCTAAGAAAAAGACACACCGAATTATTTTTGCAGGTACCAAAGATTGAAGATGGCAAAAAAATGGAATTCCCAAAATAATTCATTCTTACACCTGACAATTACTTTGCATGGAAGGAGAGGATAATCATGCATCTTAGAAACAGAGGATTGTACAGGTTGACCATGAACATGGAAACAGAACCAACATAATCCATAGAAAAATCCAAGTATCTAAATCAAATGGATGAAGCATTTAGAACAATTTACAGTCTCATTTCTCATGATCTCCTCTTTCACATGTCTTCCTGTAAAAACCCCAATGAATCTTGAATCACCGTGGAATGGATTTTTGGAAAATAGGATGATATGAGGAGACACATACTTGAGGTGGAATTGCTCACATTGGATCCAAAAAGATTCGACAATCTCCAAGATTTCTTTGCAAAATATAAGGATTTACTATCACAACTTAAGGCTTGCAGGGTTGATAAATCTAAGGAGGAGAAAAAAATGGTTCTCACCATTCTCTCCAAGATTGGTCCTGAATTCTCGGTGTTTGTATCCACATTCCATTCAGTCAAAATCATCTCTGGAGCCACCTGGAAGATGCCTTCTTTTGAGGAATTTATTGAATCCCTGACATAAGAGCAGACCAAGCTCGTCAACATGGGAAAAATCAAAGGCCCAAAGGCGCATGCACTTACTGTGAAAGATGGCAGTGGTCATCAACATCATAAATATAAATATAAAAAAAAAAAGGAAAACACATGCAAATTTGAAGAAGGGTACTCAAAACCCTTCACCGATGCCTCCAGATCCAAAGGTGGAAAGGGGAGAAATGCACATATTGCCATAAAGAATTCCATCCATAATACACATGTATGCACAAAAAAATAGACCTAATGACTCAAATACTGCAGCAAAATAACCTTGGAGATTGCATTCCCGAGGGTGCCAAGAAGAAGAAGCCAGAAGATTAGAATCCCAAGAAAGGCAATTCTAGCCATGCCTTGATTGCTATCAACTCCTCTCTTGATGCTTGGATCGTAGATTCAAGAGAATAACACCACATGGTTTCCACAAAAGTAGTCTATTCTTCATTGGATGCATGTCAATTTCCTCCCATTCTGATGGGGGACAACTCTCTAGTCGAGGTCACCGGAAAAGGAAGGATCAAACTCACAAACTGAAGCTTTGAGAATGTGTTGCACATTCTCAAAATTTCCATCAACCTTCTCTTTGTATATCACATGGAAAATTCTAGCAATAGAAAGAAATTTATATTCTCACCTGATGCAATGGATATCTATGACATGCAAACCAATTCCAGGGTTGCTACTGTGAGGTAAATCATCAATCTAGACTGTATACATTTTATGAATTTATTGAACCAGATTCTGCTTTACTGCTTACCCATGTTTATGAAAGCAGTAGGATATGGCATGAAAGGTTCGAGCATTTAAATTTCATATATATGAAACAACTTAGCAAGAAGGGATTGGTTGATGGTCTACCAAACATCCATTTTTCCAAAGGAATTTTTGAGGGATATGTTCTTGGAAAACACCCTCAAGAAAAATTCGACAAAGGAAAGACACAGAGGACTTCCTCTCCTTTAGATATGATCCATAGTGACCTCATGGGTCCTTTTCTGCCTCCATCAATTAGAAAATAAAGGTACATGCTCATTTTTGCTAATGATTTCTCACGCTTCACATGGATTTTCTTTCTCAAAAAAAAATTAGAGGTCTTTCAACACCTCAAATATTTCAAAGCCCTTGTTGAGACACAGTCCAGAAAGAAAATCAAAGTCCTCCAAAATGATAACGGGGGAGAGTATGTCAACCATGAGATCCGGGATATTTGTCATGAGGTAGGGATTCAGTTGTAGCATACAGTTCCCTATACTCCGCATCAAAACGGAGTTGTTGAGTGGAAAAATAGGTCTCTAAAGGAGATGGCATCTTACATGCTACATGCAAAGTCACTTCCATATAGATTATGGGCCGAAGCACTTAATTGTGCAACCTACATACAAAACACATCTCCCCATAGATCTGTCAAGGATAAGACCCCCTACGAGGCTTGGAGTGGCCTCAAACCGGAGTGACCCACTTTCGTATTTTTGATTCACGTGCATGGGCTCAGATTTCCTCTGAAAAGAGGATGGAACTTGATACACAGATAACATAGTGTATCTTTGTTGGATACCCTAACGGTGTGAAGGGATACAGACTTATTGATCTTTCCTCAGGCCATTTTGTCATTGAGCGAAGTGTCCAATTCGAGGAAAGTGTCTCGCATGTACCTCAGCAACCACATGCAAACACATTTATTCTTCCACTTTTTCGAGATGATGAGCATGCACATGCCGACTCTTCTTCAGATGAGAGTTCTGATTCAAAGGAATCAGATGATCTAGATACATAGTTAGTAAATTAAGATGCAAAGTCAGTGCATCCAAATGCAAATGTAGAGCCAGAGAAAAGGTGCAAGTGGGCCCAGACTACTCTTCAGGATACAAGAGATCTTGTTGGTGATCCAACTGATAATAAGAGGACTCGATCTGATTTCAATGAGCCTCTTCTTTCACTCACTTCCACTAAACCATTGCCACCCATGCATATTTTCTTCATTCATTCTTTAGATCCATAGTATTATGGTGAGGATGTTGGAAATTCCTTTTGGGAATCAGCCATGCAGGAGGAGTACAACTCCCTCCTCGAGAACCAGACTTGGGATCTGGTTCCCCTTCCTTCTAAAAGGAATATTTTTAGGTGCAGATGGGTCTATAGGAACAAGAGCGCAACAAATGGACATATTAGCAGATACAAAGCCAAGATTGTTTCCAAAGGATTTTAGCAAGTGCATGGCATTGACTATGATGAGACCTTCACTCCAGTAGTGAAGATGGATTTCATATGTTTGGCACCTTCCATTCCTACAGCTAAGGGATTGGAATTCCATCAGATGGGCGTGAAGCATGCATTTCTTCACGGTGATCTCTCTGAGGAGATATATATGGAGAAACCCCAGGGATTTATGCAGGATTCATCTTTGGTCTGTCAACTAAAGAAATCTCTTTATGGCCTCAAGAAGGCTCAAAGGGCATCGTATGCCAAGATGGACTCCTACCTGCTATCATAGAAATTTGTACATTGTAAATCAGACCCAAATGTTTACATGCTTAGGACGGATAATTCACTTCTACTCCTAGTTCAGTATGTTGATGATTTGTTGATCAGTGGTTGCTCGACTTCAAGGATTGTTGCAGTCAAGAGGATTCTACATGTCATGTTCTTGATGATGGACATGGGTCTACTACATTTATTCCTTAGACTTGAGATCATTCAGGATGCATCAGGAATCAAACTGTCTTAGGCCAAGTATGCACGAGATCTCCTTGAGATATTTCACATGACATACTACAAGTCTAACCCAACTCCTTTCCTATCAGGAGTCAAACTTGAGGATGGTGGGGACACTCCACTAGTTGACAACACACTGTACAGAAAGCTAGTGGGGAGCTTGTTGTATCTCACACTATCCATACCAAACCTCTCCTATGTAGTTGGGGTAGTCTCTAGGTTCATGAAGGAGCCACATGAGCTACATTGGAAGGATGGAAAATGTATTCTTCTATATGTACAGGGAACCATCACCTTTGGGATTCATTATGCAACAGACTCTAAATTGGACCTCATCGGGTTCAATGATTCTAACTGGGTTGGCGATAGCACTGATCACAATTCCACATCTGGTTACTCACTCAGTCTTGTTTTGGGCCTATTTGTTGGTCGAGAAAGAAGCAGGCTGCTATTTCTCTATCTTCATTCAAGGTAGAGTACAAAGGGATAGTTAACATAACCATTCAGGCTATGTGGCTACATCATTTTCTCACTAAGTTGGGAATTCAGTTTCATCAGTCGATTGTCATCTGGTGTGACAACCAGAGCACTCTAAAGTTCTGTAGAGATCCATTTCAGAGGTAGCGGACGAAGCACATCGATATCCATGTGCACTACATCCGAGACTTAGTACACGAGGGGATCATTGACCTGTATTTTTTTCCTTCAACAGAATAGACTGCAAACATCTTCACCAAGAGCTTAACTGAGCAAGAATTCCATTCTCTGCGAAGTCGTCTTGGAGTGAAGAACATAGTTTCCTAGCAACTGTCAGTTCTTATTTTTTATATACATTGTACTTTGAGGGGCGGGGGGGGGTCCCATGAGGTTTCCCCTCTTTCCTCACTTTATTTCAATGTATCTTTTATATTTGGGTACCTAACATGCCCTCGTTGCTAGGACCCATTCTTTATTTTCACCATAGTGATGTTCAAGGAGGGTGTTGGAGTTACTTCACACACACCAAGGATTTCTTTTTCCTAAGGTTTTTTCTATGTTTATTAGTCATTATTCATTCTCCTATATTTTAGGAAGAATATTCCTCTAGGGAGAATATTCTCTTCAGTTTTCACTTCAGTTTGACCAGTTGAGTGGATTATAGATGCTACATTGGTATTGTCACCATACAACATTGGGATCATCACCAACTAATGTGCATTTTCATTGGTATCATCACCAAACTAGTGCATTACCCATTATTCCTTGATCTCCTCCTCACTTCACTATGTTCCAGTCAGTTAACTGAAGATTGATAGACTAGTTAACTCAGCTAGGTGGCAGTTCACTCCTGTAACTGTCCGAGAGACTAGACTAAGTGGCAATTGACTCCCGTAATTGTTGGTGTGTGCCCAAATCACTCTATACCACCACTATGGTGCATTGTCTTCTCCTCCAATGCGCATTGGTTGAGCTATACAGATTATATCATGCGTAAATTATCATTCATTCATTTGGCTAATGAGAATTCTTCCATTCTTTCTCTCTTGCTTCTTCTTTCTCAATTTCTCTCTACAAATGTGTGTTATTTTCTAGCTAGATATATTATGTGTAGGTTCAACATATTTACAATAGGTAACAAAAATGCATGCTCTGTACTAAAACTAGGGCCCCTTTGTTAAAACTCTTTGAAAATCAGTAGGGTTTTCAAACTGGATATTAAAGAAACCCTTAAAGTAGAGATAAACCTTACAATGTTGTGCCCATGTCGAATAAATCCATTGATATAGATTTGAAGTAGAAAAAAATATAGCATTGAATCTATACATTATTGAAGAGGATTGATAAAATGAAATCAAGCTTGTAACATCCAACTGAGAGACCTCCAACTTGGGCACCTCTTTATATTTTTCCACAATAAACACATTAGACATGCAGGGGTTTCAAGTAGTTGAATTAAATGGTTTGTTCTTAAGCATGTCCTTAAAAGAAAGAGGGTTTGTGGATGATGATCCACCATTTCTCACTGCTTCGCCACGTAAGTAGAGAACCAAAAAAAGAGTGGAATCTTTGTCAATTTCATGGCCATACAACAAATAAGAATCAATAATTTGTTTACCTTCATAAAAAAAAGTCATTGTTTTAGCATCAAGATCTCTTACATAAGCTCACATTTGTTTTCCCTATAAGTCAGTGAACCCACAAAATTAAGGTATTCCCTATAAGGGACTTAACCATGATTTGAAAATTGGTTGTGAGATCAAAACCCTCTCCATAAATTCCATCCCAACATAATGATTGGTCACTAGTATTGCATCAAACAATTGGTTTTCATGCATTTGTTAAATCCTTGCACACATTTCTGCAAACACTTATTGAGCAGGCATTCTGAAAATCACTTCATGTGTGGCCATAGATACCTTAGGTGACAAGTTAAACACATTTTTTTTATGAACTGGTTAGGGGAATCAATAACTAGGCAGAATCCCACCCACTTAACACAAGTTCAAATCCTTTGGGTTGCCACTCTAATCCCCATTTTTTTCACGCAAAGCATGCCATCACACACTGGGGTTTATCTAGGATTCAAACCGAGTTGGGAAGCATTAACAGCATGTGTCCCATCCACTTGGTCTAGCCTCAACGGGATGACAATTCAAACACTTGACTTGCATCCTTATCTTGATATTTTTCCATAGTGAGTGTTAAATATTGAAACAACTCATTTTGCCCAATAATATCATTAGGCATTGTGTAGATAACCAATTGTAAGAAATCATGATTTCCGTTTAATAAGCATAAAGGAATAATGCAACAAACTTGTTTCTTTGTAGACTTGGGAGCATATATAAGAGAATTAGTCTCCATATGACTGAAGTCTACATCATAGCCAAGCATATAAATGTAAATGATCTATCAGACATATGTCTCCTTCTCTTAAGGAATAAATCCTTGTTTATTTTTGAAATGCATTGTAATCTTACTGAGCTCTTTGTCAACCTTTAACATTATTTCTCCTTGTTCTGATAGTTCCTCACATCTCATGCTGATAGACCTATTATCTAGGACATAGCCATCTTCACCTCGCTAACACAATCTACATACACCAAATATTTAGAAAACTGCTTGCAAGAAATAGTGTGTGGCTAAAGAATATTAATTCTTTGAATAATTCATGTCTAAAAAAGTTCATGCAACTATGGATAGATATCGTGTTTGGCTCAAGATTGATTGAGCTAACCCCCGGGGCTTGCCAATAACATTTTATACTATCCAAATTAAAATATGATTTTTTTAATTTGATATGCATAGTACTCCTTAACTAAGTAAAAAATACTCCTATGAGCTTCCTTACAAGCATATGGATAAGTGAAACTTTTTCAAATAAAATTATGATAAACTACAGAAAGTGCACATCAATGCATGTTGGTCATCAATCTCAACTTACAATTGAAACATTGCTTGACAAAAAATACTCATGCAACATCTTCCTTTGTTTCACTTGGCATTAATCTTGAGCTGCGAAGGAAAATGAAACATGTTTGGTTTAGAGATCATGCAAGAAAGGCCATGCATGCTAAACACTAGGTCCTTTAAACATAGAGATAACAACTAACTCGTGGCAATTGATGTCAAATTTTGAAATAGTTGGCTAACAACCTAACAAACTAATACAACATATGCCTTTAGAAGTGGCGGTAGTTGGCAACAAGGAGCAAGGCCGAAGGAAGATTCATTAGCTAGTTATCATACCAAGCTATTTATTCACTTACTAGTTATTAGACCAAAGTATTTCTTTAAATTGTCCTTGAGCTTGGCTTTTCTGGGAAGGCATTTTGGCCCTTCCTTGCATTGGATGTGGATGTGATAGTTATTGAGGATTGTTACTAACCATATATGTGTAGTGAGGAAGTCACATAATACTCAATTAACAACACCAACGTTATAGTACATGGTACTTTATAGCACATACAATGCACTATGTAATCCATGAGCCACACAAACGTATGGACTATATATTTCTTGGTCTTTATGGTATTCTAGTGGTAATAATCACTTCTTTAATATGCTATTAAATTGGTGTAAGAGACAAGTTCACACACAACTGGGTATTGTTATTAGATGCCTTATTGTGGATTCACTAAGCTAAAGCATTTGTTGTGCCAATATATTATAGACACAAGTAATGAAAGTTACATTGTTAAGTGGGAAGAATGATATACCTAATGGGATTCAGATAGTCTTTATTATCATGGAACCATTATCACTACCATAATTTATCAATTCTAAGTTGATATCCTTTGTACTCACAATATTCAATTTGTTGGTTAGTCTAAAAGAATTTTTTATGATTTACACTAATAGTTAATTTAATTTAACTAATTTGTGTATTTGCATGCAATGGAAATTGTTCGCACTATTATACACTTTTGGAAATCCTACACATCCTTGTAGTAAGGAAACTTGGTGATCAACACAAGTATTATCTTTAAAAAAAAATGATGGATACAAATGTTTGATATTGTGGCGTAAGCATGAATTTAATGTTAAAAGAGTTGCTTGCCGGTTTAAATAAATAATAAAAAAATTAAAAAAAAGGTGTATGACATTTTTAGTAATTCATATTAGTTTTTATAGCTTGTGTTCTCATTTGAAAAGCATCGTAGTAAAACTTTAACAAATTTGGTTAATAAAAAATAGGATATCTTCCCCTCATAGAGTAAATGGAAGTTTTATATTTTGTTAATTATAAATATTCATGTTTTCCTACTTTTTAACATATCCAATTCACTATGGAATGTTTTCTCCCGTAAAATTTACACAATAGATTAATACGTTACGTTAGAATTAGTTCAACCAATTCAAAATGATCCTTTGGTTTGATTTTGAGTAGAACTTGACTTATTCATTTGTAATTTATTGATTAGTTTGAATTTAAAGCTTACAAAAAGAAAATGAAGAGATGTAGCATAAGGTGACCAGACATAGAAGAAAAACATTGATATGATACAGGTAAGGAGGAGGAGTTTGGAAAATAGGAAATATTAACCATCTCTCCAACTTCATTTGAAATATCTAATATACTATATTACATGCCTAATATACTATATTGCATGCCACCTAGAATACGACATAGCTTTTTGGTCAGAGAATGGAATTTAGTGGAAGTTGTTTCAACATCCAAATCCTAGGCCACATCATGAAAGTTGAAAACCTAGTTAAATCATCTATTGCAACTAAAAGAAACAACGAAAATAAATCTTTATGTAGTATATAAATGAAAAATAAATAAAAAATGTCATGCAAGTGCCACTTCCCAATGCTCAAACAATAAATTTTGTCTCTAAAAATAGGTTAAGTCGTTGTGTATTAAAAATGAACTTCTCATTGGCCAAGATCAATATGGACTGTGAACATGGCCATCAATTTATCATTTTGCAATTGAATTTGTTCATTATAGATAACTTTAGGTGTTGTTGCAAATATTTTGAAGTATTATAAGTTGTACACCACTATGAAACAAGATTCACTAGGATGATTTTAGGAATATGTGTCCCACTTTTTAGTGTAGTATGGGGATGGAAATTTAACATTTTACATATTTTTTAAATGGAGTTAATTGAAACTTATATATACCTAGTGAATTTTCATGTGAAGTAAAAAAAAATTTATAGGAAATTGCATTGGTTTTCTAATGATATTTTTTCCAAAAAAATATTAATGTCATTTAATGCACCAAAATTGTATTTAATTCAATGCTTGTACTTGTAAATTTTAAGAAAAGTTAACAAGTGATTTTCATTCCCAACATTTAATTAAGTGTTTAATGCACATTTTAAAAAATATACATATTAAATAACCATGATCTACATGTCAATTGGGTCTAGCCTGTGTGCCTATGGGATGGAGTGTTATCCTCCCTACCCAGGTTATATTCCCGTAAGCGATATGTTGAGCTCGTGATGAACATATTGTTGTAAGGGATTTGAGCCCCTAAAAGACCATAAATACCCTTTTGAAGAGGAAAGATCCTCATAGTCCAAACATTATTTTTATAAGTTTTTTTTACGTATATTTTATGCTAATAAATTTTCTTTGAACACCTTTGAAATCGTGTAAAAAAATTTAAATATAAGTTTTATAAAAAAATAAATTAAAAATATAATATGAAATCAAAATTATGAAAATCACACATCAGTGAATAGAGGTTCAATGATGAACCCATTGCCATCAACTTTTTCACTTGACATGATAGATATGAAGGATCTTCATTTCTTGCAAGTTGCATTTGCAAAAAATGTTGTAGAAGGGAGGATAAGATTTTAGGTTTTCAAACCCTTGATTGAGTTATATAGCTCAATTTAGGATTATTTGAAAGCTAAATCAAGAACTTAGTTAAAAAAATTAAAATACCTTGATAAAGGGTTTATCGAACCCTCAATCGAGATCATGTTGAGTTAAATCAAATTGACAAAATTATTAAAAAATACCTACTAGTATTCAAGGACCGGAAGGACATGGTGTGTCGATCACGTTATATAACAATCTAGGTATATTCTTTCTCAAGTAGATGCATGACATATAATATAGTCACCGTGATCCTACCACGTGACATTGTTATGAATTTTTTGAATTTTTATTATTTATATATATATTTGCACTGATAGGCCATTGTTATCTCCACTTTTTTATGGGTGAAGTTCGATCAATAGTATGTCTATTCATTGAGATCTCTACCAAGTGTACTATCTACAGCATGTGATTGTGTTTCATAGTCATCTAACGCACTTGGTTAACAAATCAAATTATTAATGAATCACCTATTAAGTCCATCATGCACCGTTACAGAGTAGTGGCCAACTCCCCAAGGCTTCTATTGAAATATTCACACATCATCAATTTCTTCAGATCTCTCAATTGTATTCCTCGAGAAGTCATATATAAATGAGACACAGTACACATATTTTTCTATTGATGGAACCAACATAGATCCAAGCACATCATTGTGCACCAACTGTAAAATTTCCTCTACCCTCGTTGCACTAGGGGGGAATCTTACCCGATTCTGCTTCCCATATATAAAATTATCACATAAATCAAAATCCAAAGAGAAGTTAGACACACCTTCAACCATACCTTTATCATGTAGTATTCGAAGTCCCTTCTCTTCGATATGCCCCAATATTTCATGCCACGACATAGCCTTTTCTCTAGAGACTGTAGGAGTTTTTTCTTCTTCAACTCCAAACTCAAGAACAATGAAATTATTACACCCATCACTAATAGTGCTTCCTTACAGCTTATATATATTTCCAAACTGAACTCCCTTTAGCAACACCATTTCTCCTTGAACCTCCTGCATGTTTCTTTCTCAAACACTGTTTTTACCCCCGCATCGTTCATTTCACTTACATAAATCAAATTTCCAGCCAATCCTGGGATATGCAGAACACCAGGAAGTGTTCTAATCCTTACATCCATGAGATTCAAGTTGAATTTTCCTCGTCTTATGATTTTGGTTGTCGATTCATCAACTAGGAAAACAACACCTCCATCATACATGTCATACTCACAAAACCACTCCTTGTGAGGAGTCATATGAAAGGATGCACTTGATTCAGCCAACAATACCTCATGATCTGCATGTGTGCTTGAAGAAGCCAAGTACACATCCCTTGCTTCCACGGAGATTTTTTCTTTTTTAGAAGGTGTTAGCACTAGAAGTAACCCTCGGATTGCATCGAAGGTAAGCCCAGTACCCATCAATTTATATGTCACAGGTTGGTTTTAAAGAGGTCAAATGGGCACAGGATCAAGACAATATCATTTTAACTCAAAAAACAGGGACCGACATGTACAAACAGGTGAGGTCTTGATCAACTTCAGTCAGTAATTTGAGCTTTAGTGTGAGTAGAGGGAAGACTTGGTGAGAGAGGTGAACGAGGCTAATATGGGCATCAAGCCTTCCAGCAGCTCGGAGAGGAAAAGCTCAAACTCAAGAGCAATCTTGAGATCAAACTTCAGACACTGAAATATGGTGAAAGAAACACAATCACAACAACAGAATAGTCAAACCTCCATTACCCTGCAACTGCAACAACTCAACTAGATCATCCATGCCCGAGAAATTCAATGTAAGAAGAGAGAAGATAACACGAGAAACTGATTAAAATTGGTGAAGATACTACTGTGATCGAACCTACATCACAACAACATGATTACCCTCAACTGGATCACCCATGCCCGAGTGTTCTAACACAACTGTTACAGAGAAATGAAAAGGAAGTTGACTTTCATTAAACAAGAAGTCTCAGATACAGATACATAACCAGAAGAACCAGAGCTTCATTAAAACTTTACAATACGGGAGCCTAGCTCAACCATTGACGTTAATAAAATATCAAAATTGTCTATAAATAAACAACAATGTTGCAACCACTAGGAGGGTGATCGGACCACTGCCTTCAAAGCCTTCAGTCGGTGCCTGCTCTGTCAGATTGTGTAGGTTTTCTCATGTTAGACGCGAGCTAGGCGAAGTTATGTGCTCTGCGAGAAAATCCATCCACCAGGGAACTTTAGACTGGCAATCGACCCACACATTCCATTTATGGGGTGAGACGAGGTCTCAACCACTGCTCCCAATCTTCAATAACTACCTTCATCGAGATCAGGACAGGGCCTGACACTCATGAATGTTTCTAGGCAGTGCCATACGAATTTTTCGAGTCAATCCCGACGTCTCGATGCCAAGAAGATCCTCTTCTGTGACCAATACAGACGCTTTCAATCTTTAGCGCAACTCCTCTCCATCGCTCCATATTCAATGTGACCTAGGGACATGACCCTATACAATTGCACGATTTCGAGTGCTACCAAGGGTGGTCTGAAAGAAAGCCTCTTTTGTCCCCGCAATTCACCATGAACCACCATGCGTCCCTTTCTAAAATCCACGGTTCTGATTGCGTCCCACCCCTGATATTTTAAAAAGTGTGCACCTTATCACCCCGCAATTTGGTGTGATCATTGATCTTGCAATCTAAGATTAGGCCCTCTAATCAACGACTCAGCTCTGGTGCTTTTTTAGATTGACGGATCGGATCTTCCCCTTCAAAACAACGACCAAGATTTGCTTCGTCAATCGGCCTTCAGGAATTTCAATTCTCAAACTCCAAAACTCCCAAAGTAAAACTCCCGGAGTTATAGATATGATGACGCATGGCATTCTGGATTTTGATGACCGAGATCTACTTCGGGTCTCCAGGATGAAAGATTAAAACTGCCTTATGCTTGTGCTTCAAGCCTAAAATGAATTGTTAGGAAAGTTGTGCTTTGTGTTCATGGTTGCGGCCTGCGTGATCGAGGAGTCGGACGACTGGTTGTGGGCTGGGAGACCGGGGCACTTTAAACATGGAGGGGGGAAAACGAAAACGATTTTACAAGCCGAAGGGGTGAAAATTTAAGACTTGGTCTGCGAAAAGGAGAGAGACAGGGAAAAATTATAGACTTAGGTAGAAACCACAAACCCACAGGACTTTGACAAGTTCATGTGATAACATTTGGCTCCATAGGGGATGTCATGCTCCCTGTGAGCTTCCAAGAACAAGTAGTTCCAGTGCCTTAGCTGTTGGGTTATGGAGTTGAGCTCAAAACATTTCGTCGAAGGATGACAAGTACAATATTCTACTTATAAAAGGAAAACAAACACACATGCTCCAGAAAGGGATTATTAATTATGTACAGTCCTAGGCTAACTGGTTTTTACAAAGCATTAGTTGAAAGCAAACTTCCACTGGAAGTATGAAAGCATAAAGAAAACATGTATTGGAACACTGGAAATATCTCCAAATGATGATAATATGAACAATTTTGTAGGCTCCAATGCTTTTGGAAAACATAGTTTCATATATAACCCCACAGGGTCACAAAATTTATAATCAGGAAAGCTCGACTGGTAAGAAATTACCTCCTGCTCTTCACGGTTACTCACCCGTTGTTCGATGTTCTCAGAGTGTACAGGTGGGTAGAGAACTAACGTGGCTCGGCTAATCTTAGGTGATACTTGCTCATTTACAAGTTCAAGGCAGGAGATAAATTGCACCTTTAGCTCCTCCATTTCTCCTTTATCTGCTCCAATAACATCTGCTAGCTGAGAGCAAGAAGTCTCTTCATGTATATCCATGGATGGCTCTTTCTCTCTATCATGCTTCTCAATTCCTTTTGCGGGCCCAAGATGGTTGATTTCCACACAATGATCTTCCTTAATGTATAAAGGAAAAGGCTCTATAGTATGGTCTTGGAAATCCTTCATACCCACATCAGAATCAGATTAATAGCTTTCATACTCAAGTTGGTTGCTCCCCAAGTTAGCAAAATGTGGTGTGGAGATCTGCTGCTCTTCATCTGAACACTCATTAAAGATGGGCGAGATCAGAACTCTTTTATCTTGCAAAGAAAAATTAGCAACCTCTTGATTCTTCTCTTCAATACTAGGTGAAAATACATCATGGGAAACCTCTTGAAGGAAAAGAGAAGAATCCTCCTCCACAACTATCTCTTATTTTACAAATGAGAAAGAAAATGCATCAGGTGAAGAATATGATACATCTATGGCTATGAAATCATCAACACTATCAAGACTCATATCTGGAAGGCCTTCTTCTCGGGAAATAGAAAGAGAAAATCTTTCATCCACATTTGCAAAATGCTCGCTTCTATCCTCACTTTCTCTTTCAATAAGATCTTCACCAAACTCATCACATGAGGAAGAATCTATCATTTGTTGGATGTGGAATGCAAAATTCTTACAACATTCATCCAAAATAATATGAGACAAGTAAATCTTATCATAATATGAATTAACAACATGTTGACGAGCGAAAATGACCGTCCATCAACTGGGAGAGTGGAACCGGTCCGGGGTTGTCTAAATAACCCAAGCCGTTTGGAATGGACCACCCTGACGAGTTTAACGGCTCCGTTGGCCGCTCTAAGGTATTCTATGAAAACCAAAGAGAGAAATGATCTGAGCTAAGTAATCTAACTAAAGTAAGTAAAAAAAACTAAACTATAACTAAATACAAGAAACTAACTAAAATAAAGGAAACTAGAAACTAATAAAACAAAGATAATGAACTAATATACTAAATATAAAAACTATTCTAACTATTCTATCTACAAACTACTAATAACTCAAATCAACTATCTAATTATCAGATGCAATATTACTTATTCACAAATGTACACTATAAACAATCTACAGATTTGTTTAAAACCTGCAAAACTCATGTATATTT
>ML789053.1:184686-208150 GCA_009831015.1 Picea engelmannii | reverse complement strand
CAGACTGGTTGCCGAGCTAAGAAATTGCTCATTAATTTCAAGTTGCACATCCCCAACCTTGGCTCGGCAGCCATCGAAGGTTAACGCAAAATGTCGAGCCACGCTAGGGTTATAACCATTGAATTTTCTTATGAACGGGAGCCGTCCAAACTTCTCCAGGTCTCTATAGACGCCATCAAACATCAGCAGTGCTTGACAACCGTTGGGCTCGGCCCTTACGACTGGAGGCATAACTTGTGTGCATAGTAGGGTTTGAATCGAACAATACAAAATGCAGGAGCAAAATCGATAGGGCTTAACAGCTGCAAACGCTCAAAGGGGAATGAATCAATGTAATGCGTGCGAAGGTGGTGGGATTACCACAGCCATGCAGTGTATTAATGGCTGAGTACAGAGTTGTTCCATCAATAATCATAACGTTTAAAACATATTAATCGGCCAACCCAGATCGGTGAGTAACCATATCAACGTGCCATTAATCAAATGTATAATGAAAACCATATGTTATATTAATGCGCCAAGTGTACAGTTCAATCCAACATGAAATCCAAAAGTTTCACCAACACGCCAGGTGTAAAACATTGCCATTCAAATATGAAATCAAACTGAAATGTGACCCATGCGTTTTTTAACATAATCAAAGTTTATAAACATTGCAACCAATGACTTTATAAATTATGAAATAGATAAGTTAAGAAGTTATGATAGTAAGGATCACATTATATAAAACAAGATCAACCATGACCCTTATGAAATCGAATATAACCCATAACTTAATATGTTCGATGCCTTACCAAAGAAATCAAGTTGCGCAATCAAAGTAAATGGTCATAGTTTGAAATTCATTCCAGCCATTTAATAGCAAACAAAAGGTAAGTACCAATCAGGATATCAAATAAGGAGGTCATGACAGTCCGAATAATGATGGAGGAGTTTTCACGCTTTCAGTCGTGAAAACTAAATCGAAATCAAATTGCAAATGTCGCTTGAAATGAAAATATCGTCTGTTTGCAAAATGCGACAAAAATTTGGAGTTCAAGAGACATAGGTGTAGGCAACTTTTAGGGCAAATGAAAAAATTGAATTGGCTGCCAACACAACATTGTGAAAATACTTCAAAGAATTGATACTAGCAGCAGGGAGAGATTGACACCATTCACAAGCATCTTCCTCTAAAGAAATTTTGAACGTATTGATCAAGACATCCTCGTGGAAGAAGCCATGTTCAAGCATTCATATATGAAATTTTAATAAGTTCTCATTGGGATGGTCATGCTTGCTTCCTCTGAATATCGAAATATAATCATCCCATTCATTTATAGCCAACATCAGATGTGGATAACCAACAATGGCTGAGAAATTGAAGGGGGGGAATCTCTTGCCTGGGATAGCCTCCATAGCCTTTTGATTTGTCTCCCTTCAGTGGAGTCACCAACAGATTCTGCACAGTGGATTCACCATGGTGAAATATAATCTGTCAAAATTATGTGTCCAACTTTAGTTCACCATCTAAGACTATCTCTCTGCAATGTCGTTCTTCCTAGGGAGATTTTCAATCTGGGACAACAACAAAAATCCTTCTTGAGAAAGATTTCCTCTTTTAATAATCCTCTCTGGGTCAGCTTCAGGCATTGCTAGAGGCAACAGTGAAGTGGATCTGGTGTTTCCACCTTTAGGATCAAGAACTGAAACAGTGGAGTCGCCAGGTGCAAGTTGCAATCTTCAATGGTACTAATATCTTATGCACCTTCAGAATCAGAGCTTCTTTGTCGTTCTATCCTGGGGAAAAGTCTTCAATTAGTCCCCAACAACGACGCCAGAAATGTTAGCACTAGAATTCACCCTCGGATTGCATCGAAGGTAAGCCCAGTACCCATTAGTTTATATGTCGCAGGTTGGTTTTAAAGAGGTCAAATGGGTGCAGGCTCAAGACAATATTGTTTTAACTCAGAAAATAGGGACCAACATGTACAAACAGGTTAGGTCTCGATCAACTTCAGTCAGTAATTTGAGCTTAAGTGTTAGCAGAGGGAAGACTTGGTGAGAGAGGTGAACGAGGCTACTATGGGCATCATGCCTTCCAACAGCTCAGAGAGTAAAATCTCAAACTAAAGAGAAATCTTGAGATCAAACTTCAGACACTGAAATATGGTGCAAGCAACACAAACACAGCAACAAAATAGTCAAACCTACATTACCCTGCGACTGCAACAACTCAACTAGATCATCCATGCCCGATCCATTCAATGTAAGAAGAGAAAAGATAACACGAGAAACTGATTAAAACTGGTGAAGATACTACTGTGATCAGACCTACATCACAACAACACGACTACCCTCGACTGGATCACCTATGCCCAAGTGTTCTAACATAGTTGTTACAAAGAAATGAAAAGGAAGCTTACTTTCATTAAACAATAAGTCTTAGATACATATACATAACCAGAAGAACTAGAGATTCATTAAAACTTTACAATATGGGAGCCTAGCTCAACCATCGAGGTTAACAAAATATCAAAACTGTCTATAAATACCCATAAATTTTGCAACCACCAAGAGTGTGATCGGACCACTACCTTCAAAGACTTCGGTTGGTGCCTTCTATGTCATATTGCTCATGTTTTCTCATGTCATACGCAAGGTAGACACAACTATGTGCTCTGCAAGAAAATATGTCCACCAAGGAGCTTTGGACTGACAATCGGCCCCCACGACCCTTCTCTCCACGCATTCCATTTATGGGGTGAGACGAGGTCTCAACCACCGCCCCCAATCTTCAATAACTACCTTCATTGGGATTAGGACATGACCTGACACTCATGAATGTTTCCAGGTAGTGCCATACGAATTTTTCAAGTCAATCCTGACGTCTCAAGGCCAAACAGATCTTCTTCTGTGACCAATACGGATGCTTTTGGTCTTTGGAATAGCTCCTCTCCATCACTCCCTCTTAAATGTGACCTAGGAGCATGACCCTATGTAATTGCATGATTGTAGGCACTACCAAGGGTGGTCTGAAAGAAAACCACTTTTGTCCCCTCAATTCACCATGAACCGCCACGCATCCCTTTCTAAAAACCACAGTTCTGATTGCAGCCCACCCTTGAGATTTTAAAAAGTGTCCACTTTACGACCCCGCAATTTGGTGTGACCATTGATCTTGTGATCTAAGATTATTCCCTATGATCAATGACTCAGTTCTGGCACTTTTTTAGATTGACGGATCAAATCTTCCCCTTCAAAACAATGACCGAGATTTTCTTCACGGATCGGCCTTCGGGAATTTCAATTCTCAAACTCCAAAACTCTTGAAGTAAAACTCCTGGAGTGACAGATCTGATGACGCATGGCATTCTGGATTTGGACGACCGAGATCTACTTCGGGTCTCTGGGTTGAAAGATTAAAACTGCCTTCTGCTTGTGCTTCAAGCCCGAAATGGACTGTTAGGAAAGTTGTGCTTTGTGTTCATGGATGTGCCTGCATGATTGAGGATTTGGATGACTCATTGTGGGATGGGAGATAGGGGCACTTTAAACACAGAGGGGGGCAAACAAAAATGATTTTACAAGCCGAAGGGGGGAAAATTTAAGACTTGATCTGCGAAAAGGAGAGAGACAGAGCAAAATTACAGACTTAGGTAGAAACCAAAAAACCCACAGGACTCTGACAAGTTCATGTGATAACAGAAGGACCATCTTCAAATCCCTTCCCTCTCTCAACACTTTTGGATATACATTTCTTCTTGTAGTGCTCTTCTTTTCCACATATCCAACAAACCTTTACAATTTTTTCAGGATATTTAGATCTTCCCTTAGATTTAGATCTCCCACTGGAGGACTTAGATCTATTTCTTTTCTGGGAGCATCCTCTTGCAAATAATGAATCGGTGCTCTATAATTCCATGTTCTTTCGTCTCATCTCCTCCGACAACAAGGATGAGACCACATCATCAAAACTTAATGTAGTTATATTACTACCTATGGCCACAACCAGATTATCCCACGAGTCTGGTAAAGAGCACAATAAATTGATACACTTATCTTCATCATAAATCTTAATATCAACATATAATAGTTGACTTACCACAATATTGAAGGCGTTTAGATGCTCTTTCACTGAGTCTCCATCTTTCATCCTTAGGTTGTACAACTTATTCTACAAGAACGGTTTATTTACCAAGGATTTTGACTGATACAAATCCCTTAACTTATCACATAATGCCTTGGTTGTAGCTTCCCCTGACACATTCAATAATATTGAATATGAGAGATACAACCGATGATCCGGATTATTTTCGAAACGAAATGAAAGCATAGATATTACAATGAAATACTCATGAAAATTATCTGAAATAGAGAAATACAACAATACTTGATTTCTTATTAATGAAATAATTGTAAAGAGACTGTAAAAATACAGAGTGCAAGACTCACTAGAATGGTGACAACTTTATCTCTGAGAAGAGATGTGACGACTACGCTCATTCACAAGAAGATTATTAGAATGACGCTTTGAAGGCCTTTTTATGATAAACATGAATGTCAAAACCCTAGACATCCAAAATCCTAACCCTAGGAGATGAAACACCAAAATTCATGTGGGCCCCATTTGGGTAAGTTAGTACATTAACTTCCTAAGGTTGTAACTTTTGCATACGATCTACGTTTTAGGCGCGTGATAGCCCATTGGAAAGGTCTTTTCGATAAATATGAATTATGTCGTCAAAATCTAACTCCATCTATAGTTTGACTGTGGGATGCCTAAAAAACACTATTTAGGGCCCCAAAATAGCCCTAGAAGTACATAAAGATGTGCTGACATGAAAAATTAAAAAATAAGTCAGTTGGATTAGGTGGGCGGCCACCAGTCTCCACCTGGAAGATGTGTAGGGCTTCAGACAGCCCCAGAAGTTTAGAACCCATAATTACAAAGAAGTATAGAAGAACGTGTTGAACTAAAAATTGACAAAAGGAGCCAGTTGGAATAGGTGGGTGGCCGCCAATATCCACCTGGATCATTCATCACCCCTTAGGAAGCAATGGTCTCCATTGTGTTGATTTCCCAAGGAAGAGGGGAAATCATTTTCTAAAACTGAATCGTGGTGAGTTGTGTGCCTTGTTGGAGAAGTTGTGTTGCTTGGTCTGTGGAAGGTTTTCACAAACTTGTTTCTAGCGGGGTTGAATCCGTTCCACCAACCTATTGTCTCCGCGTTTGACGGGGCATTGTGTAGGCACCATTGTAGGTGAAGAAGAATATATTCTTTCTCTTTGTCAATCTTTTTTTGTTGAATAGAAGGTGTTGACGCTGCAGTGGTTGTATTTGTCTTATGTGCATCCTTTGAACAAACTGTGAAGAGGATGAATTTTGCAGTATGTGAGATTACATTGCGGCATTGTTTTGGTGGAACATTAGTCGGAACTACCTTTGGTATCCTGTAGAGCTGGCCTACCAAAGTAATAATGACACTACGGGGTCTAGAATCATAGAAATCACAACAGTTCCACATATACGTTTGGACCAAAACAACATCACAGACATCAAGAGGGGCAACATCACACACTACCTCATCCTTGAAGGGTTGGATGTCATAGGACAAACGAAACTATTGGCTGACACAGAGATCTCATCCCTGGTGAAGCCACCCGATGTTGTATGGTTGCGAGTGTGGTGTTGTTGACAACCCAATTGTTTGATGAAATTAGCTAAGATGAGGTTTTACTGGCTGTCATTATCAACAATTAAATGCAACAGGGTCCCCTTCAACCACATCTGTGAATGGAAGAGGTGCTCCCCCTCTTCAGGATCTACTAGTTCTTATGGTTGAATTGTTGTGGTCACAACAGTAGCAGTGGGGTCTGCATGGATGATATGTCTGTTTTCAATATTTTCTGGAACGGATTCTGAATCAAGGTTTGGCTCTGTGTCTTTTACCTCGGCCATCAATGATTGTTTGGAGCGACATTCATCAGTGTTGTGCCAGGGGATTTTGTGGAAGTCACACCACTTCCCAATGTCATTCTTTGTCTTTCCTTTACCCTTCTTGTCACGTGTCTTGGACTGGTTGTATATAGGTTGTTGGTTAGATCCATCTTTACCATGCTTTGGTTGTTGCATATTTGCAAACCTGAATTCCCATTTGTTCCAGTGCCTAAATTTCTTCTCGATTTTGACATCATATCGATAGGAAACTCCCAATGATGATATTTTTAGGAAATCCATTTCAATTTGGATGTACCTATGCAGAGCCCCATGGTATTTTAGAACCAGATGTCGCTCGAAGTCTTTGATACCCAGCTTGGTGCTCAAGGTATGGAAATTATTTGTGAACTCTGACACTGTTTGGCTCTTCTCTTTCCACAGTGTGGTCCATCTCATGTACTGGTCTTCATAGTTATCCACAGGGTAGTATTGTTCCTTGACCGCATCCACAAAAAATCCCCAAGTGGGCTCAGCCCCATATAACTTGAATTCATCTCTGGAACTTTGCTCCCAGTAAATTTCCCACCAATGTTTGACATGGGGCAGAGACTTAAGGAGTGCGAAGGTGATCTTTTCCCTGTTGGAAAAATTTTGAACAAAGAAATAACCTTCTAATATATTTAACCATTTTTCTAGGGCATCTGCATCTATCTGAGCTTCAAATATTGGAATATTAAAATTAACTTGTATCTTGAAGGGAGAGGTTCCTCCAAAATGGTCACTTGATGGAGATATGCATGTTTCTATCAGCGGGCATTCAAGGATGTGTGCAAAATTTTCCATCATTTTGTCCCTTTGTCGCGTGAGAACCTGCTCAAGAAACAGGTTAAGAATATTCTACTCCGTCATTTTTCTTTTCTACCGCCATCGAGGGTTTCTTGGGAATTCGAGAGTGATTGTCCTCAAGAGAGACAAGATTGAGACCCAATTGGCTATACTTGGACCTCATCGGGGACATGCGCTGAAAAACGATCAAGAGCATCCTACTATGATACCACTGATCCAGATTATTTTTGAAACGAAATGAAAGAAGATATATTACAATGAAATACTCATGAAAATTGCTAAAAACAGAGAAATAAAAAAATACTTGATTTCTTATTAATGAAATAATTGTAAAGAGATTGTAAAAATACAAAGTGTGAGACTCGCTAGAATGGTGGAAACTTTATCTCTGAGAAGAGATGTGACGACTATGCTCATTCGCAAGAAGATGATTACAATGAGGCTCAAAAGGCCTTTTATGATAAAAATGAATGCCAAAACCCTAGACATCCAAAAACCTAATCCTAGGATATGAAACGCCAAAAGTCATGTGGGCCCTGTTTGAGTAAGTTAGGACATTAAATTCTCAAGGTCATAACTTTTGCATACAATCTATGTTTTAGTCGTGTGGTAGCCCGTTGGAAAGTTCTTTTCGAGAAATACACATTATGCCGTCAAACTCTAAATTCATCTACAATTTTACTGTGGCATGCAAAAAAACACTATTTGGGACCCCAAAACGGCCCTAGAAGTACAGAAGATGTGTTGACATGAAAACTTCAAAAATAAGCCAGTTGGATTAGGTGGGTGGCCACCAATCTCCACCTCGAAGATGTGTAGGGATTCAAACAACCCCATAAGTGTAGAACCCACAATTACAAAGAAGTATAGAAGAACATGTTGAACTAAAAACTAACAAGAGGATCCTTTTGGAACAAGTGGATGGCCACCAATATCCACCTGGATCAACCAAATTATGCTCTTCTCCTTGCAATCCAACTTTTTCTAATATTCTGTTGACATTCATGTAGGTGCAGTACCTGGATCCATAGTGATCCACTGATATTTTTCCACCAACCGATCTTCCATCTTGAGCTTCCACAACTCAAAACTTTGCCCATTAAATTTCTCAATCTCTATTTCCGAACTGCTCGCTAGTTATTTTCACTTGAAGAATCAATACAACAGATGTCCCACTATAACGAGGTTTATCATAAACTCAAGCCAAACACTTAGCCACAAAGGAATCCCCCTGAAGCCACTAACTACTATGATACCAAATGTAGATTTTAATCTTGTATGGTTAATTACTGCAAATATATTCTTAATAAAAACAAAAAATATACAATGGCGCAAACACACATTACACCAAGAGTTTTACCCTGGAAATCCAAAACAGGAAAACCAACAACCTGTTTAGAGCCACACCTCTAATATTTTTATTCATCAACTTCTTCATTGTTTACAATACAATATACATATAGGATCCCACGACATCCAAACCCCTAATCTATTGACCTTGATTAGTCAACAACCTTAATTCCTTAGCCAAAATTAGAAAACCATCGGTGAAAACCATGTGCTGAAAAATTGCCAAAAGAAGACAAAAAAACCGGCCATAATTTTGTTTTTCAAGGGCTCTGCCCCCGAATCCCTTTACAGAGGGGACCCTGCCCCCCCTTGCTCCCATATCAGTGTTTAGTACATGGGATCAATTTTTCAAAGAATATAACACATACCCAACAGATTCACCAAATATAGGCTTGAAATTGTATACTAGGAACACCACGTAGAAGATCCAAGCAACAAAGCCATAATCCCACAGTGATAAAGAGAAATACAAAACACAAATTCAAATTTTTGTGAGGTAATAGGTTGGGGCATGTGAGGATATGGGAAGCGTCAATTCTCATAACCACTCTACCATATGAAAAGCCTTCCTTACAATGACCCATGTGCCTTTTTAAATGAGAGATAGATGTCTTGTCCTCCATCAATTCAAGGTATAAATTGAGTGTAGACCTTTCTATTGATAACTGTGTCCCCATCTTTTACTAAGGTTGCTTGATTGAAAAAATTGTTTGCTATTGTAGTATTTTGACAAAACAATTATCTTGATTGTGTCACTAGAATCTATTTGCCAAGTCATTATCTTTACTATGTTCCTGAAAAATAAATGTCTAAACTATCTACTCAAACTAGAATAAGCCATACATGAATTCCACATAGAAATACTACCATATTATAATCATTCATAACATTAGAGTATGGTTGCAATTCAAGAGAAGTAAAATTAAAACAATATCAACTACTCAACATTGAGAAGAAGATATATCTATTGTAGGGAATTGTTTCCGATCACTAGATCTAGGATTCCTCAATGACTGGGTTGGAGTCTCACCATAGAGAGTTGATATGTCACTATATAATTTCCCTAGATCAACATCTCATAACATGATATGAAAAAGAGAAAGGAGAAAGACATAACTTTTTGGTTGGTTGTTGTATATCCTCATAAGTAGTCCCCATCCAATCAGTTTCTAGCTCCAACTTCGACCTCTTCAGTTTTGCAAACAATCAAGCAACCAAACTCTTCTCCAATCCAACATATGCATTTCAATGAAGATGTTGATCTAAATTGCTTCTTAAATTAAACAATTCAATACCAATTCCTAGATCTATATAAAATAATCATGCATAAGAACAATAACAAGGAAATGGGGGTGGGAATCAGATGGATCTATATTTAAAATTATCATAAATGTGTTACAACAATTATGGATACCTAATTCATTATGCAACACCTCCATCACCCAAATCTAGGTCCCTCCATCCTTAGCCACATGTATAGAATCCTTCATGGAGATAAGAATCTTACTCTCTCACTATGGTAAGTGGATCCAAGTAGATCCACTAGCTTACAGTCAAGGAAAGATCTCAGTTAGAGAGTTAAGAAAACTATCTCTCAAGCAAAGACAACAAGGACCAAGGAAAGTCTATCAAGATCTATCTCAATACTAACATAAGGGTGTTAGATCTCCAAAAAAATCCCCCCTCTCTTACCTAATACTCTCTCTTTTATAAGACAAAAGATAGTTCACATTAGTTGGAAAGAGAGATGGCTTTACAAGTGTATGGTTCAAGATCTAGCTTGGTAATTTCACTCACATAGTTTTTAGAGCCATTTTTAGGAATAATTCCAAATAAATATTTTAAGATTTATTCTTAGGAATAATTCCACATAAAGTTAATTTAAAGGGTAAAGTAGCCTAGAAAAAGTGCTTTTTAATGGCATAACTAATGATAATGGATCAACTCCACACAAATAACTTAGAGGACCAATTTTGAGTGTAACACTATCAAAACTTGCAATATGATGAAAATAGGATTTTTCCAAAAACTTTGGCAATTTCATCTTTTCCAGTAGCAAAACATTTGCATGAAAACTCAAATCTAAAGGTTTACACCTTAACTGCATACTTTGTCATAGGAAAATAAATTTATTTCTTCTTTTGACTCTTAGTCACATTGGAATGATGGGAAAGAGTATAAATAATGGATCCATAAACACTTGTTAAAAACATAAATAAACCTCAAATATCATAAAAAAATATGAACTCCCAAGTTTGATGTAGAGTCTACTTGGGAATAACTAGAGGTCATTCATAGCATGGTTGAGTAACAAGGAACCATACTTGAGCAATACATGGCCTAATAAATGCACAACATATGGTCTCTATAAACAATGGGTATACAATGTTGCAACTACATGAGTGGATTCCCAGCTACCGTGCATCAAATGGGTAATGGAAAGGGCCAACAACTACCATCTAGTTCAACAATAATATGTGTATTTCTAGTTGGCTCTTCCCCAAATGATTTTAGCTCAATCCTCTTCTTGGTATCCATTAGTGCCACCATCGATATGTCATGTACAATATTTTTTAACCCAGAGAAGGTCATGTGCATTATACATCCTATACATTTATTTATGGCACCATCACATTTATAACAAAAAATGACCAAATTGTGGTTACTAGTTTCTAAATAATTTTCCAAGGGAGAGTTTTATGCTTTCATTTTCCCAATATATTTATCACCACCAATAATCTTGTGCAAATATTGTTCTCAGATTGGGTAACTTCTCCACTCCTCGAGGAAATAGTTTCAAATGGTTGCAATGATTTATATTCAAGACACAGAGTTTGATCGTGTTTGTTCGTCCCATTCTTCATCCCATGTTGGTGTCAATATGCCCTCTAACCTATTTAGGCCTAGAAAAACTAACTTCCCTAACATTTGAAATCCATCGTTTGGCCTTGTGGAACATCCTATACCCCAACTGCATTAAATTAGGCAACTAGGACAACTATAAAAATTTTATATTTGGAAACCACTCAAAAGGGGAGAGTTTTGTTAGATGTTGACAACACTGTAATTTTACATTTTCAAGATGTTGCAATTTGCAAGTGAAAATACAAAGACTTAATGCATAGTATCTCCATAGCACGAAACTTTGTTACTTATTCATTTCTCGCATGTCCTGCAAAAGATCCTCCATCACAATATCATTGAATGGTAGGTAAGTCAAACATAAGTGCCTCATCTTCAACCAGGTTCCCACTATGTCATTTTTAGTTCTTAAGGCTATAGTGAGTAGTACACCAAGTTTGCTACAAAAGGTATAATATCTAATGCCAAAGATAAAATCTTGTTCTACTAAAGAATGTCCATGCAAATAATTGAAGTTCATCACAAGGGATCATTTCCATGCATGTTAACATATAAAAGGTGAGTCCCTTATTGAGAAAGCCATCCACTTAAAAGTTTGTATAATAATATACTAGAACCAAAATTGTTATGACCCAAGGGGGGGCATATATGGGCCTAAATATACATTTAATGTGTAAATATATATGTAATGGGGTCGACCTATTAGAAAAGGGGCCCCATGTGCAAGTGTGAATAGCTATATATAAGAGATCATGTATTCATTATTAAGACATGTCAATTGTGAAGTATGAATGGTATTTCGTTATTTGGAGGGATTTCCCCTATTCTTTAAGGAGTTATTGTGTAACTTATCTATCTTGGAGTTGTGCTACACGCTCACATTTTGTACATGGTGTGTACTATTGTTCTGGTATGATAATTTAAGCATTTGGTTCATCAAAAAAATAATTTGGAAACTCATATAATGTTATTGTGGAGTTATGTTAATGGTGAGTGCGAAAATAAGAAGAAAACAAAAAGAAGAGGAAACTAGAAATCAATATTCAACCCCATTTCAGTTCATGTTGTTATATTGTCGAAGACCTATGTAGAAGTGGAGAATGCCATTGATTCTGATGGAAAAGCTTATAACTAATAGGTGAAAGGTTATAACTAAATAGGTGAATCATTTTCTAGTGGGGTGGACAAACAAAGTTTGCAACTATTGATAAAGATATTAATATGAGAAGAAAAAAGGAAAAGAAGTAGAACTGATATTTAGAAAGAGGATGGGGATCAAAGATACAAGTATGGGAAGAGAAAGAGAAAGAGAAAGAGAAGAGAAATAGGAATGATATTTAGAAAGAGGATGAGGATCACACAAAATTTGAGTTGCAATAATCATTAAAGTTAGATGGAAAATTTTCTATGTTTGGAGTTTTAACCGCATAAATATAAAAACATAGATGTAAGATGATATAACTTAAAATCTCACATCAAACAAAAATTGAAATAGGTTAAATTGTTGAAGTGTAAATGCTAAGCATGATTGTTGTGAAAAGATACATTATTGTATGGTATGGAGACAAACTAGTAAGATGACTAAAGGATAAGCTTGTATTTTGGAATAACATAAGAGGAATGAGTTCATAGAACTATAAAAAATTCAAGCACCAAAATGTCACAAAGCATTAAAACACTCAAAAACTCAAAGAGAGATTTACCCATAGAGATAAGAACACATAACAACAACAAATATTTATTATTTGTTTCACTCTTTATTCCTCTTCATTTGAATCAATGATATTTTCTCTAATTTTACCTACTAATCCTCTAAAAAATTATGAAATCATTCTTTTAAGCATAACTCTTCATTATTGTTGATTTCATTTAACCTTATATACATATGTGTTTAACCATTTACCTAAAATATTTTATTTACTTGCCTCAAGCAGGTCTACAAGTAAATTGGTAAAATATTTCATGAACACATGTTTTTATGCTATCATTAAGAACAAGATATGCTACTTCCTCAAGTCATAAACAAATTGTGGAAAAAGAAAGAGATAGAAAATAAACTAAAAGTACACTCACCTAAATATAGAATTAGTATTCAGGGATCAAAAAATTAAATAGGTAGAAATAAAGACAACACAAACCTAATAAAGCCATTGTTTTCAATATCAAGGACCATCAAATCTTGAACAATAATATCTCTTTCTAACACTAGTTTGACAATCATATCTCTTTCTAACACTAGTTTGACAATTAAATGACGTCCTTTGTAAATCCTTGCTTTTACCAAACACGTAAAATATCGCACAAGAATAAATGTCCTTATTACAAGCCAAACCAAAAACCAATGCAAACAAATGGCACCTCACATTTCCACCAAAATTCTCTAAACCCACCTCAAACTTATTCCTTTGACAAATCGAGTAATGAAATCTCCCTTAACCAACCACAATCATGTACATGTAGAAGTTTTCTTAAATAAAAGCTAATAGGTTAAGAACCCACTTCACATATCAACCCAAATTCTCTGAACCCACTTTAGAAGTCAAGTTTCAATAACAATGAAAAAACTCATTTGCAACCAACCCTTTTTAGAACAATATATAAAGTCCATTTCTATATGCCCCCACAAGGCTCTCTATCAACATTTCACACAAACTAAACAATTTAAATACATATATTACATATGATAAAAGCTTGATATGAATATAGTTCAACAACAATAGCTGGAAGGGAGTATTAGTGTCACGTATTATTGGTGACACTGGAGAAAAATTATAGTTGGAAGAGTATCATGTAAGATGTATGCATTTGTGAGGAACGGAGGGGGGATTTCTTGTAGAGGGGTTGGAGGTGTTGTAGAATTTGTGGGGATTTATCCCAAATAGATTTCTAGAGTGCTTGTGTTGCATAGAAATAGATTACCCTAGGATCATTCGACGTTTTAGAAAAAGATGTGTTGATTTCAATAAGCTACAATAAGTTGCAAGGAAGTATTCATCATGAGCTATCAAATATCTTTGGAAAAAATATAGCTAGGACCGTGTGAGGAAATATGTATGCATTTGTGAGAAACGAAGAGGGAAATGCTTGTAGAGTGTGTAAGGGTAGAGGGGAAACAATTTGGAATTTTGAAAGGAGATGAATTGACTCCAATGCAAAGAGAGGAGAAGGAATACACATCATAGCAAACCACAATTGTTGTATAAACCAAACCACAATTGTTGAATAGCCTCATAGGTTAGCTAACCACCACTTGCTCCACCTACTTGCCAAATTGTATATGTTAGCCTTACAAGATTAATGCCAATCAAGATAAATGTGGTTAAAAAAAAACAAAACCTTTAGTTTCAATTATAACAATGGAAAAAATCAAATGTAGTTTTCTACGAGGATATAAAAATGAAAAATAAAAAATATGTAATAAAATAGTTATTAATTTACCTCACCTAAGTTATTATCACTCTAATGTAGATGAGTTGGGTTATTATTAATCCGTTATTATGCTACGATACTTTTTCTTTTAGTTTTTAATTAGTTTCAAATATATGCATTACAAAACTATAATTAAATTATAGTTGAGTTAAAAGATACATTATTTTTTGTGATATTTTTGGAATAGTTATTGATTGGAAATTGTTGATTTGACATTTATTGTCAATGATAATACAAGAAGATTCAAAAAATAAAAATAAAAATACATACATTATAAAACTAAAGTTTGTTTATAATTTTTGAGATTGTGAATGTTCAACACATAAAATTGTACAAAATTGTGTAGAAAAGATTTAAATGCATTTCTTGCATCTAGATTCTCATTATTACCATTAATTATTGCTAGTCACTTCATTATAGCCATTGTTACTAGGGATCAAGCTAACTAGTGTTGTGAGTATGGATTCCATTAAGGGTTTGTCATGTATTGATGTCATTAAGGGTTTGTCATGTGTGAGTAAGTATTGATGTAGGGAGTATTGTGGAGTCTTAATTATGGTACTACAAGTTTGGTACTACAAGTTTAAGGATAACATAAACCCTTGATATTACATTAGTAAAACAAGATGGAGCAAGGAGATGGGGTTGTGTTGCCTACTCAACATTTTTTCCTTGGATCATCATTCCTTTACGAAAGTATTTGCAAATTTGAATTTTATGGAAGACAATGTAATTGAACATGCAATTCAAGAGTCAGTTCGGAATGGAGTATGATTTGGTAATAGACTTTTAGATGATGGGAAGGGTTCAAGTCAATTTTGTGTACCATGTTCTAACCTTGATATAATGGGTACGCCTATTTCAGAACATTCTACCTATACATTGAATTCTCCGAGCTCAAAGGCAACTATTCTAGCTTTAGTAGGGCATACATCAAATCAAATATCCTATCCATTTTCCAAATAATAATGGAAATGTTAGAGAAATTGGCATGCTTTTGAAATGTGATACTTATGGTGCAATTAGTTACATTTGGAACATGATACTTTTGGTGCTATGTTGGGATATTTTATGATGAATTGGGAGTATTGTTTGATCTACAATTTCCTCTATACTTTTAAGAAGCCCTATTAGTGCAACCCTATCAAGCTCTACTGTGTTCAACTAACTTTGGTACAAAATTTTGGTCTTCTATATTAGGTTTGTACCAATAATATATTTCAATCCCCATTTGAAAGCCTACTTGCAGCCTTGATGTCCCCCTATTTTTATTATGCAATAGATAAATCCAATGCACTTGAAATTACATCAACCTCAATGTCCCTCCATTTATGTTCTACAATGTATTTGACATGTCAAAAAATTGAGGATAAAAGGCATAACAAAATGCACCAAGAGTACATTTTATTGCAAGAGTCTCGAGCATTGTCTGGTTTGCACAATCTAGTGCTCTCTACAATTATTGGAAATGGCTTTAACATGGGCTTTGGACCATAAGTTCTTATGACAATTTTACTTGAATGTTATGCAACTGCCACTTCCAAATGCTTAAATGAATTTGTTATTGTAGATACTTTTAGGTGATGTAAATACTTTGAGGTATTGACCATATGTACACCACTGTGAAACAAAAACACTAGCATTCAAGGACCAAAAGGACTTGACATGGGAATTTAGGTACACTTTCTAAAATAATCTGGTTACATTCTTTGCTGCTTGGGCAAAGTAGCGGCTATTTTGAACGAAAAGTTGCATGCAAGAAAACAATTGTAAATTGTAAGGTTGTGTGGACGAATCTCCTCAACTGTTCTTGGGACTAGAACTTGAGCCTGCACAGTTGTTTCCTCTTCGCGTTGGTTCGTTTTCCACTGATCTTCTTACCATTGGATAGCACTGCTTTTTGCGAAGACACGACTTATTGTTTCTCATATGCGTAGGAGGTCGCTTGTATAAGAAGAAGAAGAAAGTATTTTAATGTCCACAAGGATAACAAAATCATATGGGATTGATCGCCTCACACACTAATTTATGTACTTCATCCCTTTTTCT
Source organism: Picea engelmannii (assembly GCA_009831015.1). NCBI lineage: Eukaryota > Viridiplantae > Streptophyta > Pinopsida > Pinales > Pinaceae > Picea > Picea engelmannii. Next base: position 191,694 of record ML789053.1, on the reverse strand, counting down.
GTTCAACTTGATGATGAGCTCCCCCAATTTCTCCACTGTTCCCTCGCTAAATAAATTATTCCAAGAGCTAGTTGTCAAAATACTTACGTAGTTGTCCCTACTGTTTTTGAAAGATTCACACTCTAAAATGAAATGTTTTTTTGTTTCCAATTTTCCGGAGGTGTAAAACATACACACCCTTTCTTCCCAAGCTTCCTTTGGTCTTTTCCAACACCCGATTTTACAACGGTGTTGATGGGAATTGGTTCTTAGTTGGGCAATAAGCATTTTGTCTCTCCAAGATATATTGGCCCATATGTACGCTTTTTGATGATGATTATATGTGAGGTTAAACTCTTCAGTATAATATTCTTTCTTTCTCCCTAGCCTTTTATCTCGAGTTCACTTGTGAAACCTATCAATAACAAAACCCTTTATCTCTTTGTTGTTTGTAGGGCACATGTCCAAGTGAATATCCCATTTACTAAGCCATTTAATATTTTGTCGCATCCATGTCTTTTTTCTTTTGCACAATGTGTCATTGAAGACAGCCTTAGGCCACCGACCTTCTTCCATTTGCTCAATTTTTTTAGATATCTTACGAGACACACCATAGCAATTGCTCCAATAGGATCAGACCCCATTTCACTCAGCATGATATCATAAGGGATTGAACCTTTAATTTTAAACTTGTTTTCAATCAAGCATTTTTTAATCTTCTCGATTTGCTTCCATTGTAAGTCAGATGTACTACTGGCACATACTTCACAACCATAGAGAACCATCAGAATCAGTAAAAGCCCAAAGAGAGTTTGCATAGTCTTCCAATCCCATAGCTCTGCCTCTTTGTACCTATTTTGGAAAGCATAGAACGCTTTGCAACCCCCCAAAGTTCTTTTCTTTCTACAACCTTCCCAACTTAGATTTTTGTTGAAGTCAATTCCAAGGTATTTGTAATCTATAACTTCTTCAAGGGTTCTTCCTTCAAAGTACAACTTGTGCTGATTATGTTTTCTTTTGCTAGAGAAAACTACCACTTTCGTCTTGCTAGTATTGACTTGCATCCCCACTGTACTACAAAATTGCTCAAGGGAGATTAAATGTTCTTGCAACCCAAGAGCAGATTTAGCAATCATAATAAGGTCATCTGCATACAAAAGAAGCCTTATCACAAACTCACTCAAAAGAGCACCATCACCCTCCTGTAAGTTTAAACACTCTTCAAGTTTGTCTATATATAAACCAAAAAGGGTAGGGGACAATGGGCACCCTAATTGCTTGACCCCGATATCACTCCTAAAAATTTTGGAGGTACCAGTTGACATTCTAATTTTGACTTTAACCTCCTCATATAGCCTATGGACAACCGCTCTAAGATGCATAGGAACCCCAAGTTCCTCCATTCGTTGCGAAAGCTTATTTCTAGGGACTGTGTCAAAAGTTATTTTGAAATCAACAAAGCAACAAAAGGCTTCCTCATTTTTCTCCCATACTTTTCCAATGATGTGCCTTAGAGTTATACAATGATCAATTGTTGAGTGTTTAGGTATGAAACCTTCTTTCCCTTTAACATGCTTATCTTCTTCTTTCACTCACTTGTTGATTCTATTTTCTAGCATACTTCCAAATAACTTTGCAAACAAGGGGTTTATAATATGGTCCTATAGTTGGAGGGATTGTTGACATCCCCACTCTTGAAAAGTGGTACTATTAGGCTCGTTGTCCAATCTGTAGGGAATCCCCATTGAATGATGTTGTTGAAAATTTTCATAATGTGAGGTGCAAGAGTTTTTGAACCCCACTTTAGATATTCTTCTCGGAGTTCAATTAAATATTTTTATTTTCCAACCCCCAACTTTTTGATACCCACCTCAATCTCTTGCACGGTGAAGAGCTTAGTAGCAGTGTTGACCAAGGGAGGGGGGCCAACCTTAGGATCTTTCTCATAAAGTTGCTTTGCATACTCGAACCATTGATAAGTTGTGATATTATTTTCAGTTTGTTTCTTTCTGATTTGAAGTTCCTTCCAAAATAACTTGGGGTTATTTTTCCCGAAGAAGATTAGTTCCTCCCTCCTTGAGATCATGAAATCAACTATTTTCTTTCTTACAATTTGCTTGTAGATTTTTATGTTAATTTCCTTTTGGCTTGAATCTTTCAAAATTTTATTTTTTGTTTTGCATTCCTCATCAAACCAAGCATTAACCCGAAAGCAGTTTGTTTCAGATTTCCTTTTTTTTGCTCTTTTGCACTCTGTGAGTGCACTTTGAATTAAATTTGTTAGCTCATGACTATGGAGGCTCCGCGACATAATTTTCTCTTTGTTAAACAACCTCTCTAGCGTTGTCTTGAAGTAGTTACAGTTTTTTTGAGTCAAAAGAATTCTGCCATTTGAAAGAGGTTGTTGAATGTGCTGATTTTTTGTCCCATGATGTTGTTGTTCAGCCCACGTGAAACTTATATTAGATCGGTCTATGATCAGATTTCAACTCCCATAGTTGTTCACCAATAAAAAATTCCTCAATTTTCTCACACAAGCTATGCGAGCAAATTGCATAGTCTACTACACTTGCTCCATTGTAGGTATTGCAGGTGAAATTACCAGAATTTGCCCATCTAGCCAACCCATTACAAATGACTAAGTCAAATGCCCCACATAGAGTAAGCAACTTCTCCCCAAAAGGATTGCATCTTTTGTTGTCTTCTGAAACTCTTGTCCACTGATGATTTCTTTCTTCTGTAAGCCAAATGGGATTGCAGTCTTTCTTACAACGAAGAATACTAGCTTGTTCACTTCTTGTTGTAGCATTGAAATCACCTACTATAAGGACTTCACTTAGTTGAGAGTAAGCTACAATATCGTTTTTTAAGGATGCAAAGGAGTCTTTGTGTTCAAGCCCCATACTTTTGTAAGTTTTTGAAACTTGTGGGGCAAAATAACATGCTGTAATTTTGATGATATTACCATTTTCTGATCTTTTAAACCAAATGAATTGTTTATTTGAGTCTTCTCTTTCTAACTGAATGAGACAACCTTTTTTTTTCCTCACTAAAACCATGATACCCCCGTGTCCTTTACCATTCTCAGTTGCCTAGTTCCACACTTCCATCTTCACATACCCTTCAAACAGAGGTGTCTTGCACCCTTCATGCTCATGTGTTTCCAATAGACAAATTATGTCTCTATCTTCCGCGATAGGTCCTAACCCAGGTCCCAGCCTCCAAAGATAACCTCTGTAGTTCCAACAAACTAACCTTAGAGAAACCTGGGTGTAACCTGATTGCTATTTGTTTTGGCCTACAAGACTCAAATTTGAGGCTTCACCCCTATTTGCCCATACTGGCCTTGTTGCATAGTTTAGTGCTAATGAAATTGTTGTCACTTCTTGGCTACCAACTTGTTGTCATGTTTTAGAATGAGGACCGGAAAAGGAAATAACAACTTTTCATTTGAACAACCATGCCCTTTTTCCCTAACCTTTGACATATCTTCCCTTCTTTCCTCTTGTTGTCTAATAGTTAAATCTTCGTCTAGAAAAAAGCGAGAGCCCCTCAAGAGTTGTTTCTTGTCTAGGAGAATTTGATTTCCATGTATGCTTGACATGATGACTTTTATGGGCCTATCTCTTTCGCCACTGATCTTACCCACCCTCCATGCTTGGAAAATTCGACCTTGCCAAAGTAACTTGTCCTTCAAAAACTCACTTGCAAGATCAAGAGTACATTCATTTTTTCCACTCTCTCACACCTTTGATAATTATGTTTGCTGCTCTAACTTGTCTTTCTTTGATTTCTCTATCTTGCATGCCGCCCCCCTGGTTGTTTGTTTCTTTTTCCATATTAGCAGGATTACTAATAATTTGTGCCCGAGTTTTGAAATTTTTTGTAAAATCTATTTTCTCTTCTGCCCTTGCTTTCCCTCCATGGGTGTCTAATTGTTCAATTGTTTTCCCTTCAGCTTTGGATGTTTTAGAGTTCATCACCTCTCTAATTTCCACAACAGAGTCTTCCTTGATTTTCCTGACATCCTTCATGCCTTGCCATTAAGCCTTTGCTACCAAAAGAGCTTCTTGCAACAATGTCACTTGGTCTTTTAAAACTTTATTGTTTTCTTCTAAGCCTTGATTTTCTACTGTCAAAAGCTGGATTTTAAGGTCTCTCTCATGCTCTTTGACTTCCAAAACCTCCAATCTCCTCTTGGAATTAATAACTCTTGCACATACAGGTCAGGTTACCAGGTGAGAGGTGTGGATGTGGGACTGTACAAAGCATAATCATTGTTGTCTTTAGTCCTATTGTTGTTATACCCTTTCAAAAGAGGCTTGTTTGAAAGTTTATTACAGAAGGCCAATTTTTTTCTTGTGTGCTCCCATTTTAGACGAGCAACTTTATGTTTTAAAATACCCCGAAACTGTTTGACATTGACCCAAACCCACTTCCCTGCTTTGCTTGAAGAGACAATTTTCACTTGACCTAAATGGTTTGCTTCACGAGAGACCGGTACCTCTTGCCTATTTTTTATGTGTGTTGAATGTATTGTCATTGCCATAAGGGACAAGAAAAAAAACACAGAATAAAAAAATAGAACAATACATGTCTATCTATTGGGGACACAACACAAGAGTGGAAACTATCGAGGGTCCACCTAAACCTCTCTCAGCGAAATGCGAAATCTCTCACTCGTCGCTGTCCAGACTCTGGTTTCTAAATCCGTCGCTGTTCTAGACCCTTCGTTGTCTAGACTCTTTCCAGATCCGTCGCTGCTTTCTAGATTCGTGTTCTCGGTCTCTATATATGGTATATTGAAACTTATAAGCTGCAATTAACCAAACTTGCTAAATGTCCACTTGGTAATCTCATAAAAGCTCTTTAAATCAAAATTGAAAAATGATCCAATCGCCATTGGCACGCATTCATCAATACATAATCACGATATCGATCACAAGGGAGTACAAAATCACACCGCCCACAATACCACAAGAGGACAACCCAGCAATCTTTCAAATTCGACTAGACACACAGTTCCTTTCTGAAAACAATTCCTACCATCAGCGATTCAGTAAATTGAGGACTTTTATTCATACAGAGAGGTCTCGGCCGGGGATTTGCACTCGTTGAATAAAAACTTATTGCTTTACTGAAATTCGGGATCATTCCTTCATCAAAACTGATTAAAGCGGGATCAAATTTGAGAGCACGACAAACCTGATTTAGCTACAGGCGAATCCTTGAAGAACATCCGATGAAATTATTCTCCAGTGTGCACGGTCACGGCGTTCTTCAGCACCCTTGTCACGGACCTCCTTTTTCAGCAGTTTTCAGCACCCACGTAGATTCCAGGGTTAGAGAAGCGTTTAATTAAAAAATTCTGAGCTGCAATTGTTGCTGTTGTTTATGCCTTAACCATTTGCTGGTTTGAAAGCCATAGCTGCAGATTTTTATGCGTGTTGATGACTCTGTTTTAATGAACAAGGGCCAGGGCCACGCTCTCTCACACGTAGAATCCGAACAAGGGCAACGCTCTCTCACACGTAGAATCTACGTGTGAATCTACACTGTCCAACTATTTGTTCTAGAAGATGCCCTGCCAACGACTTCCTCGAGTTTCCATGGTGCTTTAAATGCATTTATTTACACTGGTTCTCAAATGCCATGAAATTCTACATAGAACACACGCGGCGGCTTGCGAGAGTTCTGCAGCGCTTAATCGTTACAGAATGTTTTTTCACAGGTTCCGGGTTAGAATTAGGCGGGGCTTCCATCATTTCGCGTGAATTGTCATTTGAGATGTGTTCGAGGCAATGGGATTTGACACCTCTGTTCATCCCCACTCTTCATCCTCCTCCTGTTCTCAATTTCTTCTTTCCCTGTTTGTTTGCCACATGACAAAGGCAAACTTATTCCAAGACATTATTAGTGAGAAAGGGACAACCGAAGATATGACTGGGCGGTGAGGACAGCATGAAAGGAGGAATCAAGTTCCCTCCATTGTTCAGATCAACGACGCTGCTGCTGAGCTCTAGTCTTTTTCTTTATTTATCGGTCTTTTATTAACAGAGCCACAGCCACACACCAGACCTGTTTTAATCCCACATGAGAAAGAAAAACTTATTCCAATCCCACATGAGAAAGAAAAACTTATTCCAAGACATTATTAGTGAGAAAGTGACAACTAAATATTTGACTGGGCGGTGAGGATAGCATGAAAGGAGGAAACAAGTTCCCTCCATTATTCAGATGATTGAAGCTGAGATTGTTGCTGCTGAGCCCCAGTCCTTTTCTTTGTTTATTCAGATGATTGAAGCTGAGATTGTTGCTGCTGAGCCCCAGTCCTTTTCTTTGTTTATCAGGCTCTTGTAAACAGAGCCACATACCAGACCTCAGCAGTCTTTGTTTATCAGGCTCTTATTAACATAGCCACATCCACATACCAGACCTTAGCAGTCTTTATCTTTATTTATCAGGGCTCTTATTAACAGAGCCACATACCAGACCTCAGCAGTGTTTTTCCTTTTTTATCAGGGTTCTTACTAAGAGAGCCATAGCCACATACCAAACTTCAATAGTGTTTTTCTTTATTTATCAGGCCTTTTATTAACAGAGCCAATGTAAACACTTGATTTGAATTTTGAGAAAATTCAAACACTTGATTTGAATAGTTATCTTGATGATTTGCCATGGTGAGTGCCAAACATTGAAATGACTAATTTTGCCCCAAAAAATCATTGTGCAATGTGTAGATAACCAATTGTAACAAATCATGATTCTTATTTAATAAGCATAAATGCACAATGTAGCAAGCCTATTTCTTTGAAGACTTGGGTAGTGTACCAATTGCTCTGATACCAATTTGTAGTGTACCCTTCACTACCCAGGTTCACCCAACCTCTCGGTTTACCATTCATTACATGGATTTAAAAACAAATGCATTTAACTAGAATTAAACACACTTAACAACTCAGAGTAAAATATATGGGTACTGCTATAATTAAATGTTCCATAGCATTCATCATTAATTCATTTACACAG
>ML789053.1:154870-181703 GCA_009831015.1 Picea engelmannii | reverse complement strand
TCCGACCCGAACACTACACCAAGAATATAATTCTGCGGTGTCCATTAGTGTTAGCAAAAAGGTTGCAGCCCAAGTTTATTTAAAAGTAGGAAGCTTTTAGTACTTGGTGTGGCTCATAATCTTTCCATATCTGTACCTTGCCACGCCCAACTATGTCCTGGTCTCATACATGACTAGCTTTCTGGCATTCATTCCTGTAACAAATTCTTATCTTTTAATTCTTTGGTTACTACCCCATAACCAAATTAACATGACATTCTACTATGTCGATGTGTTCATTCAAAAGCTAAAAAGATTTGAATTAACACAGGCCTACAGCCTTTACCACATCCGGTGGTATGCATTCAAATAATATAATCATGTGATTTAATAACATAGTTCTGGCTGAGGAAATTCTTACCATAATTTCCTTTCAATAATTTCTTTGAAGACTTGGGAGTAGATAAAAGATAATCAATCTTTATATGATTTAACTCTACATCATGGCCAAGCATATAAATTTAAATGATCTACCATACATATGTCTCCTTCTCATAAGGCACTAATCCTCATATTTCTCCTTCTCGTAAGGCATCAATCCTTGTTCATATTTGAAATGCATCCTAATCTTACTAAGCAACGAAGCCATCTTCACCCACCAGTACAGTCCAATCTATAGACACCAAATATTTTGAATTCTTACTAAGCAACGAAGTCATCTTCACCCACATAGACACCAAATATTTTGAAACCTACTTGCAAGAAATAGTTCGTAGTTGAAGAGTTTTAATTCTTTTAATAATTCAAGTCTAAAAAGTGAATACAACTATACACCCATGGAAAAAAATACTAATAACATTTTATAGTATGCAAATTAAAATTATTATTTTATTTGTTATGTTATACATAGTATCACTCAAATAATTAAAAAAACTCCTTTGAGTTTCATGACAAGCATTGTTTTTAATGTATAGTGATTCTCAAATAATTAAAGAAATTCCTCTCAAATAATTAAAGAAACTCTTATGAATTTCATGACAAGCATATGGACAAGTAAAACTTTTTCAAATCAATTGTGATACACTAAAAAAATGCACATCAATACATGCTTTAAGGTCATCAATCTCAACTTCATGCATGTTTTGAGGTCATCAATCTCAATCTACAATTGAGACATTCCTTGAGAAAAAATATTCATGTAACATTCTCCCATGTTTCAACTTCATGCATGCTCATGCATGCTTTGAGGTTATCAATCTCAATCTACAATTGAGACATTCCTTGAGAAAAAATATTCATGTAACATTCTCCAATGTTTCACATTCTTCCTTATTTCAACTTCATGCATGCTTTGAGGTCATCAATCTCAATCTACAATTGAGACATTTCTTGAGAAAAAATATTCATGTAACATTCGCCCATGTTTCACATTCTTCCTTGTTTCAACTTTATGCATGCTTTGAGGTCATCAATCTCAATCTATAATTGAGACATTCCTTGAGAAAAAATATTCATGTAACATTCTCCCATGTTTCACATTCTTCCTTGTTTCAATTGGCATTAATCTCAAGTTATGAAGGAAAATGTAACATGATAGGTTTAAAGATCATGTAGGCAAGGCCATGCATGTTAAACATGGGGTCCTTTAAACATAGAGATAACAACTAACTCATGACAATTGATGTAAAATTTTCAAATGGATGAACGACAACCTAGCACACTAATACAACATATGCCTTTAGCAATGGTGGTAGTTGGTAACAAGGAATAGGGCTCAAAGAAGATTCACTAGCTATCAAACCAAGCTACTTATTCACTTGCTAGTTATTAGATCAAACTACTTTTTTAAATTGTACTTGAGCTTGGCTTTGTTTGGGAAGGTATTTGGAGTCCTTCCTTGCATTGGATGTGGATGTGATAGTAGTACAAGCACTATTGAGGACTGCTACTTACCATATATGTGTAGTAAATAAGTTACATAATATTTAACTAGCATCACCAACAATTATTTTGTATGTTACTTTATAGCACATACAATGCACTATATATTTATTCAATATTCACAATATTCGTGTAGTGATAATCACTTTTTTAATAATCACTTTTCTAATATGTTGTTAATGTTGTTAAATTGGTGTAAACAAATATTTTATACAAATATTTAAATATAAATTTTTCACTAAAAGTCATAAATAATTCAATCCAGTATTTTTAAGTCAGTCTCAACATTTAAAAAATAAAACAAAATAACTTTTTCACATCAATTAACAAATTAAAGCCACAATTATAAATTAACTTCAAAATTCTAATAAGCAACATGTAACATTTAACATAAAACAAAATTTCACAATAATCTAGATTTTATTTAAAATTTTATTTATTAGACTTAATATTGTTGTAGAAAATGTTGGAATATATAATTCCTACTTATCTAATATGGTGTATTAAGAAGTAGAGTCAATCTCTAAGTGAGTTGTGTGATCTTATTATTAAGAGTTTGTTAGGGAGTTGGATTTATGAGATCCTAGATTCATGTTTATGGTTGAGATATTTGCTCAACCTCTCATCCTATATTTGGAATAAGTTAGATCTGATAACTATCAGTGAGCTCTATATAATGAGCCAGAAATGTATTGTATTTGATATCAAGTATCAAGTAATCTAATAGTGTTGTGTTATAATGTCTCTCTCATTTGTTAATTTGGTATCAGAGCTTTAGAGTTGGACATGACTCCCTCACGGGAGTGCCCAGGATCATGTGAAGAGTAGAGGAATAATCTGAGCTCTGAGTGTTGGCGGATCTTGAGAGAGGCGGATTCCTGAGATATTGGTTGAGATAACCAGATCACTGGCGTGAAGCATCATCTGGAGTATCTACACATTCTCTGTCGGTTGTGAGGAATTGGTGCGTTGTGAGAAGAGTACACACTCAGAGAAAGAGCTACAAAAGTCATTGGATATCACAGTAGATTGCACCCAGATGTGTTGATTCAACGTTGAGTTGAGTTATTGGATTGTGTATGGGCAATTAAATCAATTGTTGAATGCATGTAGAAGATAAGTATGGCATACGCCATGACTAGATCGTGAGGGGGTATTTTTTATCAGGATTTGATCAGTGCTTAGTGTGGAAAACAATTGATAGGTGCACTAGAGTGGAGGAACCGGTATTGAGTGGAGCGCCCAACTTATTCCTCTGCACCAACGCTTATGTTTCTCAGGTGCAAAAAGGTGGAGAATTCTATGATCGTGCAGAGATCGTGGTCAATATCTAAAAGATTGATGTGATAGAATGTTGAAAGAATCCCTGAAAATTTGAATCGTTGTTGCGTTAAGGAGAAGAGCCTAGAGCCTATGCGTGAGAGGAGGTAACGCGGCCATCGTGGAGGTTCATGTCACGCCCATGCGTACAGAGATTATAATTCGAGCTACTGCAACAGAGACCCCTCCTAGAGTTCAAAAATCGTCGGGAAATGAGAGGAGCAAGATCGAAATAAATGGATTTGGTCGTATTGGGAGGTTGGTTTTGCATGTTGCATTGAGTAGGGAAGATATTGAAGTAGTTGCGATCAATGACCCATTCATTGATGCCAAATACATGGCTTACATGTTTAAGTATGATTCAACTCATGGGGTATACAAAGGGAGCTTGAAGATTGTTGATGATAAGACTCTTGAAATTGATGGCCACAGAATTATAGTCAATTCTAAAAGGGATCCTGCAAAGATTCCTTGGGGTGATTATGGAACTGTTGTTCGTCCACGTGGAAGGAGCCGCCAGAGGAGCCGTCGTGGAAGAGCGACGCCGCCTAAGTGGAAGTCACTGTAAAGTGTAGCTGTTCTAAGTGATCTACTGTCATTGTTTGTTGTAGATGCTCGTGTTGGTTGCTGTGAAGGAGCGCTCAGCAAAAGGAAGCCGCCTTGTTGGTGCAGAGGAGAGCATGAGATAGCTCTTCGTTGTTGAGAAAGAGAAGTTGTTTGTTGTTGCTGTTGTTTGTAGAACTCTTTGTTTCCATGAAGCGTAATGAAACCAGGAAACTATGTTTTGAAGAGTCGCCAGCCGAAAAGGAAGAGAGTTTCGGTTGTGCATTGTCCTGGAGGATGTTGTCGTTGTTCGTTGAGGGCGCAAAAAGGACAAAGGCATCATTACATGGAGGTGTTATAGTGAAATGAAGTGAGGTGTACGTGCTCATTCCGTCGGACTCACACATCCTCCAAATTAAGTCACAAAAGTAAGAAAGTGAGATTGAGTTGTGCTTATATTTCTTGTTTGAATGTGTGATGATAGTTATTCAAGTTGTGTGAAGTGGTTTTGTGTCTTGGTCAAGAATGATGATGAGATGTAAATGAACATATGTAATGGGCTTGTAATATTGGGCATATGATTGGTAAGAGTATTGTTGATATTTTATGTACCTGATTGAATTGTTGTACGAGGTGCATGATTGGTTGTACCCGACACCCAAGTTTATGGTCCAAGTTGTAATGCTTAGCCATAGGCAAGCTAAATTCCCCAGGTTTTTTGTAAGCCCTGTTAGTAAGGCATAAACAGGCATACGTGTTGTAGCGTAGAAGTGCGTGTGATCATAGGATGTGATACTCTCTCATAGGCAGAGAGGTTGTTGTATCAAGTTGTGGAATTAACCACTAGGGTAGGTACGAGGGTGGCAGATGTACTCATATGCTAGTTTGATGTTGAATCAGAGACTTTGGATCTTTGATTCAAGGTGGGGATGTGAGATGGAAGAATCTCAAAGTGTGAGACCAAGTTGTGAGTCTCAGAGTGTGAGGGACCAAGTTATGTTTAAGGGAGAGTTTAACATTGATGAGTTATGCAGCTGAAAACAATTCCTAGAGAACTAGCGGTTACAGCGGCAGATGGTACCCATGTATCTCAGTGGATGGACTGTTTTTTATATGGACCTCAATAATATGATGCAGGTACAAGGTACAAGAGGAAGAAAATAAAGTTCAAGGATGAAGCCCATAGTAAAAGCAAGCTCAAGTGAAAAATTGAAGCCATGACAGTGATGAAGATATTTAAATAAGTAGTCATTAAGGGAGAGTGTTGGAATATATAATTCCTACTTATCTAATATGGTGTATTAAGAAGTAGAGTCAATCTCTATGTGAGTTGTGTGATCTTATTATTAGGAGTTTGTTAGGGAGTTGGATTTATGAGATCCTAGATTCGTGTTTATGGTTGAGATATTTGCTCAACCTCTCATCCTATATTTGGAATGAGTTAGATCTGAGTGAGCTCTATATAATGAGCCACAAATGTATTGTATTTGATATCAAGTATCAAGTAATCTAATAGTGTTGTGTTATAATGTCTCTCTCATTTGTTAATTGAAAATGAGGTCGTGACTTATCAAAAAAGATTGTGGTATATTAAGAGAACTTTCTTCTTAATTTTTTTTATGAGCTTAACATATCATTTATGGGAATTGAATTTGGGTGAAAGGAATAACAATCATTCCTTACAACCATCCCTAAACCCAATTAACATTAAGAAAACTTTCTGTACAAAGACTTAAATCTTCTGAACTTATCAAATTTATTAGTTAAAAAATTATTAATTAAAAAAATAATAATATATTATATTATTAAACTAAGTAAAATTTGTATTTAAAAAAATATATATAAGAAAATTGTGCTATATTTTATATTAACTAAATAGTTTAGGTGAAAAAAACATTTATTAAATTTTCTTATTTTTTTTTAAAGCACAAATTTATAAAGTCTCTTCTGGGAGACTGGAACTTATTAACAGAGCCACATCCACATACCAAATTTTCTTTGTTTATCAGGCTCTTATTAACAGAGCCACAACCACATACCAGACCTCAGCAGTCTTTATCTTTATTTATCAGGGCTCTTTTAATTACCAGACCTCAACAGTGTTTTTCCTTATTTATCAGGGTTCTTATTAACAGAGCCACAGCCACATACCAGACCTCAACAGTGTTTTTCTTTATTTATAAGGGCTTTTATTAACAGAGAAACAACCACATACCAGACCGTCTTTGTCGTTGCGATGGCACAAGGTCTTAAATTATCTGATCTGAGGTTGGTTAACTGTTAAGTTTTGGAGTTTTTTAGCTTGGATTTGGGTACAAGAATTCATTTTTATATTTACTAATAAAATTTAAACAATTTAAAATTGTTTAAATTTTAAGTGTTCAAAAATCCTTGAAGCACTTGGAATATACAAAATTAAACATAGAATATTTAAACTATTACTCTTAAATTACTTATAATAAATCATGATGATTTATTATAAGTAATTTAAGAGTAGTAGTTTAAATATTCTATGTTTAATTTTGTATATTCATATCAAACATTTCCTTAATATAAAACTTATTAAACATAGAATATTTAAACTATTACTCTTAAATTACTTATAATAAATCATGATGATTTATGATTTATTATAAGTAATTTAAGAGTAGTAGTTTAAATATTCTATGTTTAATTTTGTATATTCATATCAAACATTTCCTTAATATAAAACTTATTTGTAGTAAGTTTTCAAATCCTTAATGGATTGCTCTCACGAACAAATTCCTCATCCATCTTTAAAGAATCCATACTCATAAAAAAAATGTGTTAAATAAATAATCAATTTTCATTCAACAATTTCATGGATTGAGCTGTTTAAAAATTATTGAAGTCTTTTGTTTAATGGTTCAAGATAGATGCCTCCTTAGGTAAAGATGTATGAGTCTTAATATTTAAAATTATGGTTGAAAAATCTTTTTTTGGAAACAAAAAATTATTGATTATATTAAAAAATTGAATGGAAATTACACTTTTTAAATGCATATTATATTTATAGGTTACTTTTTTAAAGAAATATTTAAAGTGACTAACTATAATTCAGAAATAGGGAGTTTAAGATTAGGAAATGACAAATTCCTTATTAGAATCAAAGGTATTGGATTCATGAAGTCTATGCATTTTCCTTGGAGGAGCTTCAATTATAGCTACCCTGCTTGAGGGGGAAAGCTCAATATTCATGTCTTCTTCTCTATCCTCATTCAATGCTTCTGGGAAAACAATATTCTCATTATTTGGAGTAGTAGATGGTTGATTGGAATCAATATGCTTCATCCTCTGGCAATGGTTGATCAGATGCTTTCCAAATCTTTTATTTAGGTTTATACCCTTTGCTCTTTTTTGAGTAGGTGTGTGCATGAGGACAAGAATCACGAAGATGCCCTAGTTGTTGGTAGATATGAGACCGAAAAGATAAATTATCATAATCTAGAACCTAAAGCCATCTAAAATTTCCCTACTGTAAGAACATCTTCTCCACTAGTCCTTGACTTTTGACAATCTCAACACATATTCTAGAATATGTGAAAAGACCCATTTTAATCTTCTCTATATGTGTTTCAATGTAACTACCCAAAGCATCATTGATACCTTTAAGAAGTAATAAATGCCAAAAATGAAGGGAAAGATTTGGGACTTGAACCCAAACTAATTTTTTTGTTATAGACATATTGGAAGGATCTAAAGTGAGAAACCAATAGGTAACAAAAATGCATGCTCTGTACCCAAACCAGGGCCCCTTTGTTAAAACTCTTTGAAACAAGTAGGGTTTTCAAATTGAATATTAAAGAAACCCTTAAAATAGAGATAAACCTTGCAATGTTGTGTCCATGCCGAATAAATCCATTGATATAGATTTGAAGTAGAAAAACATATAGCATTGAATCTATACATTATTGACGAGGATTGATAAAATGAAAGCAAGCTTGTAACATCCAACTAAGAGACCTCCAACTTGGGCACCTCTTTAGATTTTTCCACAATAAACACATTAGACATGTAGGGGTTTGAAGTAGCTGAATTAAATGGTTTGTTCCTAAGCATGTCCTTAAAATAAAGAGGGTTTGTGGATGACGGTCCACCAATGCTCATTGTTTCGCCACGTAAGTAGAGAACCAAAACAAGAGTGGAATCTTTGTCAATTCCATAGCCATACAACAAATAAGAATCAACAAGTTGTTTACCTTCACAAAGAAGTCATTGTTTGACCATCAAGATCCATTACATAAGCTCAAATTTGTGTTTAATATCTACCACATAATCATAGGAGTGAACCCACAAAATTAAGGTTTTCCATATAAGGGACTAAACCATGATTTGAAAATTGGTTGTGAGATCAAAACCCTCTCCATAAATTCCAGCCCAACATAATGATTGGTCAATAGCATTGCATCAAACACTTGGTTTGCATGCATTTGTTAAATCCTTGTACACATTTCTACAAACACTTATTGAGCAAGCATTTTGACAATCACTTCATGTGTGGCCATAGATACCTTAGGTGACAAGTCAAACACCATTTTTTTTGTATGGACTGATTAGGGGAATTGATAAATAGGCATAATCCCACCCACTTAACACAGGTTCAAATCCTTTGGGTTGCCACTCTAATCCCCATTTTTTCATGCAAAGCATGCCATCACACAGTAAGGTTTATCAGGATTCAAATTTAGTTGGGAAGCATTTACACCATGTGTCCCATCCACTTGGTCTAGCCTCGACTGGATGACAAGTCAAACACTTGAATTGCATCTGTATCTTGATATCTTTCAATGGTGAGTCCTAAATATTGAAACGACTCATTTTTTCCAATAATATCATTGGGCATTGTGTAGATAACCAATTGTAAGAAATCATGATTTTCGTTTAATAAGAATAAAGGAATAATGAAACAAACTTGTTTCTTTGGAGACTTGGGAGCATATAGAAGAGAATTAGTCTCCATATGACTGAAGTCTACATCATAACTAAGCATATAAATGTAAATGATCTATCATACATATGTCTCCTTCTCATAAGGAATAAATCCTTGTTTATTTTGAAATGCATCCTAATCTTACTGAGCTCTTTGTCAATCTTTAACACTCTTGCTCCTTGTTCTGATGGTTCTTCACATCTCATGAAAATCGATAGACCTCTCATCTAGGACATAACCATCTTCACCTCGCCAACCTGATCTACATACACCAAATATTTGGAAACCTGCTTGCAAGAAATAGTTTGTGGCTAAAGAATATTAATTCTTTGAATAATTCATGTCTAAAAAAGTTCATGCAACTATGGAAAAGACTGCTAAAAAGAATTTGTTTCCAAGGAAATCCTAGCAGAAAACCCTCTGAGTACTTCTCCATGATCCATGGATGGTAAATGGGGTAAACTGTCTGACCTTATTATAGAGCCTCACCCTAAGGGGATTAATAGAACGAACATGTGACCTACCCAACTAATCATTGGGGGAGAGATATTGTGTTTGACTCAAGACTGCTTGAGCTAACCCCTGTGGCTTGCTAATAACATTTTATACTATCTAAATTAAAATATATATATTTTTAATTTGTTATGCATAGTACTCCTTAACTAAGTAAAGAGAATCCTATGAGCTTCATTACAAGCATATGGATAAGTGAAACTTTTTCAAATAAAATTATGATAAACTACAAAAAGTGCACATCAATGCATGTTGGTCATCAATCTCAACTTACAATTGAAACATTGCTTGACAAAAATATTCATGCAACATCTTCCCTTGTTTCACTTGCCATTATTCTTGAGCTGCGAAGGAAAATGAAACATGTTAGGTTTAGAGATCATGCAAGAAAGGCCATGCATGCTAAACACTAGGTCCTTTAAACATAGAGATAACAACTAACTCGTGGCAATTGATGTAAACTTTTGAAATAGTTGACTAACAACCTAACGAACTAATACAACATATGTCTTTAGAAGTGGCAGTAGTTGGCAGCAAGGAGCAAGGCCGAAGGAAGATTCACTAGCTAGTTATCAGACCAAGCTATTTATTCACTTACTAGTTATTAGACCAAACTATTTCTTTAAATTGTCCTTGAGCTTAGATTTTCTGGGAAGACATTTGGGCCCTTCCTTGCATTGGATGTGGATGTGATAGTTATTGAAGATTGTTACTAACCATATATGTGTAGTGAACAAGTCACATAATACTCAATTAGCAGCACCAACATTATAGTACATGGTACTTTATAACACATACAATGCACTATGTAATCCATGAACCACACAAACTTATGCACTATATATTTCTTGGTCTTTATGATATTCTAGTGGTGATAATCACCTCTTTAATATGCTATTAAATTGGTGTAAAGATAAGTTCACACACAACTAGGTATTGTTATTAGATGCCTTGTTGTGGATTCACTAGGCTAAAGCATTCTTTGTGTCAATATATTATAGGCACAAGCAATGAAAGTTACACTATGAAGTGGGAAGAAGGATATACCTAATGGGATTCATATAGTCTTTATTATCATGGAACCATTATTACTACCATAATTTATCAATTCTAAGTCGATAGCCTTTGCCTTTGTACTCACCATATTCAATTTGTTGATTAATCTAAAATAATTTTTTGCGATTTACACTAACATTTAATTTAATTTAACTAATTATGTATTTGCATGCAATGGAAATTGTTCTTTGCACTATTATACACTTTTGGAATCCTACCCATCCTTGTAGTAAGGAAACTTGGTGATCGACACAAGTATTATCCTTAAAAAAATGATGGATACAAATGTGTTATCTTGTGGCCTAAGCATGAATTTAAGGTTAGGTTCGAATTATTGAATTAATTAATTATGAATCCAAGGTTGGATTCGAATGATTATATTAATTAATTATGAGATAGTTCATAGTAAAATATGAAGTGGCATTAATATGTGTTATGAATGGAAATTTTCTAATATTTTATTTAACAAAAAATATTATAAACACTGATTCCAATAACAAAATTTTCACTAGATCATATTCTCTAATCATAACAATTAATATGAAAAGAATATTTCTTAAAATAAATCAACAATTTAAAACTTCATGCTTACGTTTGAATGATTGAATTAATTAATTATGAGATATTTCATAGTAAAACATGAATTGTCATTAATATGTGTCATGAATGAAATTTTTTTAGTATTTCAATTAACAAAAAATATTATAATCATTGATTTCAATAACAAAATTCTCACTAGACTATATTCTCTACATCACGATAATGATAATTAATATGACAATAATATTTCTTAAAATAAATCAACAATTTACAACCTCATGAGAAATATATGGATGTATCGATGATTTTAGGGGCTAAATTTCGCAAATGGGTTAATTTTTCATGGTTTTTCCCCAATAAAAATTCGTCAATTTCCATTTTTTCTAAAAACAGTTTTCCCAAATTCCATATAATAAAATCATTTTACCTAAAATTTTATAGAAACTATACAAAATCCTTAGAAATTGAAATATTTTTACAAAACTATAGCCAAACATTTTGCATTTTGCATATTAAGGATTAGGAAGATTAGTTCAGGTTTCTACATTTTAATATAAATTTTCATCCTTAAAATTATCCTTATATAAATGTGTTTGTAAGAAATTTTTATGTATGGAAAAACACAAAGTGAAAAATGAACATAAAAATCTCATCATTATCTATAAAAATAAAAATAAAAATAAAAATAAAAAGAATCTTGTTAAAAGAGTTGTTTGCCAAAATTTTCTAGGTTTAAATAAATAATAAATCAATAAAAAGGGAAAAAATGGGATGCATAACATTCTTAAAAGTAATTCATATAAGTATGTTAGTTTGTATAGCTTGTGTTCTCATTTGATGCTTTCGTAAGGCCCATATATGAGAATTGTACTGCAAAAAGTAGATGAGCCATATAGAAAGATTCAAATGAAAACAACTTCACATCTGAAACTAAAGTCTGAGAATTATAAGACTTAGTTTTTAGTATTTAGAAGAATATGTCAGAAATGTATTACCACTAGATGATATCTAAAAGGCATTGTAGTAAAACTTTAACAAATTTGGTTAATGAAAAATAGGATATCTTCACACATAGAGTGAATGGAAGTTTTATATTTTGTGAATTATTCATAGTTTCCTACCCTTTAACATATCCAACCCACTATGGAATGTTTTATCCTATAACATTGACACAATAAATTAATACGTTAGAACTAGTTTAACCAATTCCAAATGATCCTTTGTTTTGATTTTGAGTAGTAATTGACTCATTCATTTGTAATTTATTGATTACTAAAATGTGTTTGAATTCAGAGCTTACAAAAAGAAAATGAAGAGATGTAACATAAGGTGACCAAACAGAGAAGAAAAGCATTGATATGATACATGTAAGGAGGAGGAGTTTGGACAATAGGAAATACTAACCATCTCTCCAACTTCATTTGAAATATCTAATATACTATATAGCATGCTACTTAGAATACGACCTAGTGTTTTGGTCAGAGCATGGAATTTAGTGGAAGTTGCTTCAACATACAAAGCTTAGGTCACACCATGATAGTTGAAAACCTAGTTAAATCATCTATTGCGACTAAAAGAAACAACGGAAAATAAATCTCCATGTAGTATGTAAATGAAAAATAAAT
The DNA here is from genome assembly GCA_009831015.1 of Picea engelmannii. Lineage (NCBI taxonomy): Eukaryota > Viridiplantae > Streptophyta > Pinopsida > Pinales > Pinaceae > Picea > Picea engelmannii. Next base: position 169,235 of record ML789053.1, on the reverse strand, counting down.
AAATAAATGTCATGCAAGTGCCACTTCCTAATGTTCAAACACTAAATTTTATCTCTAAAAATAGGTTAAGTCGTCAGGTATTACAAATGAACTTCTCATTGGCCATCAATTTATCATTTTGCAATTGAACTTGTTCATTATAGATAGTTTCATGTGTTGCAAATATTTTGAGGTATTATAAGTTGTACACCACTATGAAATAAGATTCACTGGAAATATGAATTCTCATTAATATGTATCATGAATGGAAATTCTTTAGTATTTCAATTAACAAAAAATATTATAATCATTAATTCCAATAACAAAATTCTCACTAGACCATATTCTCTACATCATGATAATGATAATTAATATGAAAAGAATATTTCTTAAAATAAATTAACAATTTACAACCTTGTGAGAAATATATGGATGTGTTTGTAAGAAATTTTTATATATGGAAGAACACAAAGTGAAAAATGAACATATGATCTAGATTTAGGAGCGGAACGAACTGATTAGCAAACTGAATACAATAAACACAGAGATAGGAAGAATAACACAAATATCCAGTGAACAATATCTTCTATTAAATAATGAAATAGGTTGAAACTATAAAACTGCAAAACTGAAACTTGCTCGAATGGTGGTAGCTATCTCTGAGAAGAGATGTGGTTGCTACGCGCATCAGTATGAGAAAAATGGATTGCAATGAGGCTCCAGATGCCCTTTTCATATTACGCGTGAATGCCAAAACCCTAGACATCCAAAAACCTAACCCTAGAAGGTGAAACGCCAAAAGTCATGTGGGCCATATGGGTAAGTTGGTGTAATTTGGTACCTCAACTTCCTAGGGTCGTAACTTTTGCATACGACCTCTGTTTTAGGCGCATGATAGCCCGTTGGAAAGGTCTTCCAAAGATATACACATTTCTTCATCAAAATCTGATTTTGTCTACAATCTAACTGTGGCGAGTAAAAAAAACAACGTTTAGGGCCCCAAAACAACCCTGTAAGTACAACAAGATGTGCTGACATGAAAACATACAAAATAAGCCAATTGGATTAGGCGAGAGGCCACCTGTATCCACCTGGATAATCTGTGAGGCTTCAGAAATCCCTATAAGTGTAGAACTCACAATTATAAATCATTACAGAAAGACGTGTTGAATAAAAAATGGACATGAGGAGACAATTGGAATAGGTGGGTGGCCACCAATATCCACATGGATAAATCCTCCCCCCTTAGGAAGCAATGGTATCCATTGCATTGAGTTCCCCCATCAGCTGAGGAAACTTCTATTGGATTTGCCCCCAGGTGAGCCACTTGCCTTGGTGTAGGAGTTTCCCTGCCTTGAAAACCCGATAAAGTTGGATCCGTTGTTGGTGAGTGCCCTTGACATGTGTGTCCACTATCTGATTGGTGGATGCTTGTTCCATGCATTCAGGGTTGATCTTTGTTGGTGTCAATTGTTCGGCGATCTCAAAGGTGTCCAATAACAGTGGAAAATATGGCTGAAGGAGATCCACATTGAATATTGGATGTATACCAAGAAAGGGTGGAGTGTTGAGCTCAAAAGAATTGCTAACCACAGCCTTGGTGATAGTGTAAGGTCCATAACGAAGTGGGTGAAGCTTCCGATGGGGCCCGGTTAGACGTTCCTTCTGCAAATGTAACCATAATTTGTCGCCAACCTGAAACTGGTGTGGTACTCTGTGTTGATCATGGCGTTGTTTTTACTTAGCATTGGATTTCAGAAAAATCTCCTGGACCTGTTGGTAGATGTGTTGAATCCACTCAATGAATCTGGTGTCTTTGTCGATCGCAGACTGAAAAGGGGAAGAGTGTGTCTATGCGGTGGCAAGAGGAAGTGCAACATCAATGGGTCCCAAGGGTTGGAATCCCAGACCCACCTGAAATGGGCTATGGCCAGTGGAACTATGGAGAGCCATGTTGTAACTTTGTTGGACATATGGGAGACTCTCGTCCCATGTACAAGGATGCATAGAATTGTACATGCGTAGGATGTGCACAATAATTCAATTGACGACCTCGGTTTGGCCATCGGTTTGGGGGTGGAAAGCAATGAATTTGGTGAGCTTGGTGTCCAGTAGAAACCAGAGACTTGACAAAAAGGTGTTGAGGAACATGTTGTATCGATCGGAGATGATGGTCTGTGGTATTCCAAAGTGGACCCAAACTTGCTCGAAGAAGATCTTGGCAGTATATGTCCCTGTGACAATCTTCTTACAGGCCGTGAGGATGGCCATCTTCGAAAACCAATCAACAACCACAAACACGCAGTCATTTCCGTGCTTGGTGGACGACAAACCAGACATGTAATCCATGGAGATGGATTCCCATGGCTTCTCGGGAATAGGAAGAGGGGTGTATAAGCCTTTCTTCTTAATTGTTGGCTTGGAAATGACACAGGCAGTGCAAGATCTGATATAATTGATGATGTCTTGTTGAAGCTTTGGCCAATAAAAATGTTTCTGAAGAATGGCCACAGTTTTCTCTACACCAAAATGTCCTGCCATCTGACTGTAGTGGGCTTCCCAAATTAGCTTTGCATGCTCGCTTGTAGGAACACAGAGATGGCCCAAGTAGCATAAGAGTCCATCCTTAATGTGAAAATCAGTGGCAGTGGCTCTTGTACCTAAGATATTATATGTGGTGGCAAAGTTTGGATCTTGCTGGTAATGTTGGGGCCACTCCTATGTTTCATGTCCACAAGAATGGAGGACAGTGGTGAGTGCAGCCACAGGAGGCCGACTGAGGCAGTCAACAACACGATTGGAGATACACGTCTTATACTTGATGTTGAGATGGAACTACTTCAGGTAGGTGGACCACTTCTGATGGCGGTCGTTCTATAATTTCCCCTGTGTCTGTATGAACTACAGAGGCTTGTGATCAGTGTGTATGATCATCTCTTTCCCTATAATGTAATGTTTCCATTGACATCAAGCTTTTACAATGGAATACATCTCCTTGTCATATGTGGGGTATTTCCAGATAGTATCGGAGAGTGTCTCATTATGGTATGCCACTGAATGCTCGTGTTGAGTGAGAACCGATCCCACAACATAGTCGGATGCATCAGTCTCAATCTTGAATGGTTGGTGTAGGTCAGGCAAGGAGAGTACTAGATCTGAGCACAAACGATGTTTCAGATCATCAAATTCCCATTGCTTCTCCTTCTCCCACACGAAATTGTCCCTACCACCACCCTTGGTCACCTGGTTGAGGGCCCATGCAATATGGGAGAATCCCAACATGAATCGTCAGTAGAAATTGGTGAGTCCCAAGAAGCTCTGAAGCTCATTCAGTATGGTCGGGGCTAGCCAGTCACAGATGACTTGGATCTTAGCTGGATCAACATGTACCCCATTCTCATCAACAATGTAGCCCAGGTATTGGACCCTGTTCATGCCCAAAGATCATTTTGGGTCTGATGTGCCTTGTTGTTCCTGAGATTAAAATTAAGGCTCAAAGAGTAATGTCAGGCATCAAGAGTGTTTAAAGAGAATTTTTTAAAAGAGTGCTTTTTATACCTTTAGTTATATAAGAAATGATCCTTAAATGAAATTAATAATAGTATAGTATAGAGGTCGTATTTCGTTGTATGAGTCAGAATTATAAGATCAAATGGTATGAAAGAAACTTACAAAATCGTTAAACAAAGTTAGGCATCAATGGGAGATGAGTCTCACCTTGTTTGCAATAGAATAAAGTAAAGAGTGCACCCTTGAACAAGATATGAGATGCAACAATTCAAGTAGCTTGCATGTCTTGTTCTACTTATAGTAAACACAGAGGAAAAACTACTTACTTAATGAATTGTTGATCTAATGTGATTACAGTAGTTGTGATACTAAATTTCAATCAATAACTTATCAAGGAATTACATAAGGAAATACGAAGATATGGAAATACATAAGAAACACATAACTCAAACTAAACAAAAGTTGGAGTCTTTGTCTGCACTTGTATTAATACTCAAAAATGAGAGTTTTCTCTATTACATCCGGCAAGAAACAACCTTGAATAGATCTTGAATCTATGTATTTATACAAAAACTGTCACAACTCAAACGGTTGGAATTCTTACATTAAAAATAACATATATTTGAATAATACAACAGTATGTAAAATCTAATGAGCTCCGCTGGCGTTCTCCTCTGTCTCTTCATCTATTGGGAAAATGCCTCTTTTCTTTAGTCTTCTAGGTTGGACACAGTTGTCGTCTGACCTCCTTAATAATTTGGCATACTGTCCTGGCCTCTTTTATATGTTGATATGTGTCCCTCAAGATATGTTCAGCAACACAATGAGGTACATTCGATATCAGGGAGGAATGAAAAACATGTGAGTATCACTGCATGGCTCGTCAAGGGATGCATAACGGGCAAAAGGAAAAGTAACCGTTTGTGGGAGGTATGACCATGGAACAGGTGTATGATGATGAATAAGGGATAAGTGAGGATTATAATGTGAATGAATGAAAAGAGTGGACGAAGGAGGTAAAAAGGTAGGGATGATAAAAAGAAAGGGCACTGTGCATGTTTTCTTATTTACTGTCAGATGTGCTTTCTTTACCATGTTCAATACATTGATTGCATCTATTCAATAATTCTGCTCCATGGCATGTATTTAGTTTTGTAAGTGTTCCACCAATAAGTTCTTCTATCATAGTTGCTCGGCTAAATTATCCACAGACCATTGATTTGTGGTGGCAAAGGCACCCAACGAACCTACAACTTCCTTGGCGAATTTCAGATCATCTCGATCATTACCATCGTACATCATCCTCTACCTTTTAGTTATCACTCCATCTTTCAGGTGTGATTCCCTCTTGACGATGGCCTTCCATTTTATGCTCAAAAGATATCCGAAGGAGGCATTTCTTTGGGTGAGATGGGGGTAAGATCGTTCACAAAAACAATTTCGGGATTAGGGGTCCCGAAGATGGATTGCAAAGTTGTCAATGACATAATGGGAGTGCCAATATCTGTAGATTGTTGTTGTTCTATTGTATTTGAGGTACCAACAGGGGTGGTTGGCGACGAAGGAGGCACAGTTTGTCCTTGCTTTAGGAAGGCTTCAATTTGAGCCTTTTCCCGTGGGCTTAGTTGATCTGACGATGATGCTCCTAATTTCTATGTCAATATCTCCGAGCTCTTCAGAGTTTTCTCAACTTTGTGTTGGCCTAAGTGACTCGATTCAGAACTTGTAGTCATGGCTTCCTGCGAAATAGGAATGGCTACTTGCTCTCCCTATAGTATCTTGGGTAGGCTATTTTGCCTGTGCTTCTGAAAACTGATAAAACCATCTTGTTGATCTGGGGGTAGGTTTTTGAATCTGTCCTATACCTCCTCATAATACTTAACTCCCCTGAATATTTCATCACACGAGGAGTTTTCGTGCACATATATTTTCATGTTAAATTGGACCAGGTGATTTTCCACAATTTTTCTTGGGTCGTGTCTTTTGAATTCGATGTCAACCAATTTGACATCTTCTAGAGCTACAACCTCCACTTTGGAATGATCGAAATCTAGTAACGAAAACATGCCAACCTGAATGGGGAAAGTAGGCCATACCTTTTTCTATGTTGCCTTCATCTCTTTGTTGATGCCTCTTGTTACTGTATGGTAGGCCACTTCCCTGCATACCAGTCGTTCCGGTAAAAATCATGGGAGATCATGGGGAGGAACCGAATACCCAAAAACTATGATATAGGAGAAGTTCTCCTCAATAAACCAGTATGTTAGCTTACCCAGATTTCCCATAATCCGGTCTGAAATTCGAGGAGGTGGGTGACCATCTATGTGAACAAGAATCACAACATTGTGGCAGATTTCATAAAAGAAATCCTTGTCTCTTTCTTCCCATAGATTCGAATCATAGAAATGAATGGGCTCGGCATTGGCCGGAGTCCAGCTCCAATTCATCAATGGGAAAGGCGTCATAAAACAGATGGCGTCCATGACATATGTCGACATATAAAAGGGGGAAGGTTGTCCCTTTGACTTCGTTGTTTTATAGTCTGCAATCTCTTTGGCCAAGTTATCGGACAACATTTTGACCCAATTGAAAGTAAAACCCTCTAATACCTTGTGCATGATGGATACCCATTCCACCGAGAAATGTGTGGGACTCTTCTTTCCGAACAATCGACATAACATAAGGGCTACATACACCATGGGAACGTCCAAAGACATTGTGGCATATATACCATGAGCGTCAGTTCTGAATTTCTCCAGGTCCTCCACCAAGACTTGATTATCTCAGAATAGTTTCTAGCATACTAGACACATTCCTTTTGCTCGAACTCCAGAATGAATACAGTGTTGAATGTATATTTAGGATTAGGGGGTAGTTTGTACATTAGTTGCATATGTTCTGGTCGAAAAGAGCTGACAACGACCTTCTAATGGTTGACAATGCTCGTGGTCTAGATGTCAACATGCTCTAAGGCCCAACTTATCATGTCATTATAAGGCATGAGTCTCAGTCGTGTTGCTATTTTGTGGAGTTCTGACTGTGTTATATGTCTGAGTTTAGTTGTGTAAGTATCATCTTCTTCTTCAACAGATTCCTCTGGAAAGTTGATGATTTCATGTTCTAGAAACTTGAACACTTGCATCCAAGATTTAACAGTGTCCATGGCTCATGACATAGTGTCCGACAAAACATCCGCATTTGGGTTTGAATCCTCGCCAGTCGCATGAGGATTTTTCATCATTTTTCGTGGTTCCATAACTTCTAAAGAGACGGAGTGAAATCACCTGTTCCAGAGAAAATTCGTGAATCCTTCAAACATGTAAATCTTGCTAATTGCAGAAAGTGAAAATAAATTCGAAATCAAAATGATTTATTCAAGACAGAGTCGTCGCTTTTTGTATAACTTCACTGATGACAAATTTATTAACGTTTGATGGGAAAGTCTACCTGGCGATATGCAATCTATGTTTGAATCATTATTCTTAACTAGTCATAAATGCCACCAACACTTTGATGGTTCGTGTTCGAGAGTTTTTGATGTGACGGAGTGGGAACCTCCCAAATCCCAAATATGCAAAAATATTAATCGTCAAATAATCACTCGTAAACTTTTAATTAATCACGTTTAAGAAAGTGCATTAACTTGGAGTGTTTCAGGAGTTCAAACTCCGGAGATTTTAGGATGTGGTATAGGGGAAACGCCCGAAATCCAAACCGAGAGGTCATTAATTATTTCCTGATCGTGATTAACTTAATCATTTAATGTTTAATAGTTCGACATTTTGGTGCTTCGACGATTTGTGAATTAGTTCCTTGTTATATTCCCGAAGGGTCATCTCCCATAGTGATGTGTCGCAGGTGACGTGATTCTAGATGACATGTCGAGGAAAGAGAGATGACACATGTCAACTCAGGAAAGACTAAAAAGGTACATGTGTCCTATGAATTGTGCCTTTTTAAAAGGTTCAGGGAGAGTTGCGAATAGAAAACTTTGTGCTTTGGATTTTCAGAGCTTTTATTGTTAAGAATTCTTGAAACACCTGAAGCACGGAGCTCTGAAGTGACCGTTAGAGACATTACCTCCTTTAAATTAAGGTGTCTCCAGGACTCCGGGGTTATTAGGATCGTTTGATCAAAAGGGTAAAAATCATCAATAGTGGACATCATGTGTGTCTTGTCATTACCTAACTAGCAAAGAATTGTATTTATATTTAAAATGTCACTTACCAAGTTCACGTTTTCTTAGAGATAAAAATCATATTTTTAGGAGGTGGAAAAATAGAAATCTTCAAAGTTCAGAATTGTGTTCCAACATGCCCCTTTTGAAGAAGCTCTTGGATCTGACACCTGATTTCATCATTCTCCATTAGCAAGCATCGATAGACTAGTCCATTAGGTAGAGGTGTGTCAGGGGTCAGATCAATTGGATGCTTGACTTGGCAATGTGCCAGTACCCCTGTAGGTGAGGCGAAGATGTCTCTGTATTCTTCCACGATCACGTCCACTTGCTTTTGCTGCAAGGAGAGGCATTGTGTAGAGGCCACGGATGTGGCGGTGACCTTCTGCTTACTGTGAGAACGGATCACAAAGAAGATGAACTTCTCGGTCTATGAAATGACCTGACTGCATTTCTTAGTAGAGATTAAAGAAACAACAGTAGGCAGTGCCACCTCTGGGATCCTATACAATTGTCTACCCAAAGTAATAATAACACTGTGAGGTCTAGACTCATACATAGCATGACGCTTCCACAAATATGGTTGTCCTAAAAGAACATCACAAACTTCAAGAGAGGCAATATCACACAATACCTCATCTTTTAAAGGATTGATGTTGTAGGGAAGACGACACTGTTGGCTGACACAATCTTCTCTTCCTTGACGAAGCCAACCGATGGTATAGGGTTGTGGGTGTGGTGTCATTGGCAGGTTCAACCAATTGATGACCTATGTTGAAATCAGGTTCTTCTAACTATCATTGTCGACAATGAAATAAATCGGATCCCCCTTGACCCACATCTGCGAGTGAAAGAGGTGTTCCCCTTCCTCTAGTTCTTCCGGTTCGCTTGGCCGGATGTGGCACTAGGTTCAACATCGATAATCCACTTCCCTCCTTTAGGATTTGACTTGGAATCATAATCAACCTCTAACTCGGAAGCCTTTAGCTCGACCACAAGGGATTGCTTGGAGCGGCATTCGTCGGTGTTGTGCCAAGGAATTTTATGGTACTCACACAATTTCCCTGTGTCCTTCTTCATATTCTTGTTGCCCTTCTTGTGTTGCGGCTTGGAAGGATTGTCCTGAGGGTGAACATCTCGACTTGGTCCCTTGCTGTGTGGGTTGGGGTTGCCTTTTCCCTGCTACGACTGTGAGGGGTTTGCAGATCCAAAATCTCATCGTTTCTGCTTAAATTTCTTCTCGATCTTGACAGTGTATCTATAATCTGTGCCCAATGAGGCGATCTTCAGTAACTTCATTTCTGTTTGAATGTATCTATGAAAACAACTGTGGTATTTGAGCACCATATGACGCTCAGAATATTTGATACCCAATTTGGTGCGTAGGGTATAGAAAATATTGGTGAAGTCTGGTACTGTTTGGTGCCTTTCTTGACGTAGGGTGGTCCATCTGGTGTATTGGTCCTCGTACCTTCCAACAGGGTAGTATTGTTCTTTAATGGCGTCCCGAAAGGAATCCCATGTAGGGGCCACCACCAAAATTGTAGATTCCCCCACGACCCTTTGCTCAAAGTAAGTGTCCCACCAATCTTTAACATGGGGAATGACCTTGAGGAGTGTAAAAGTGATATTTTCCCTATCGAAAAAATTGTGGACTGAAAAATATCCTTCGAGCAGATTCAACCATTTATCTATAGCATTTGCATCTATCAATCCTTCAAATAATGGAATATCAAAATTTACCTGTACCTTGAAGGGGTTTTCCTAACCGCTTGATGAAGATGCTTCTCCTATGGGCAATTATCGAAGGATTTGCGCAAAGTTGTCCATCATTTTGTTCCTTTGTCGCGCAAGGGCTTCCTCGAGAAACATTTTAATAGGATCTCCTGTTCCATCATCTTTCTTCTTGTCTCCCATGGGTTGTTTTCGGGCTCGACGTGACTGATTTGGTAATGGCTCGATTAGTTTGAGTCCCAACTTCTTGTACCCAGACCTTGTCGAGGAGATGCACGAAGAAAAATAAATGAAGAGAAAACCGCTCTGATACCACTGATCCATATTTAGGAGCAGAACGAATTGATTAGCAGACCGAATACAATAAACACGAAGATAGGAAGAATAAAACAAATATCCAGTGAAAAATATCTTCTATTAAATAATGAAATAGGCTGAAACTGTAAAACTGCATAACTAAAACTTGCTCGAATGGTGGTAGCTATCTCTGAGAAGAGATGTGCCTGCTACGCACATCCGTCTGAGAATAATGGATCACAATGAGGCTCCAGAGGCCCTTTTCATATTACTCATGAATGCCAAAACCCTAGACATCCAAAAACCTAACCCTAGAAGGTGAAATACCAAAAGTCATGTGGGCCCTATGGGTAAGTTGGTGTAATTTGGTACCTCAACTTCCTAGGGTCGTAACTTTTGCATACGACCTCCATTTTAGGTGTGTGATATCCTGTTGGAAATTTCTTTCAGAGATCTACACATTCTTCTATCAAACTCTAACTTTGTCTACAATATGACCATGGCGAGTCAAAACAACAACGTTTAGGGCCCCAAAACAGCCCTGGAAGTACAACAAGATATGTTGACATGAAAACATACAAAATAAACCAATTGGATTAGGCGCTAGGCCATCCATATCCACCTGGAGAATGTGTGAGGCTTTAGATAGCCCCAAAAGTGTAGAAATCACAATTATAAAGCAATACAGAAAGACGTGTTGAATAAAAACCGGACATGAGGAGCCAATTGGAATAGGTGGGTGGCCACCAATATCCACCTGGATCAACATAAGAATCTCATCATTATCTATAAAAATAAAAGGAATCTTGTTTAAAGAGTTGCTTGCCGAAATATCTAGATTTAAATAAATAAAAAAGGAAAAAAAATGGAGTGTGACATTCTTAAAAGTAATTCATATAAGTATGTTAGTTTTTATAGCTTGTGTTCTCATTTGATGTTTTCAAAAGGCCCATATATGAGAATTGTACTGCAAAAAGTAGATGAGCCATATAGAAAGATTCAAATGAAAACAACTTCACATCTGAAACTAAAGTCTGAGAATTATAAGAGACTTCACTTTTAGTATTTAGAAGGATAGCTTAGAAATGTATTACCACTAGATGATATCTGAAAATGCATTGTCGTAAAATTTTAACAAATTTGGTTAATGAAAAATAGGATATCTTCCCCTCATAGAGTAAATGGAAGTTTTATATTTTGTTAATTATAGATATTCATGTTTTCCTACCCTTTAATATATCCAACCCACTATGGAATGTTTTCTTCCGTAACATTGACACAATAAATTAATATGTTAGAACTAGTTCAACCAATTCAAAATGATCCTTTGGTTTGATTTTGAGTAGTATTTGACTCATTCATTTGTAATTTATTAATTATTGAAATGTGTTTGAATTCAAAGATTACAAAAGGAAAATGAAGAGATGTAGCATAAGGTGAATAGAAAGAGAAGAAAAGCATTGATATGATACAGGTAAGGAGGAGGAGTTTGGACAATGGGAAATATTGACCATCTCTCCAACTTCATTTGAAATACATAATATACTCAATAGAATGCCACCTAGAATACAACATAGATTTTTGGTCATAGCATGGAATTTAGTGGAAGTTGCTTCAACATACAAAGCCTAGGTCACACCATGAATGTTGAAAACCTAGTTAAATCATCTATTGCGACTAAAAGAAACAACGAAAAATAAATCTCTATGTAGTATGTAAATGAAAAATGAATAAAAAATGTCATGCAAGTGCCACTTCCTAATGCTCAAACACTAAATTTTATCTCTAAAAATAGGTTAAGTCGTTGTGTATTACAAATGAACTTCTCACTGGCCAAGATTGATATGGACTATGAACATGGCCATTAATTTATCATTTTGTAATTGAATTTGTTCATTATAGATAGTTTTAAGTGTTGCAAATATTTTGAGGTATTATAAGATGTACACCACTATGAAACAAGATTCACTAGAAATAGGAATTGTCATTAATATGTGTCATGAATGGAAATTCTTTAATATTTCAATTAACAAAAAATATTATAATCATTGATTCCAATAACAAAATTCTCACTAGACCATATTCTCTACATCACGATAATGATAATTAATATGACAAGAATATTTCTTAAAATGAATCAACAATTTACAACCTCGTGAGAAATATATGGATGTGTTTGTAAGAAATTTTTATATAAAGAACACAAAATGAAAAATGAACATAAGAATCTCATCATTATCTATAAAAATAAAAGGAATCTTGTTAAAAGAGTTGCTTGTCGATAAATCTAGGTTTAAATAAATAAATAAATAAATGGGGTGTATGACATTCTTAAAAGTAATTCATATAAGTATGCTAGTTTTTATAGCTTGTGTTCTCATTTAATGCTTTCATAAGGCCCATATATGAGAATTGTAATGCAAAAAGTATACGAGCCATATAGAAAGATTCAAATGAAAACAACTTCACATCTGAAACTAAAGTCTGAATTATAAGAGACTTCGCTCTTAGTATTTAGAAAGATAGGTCATAAATGTATTACCACTAGATGATATCTGAAAAGGCATTGTAGTAAAACTTTAACAAATTTAGTTAATGAAAAATAGGATATCTTCCCCTCATAGAGCAAATGGAAGTTTTATATTTTGTTAACTATAGATATTCATGTTTTCCTACCCTTTAACATATTCAACCCACTATGGAATGTTTGCTCCCGTAACATTGACATAATAAATCAATATGTTAGAACTAGTTCAACCAATTCAAAATAATTCTCTGGTTTGATTTTGAGTAGTACTTGACTCATTCATTTGTAATATATTGATTATTGAAATGTGTTTGAATTCAAAGCTTACAAAAAGAAAATGAAGAGACGTAGCATAAGGTGACCAGACAGAGAATAAAAACATTGATATGATACAGGTAAGGAGGAGGAGTTTGGACAATAGGAAATATTGACCATCTCTCCAACTTCATTTGAAATATCTTATATATTATATAGCATGCCACTTAGAATACGACCTAGCTTTTTGGTCAGAGCATGGAATTTAGTGGAAGTTGCTTCAACATCCAAAGCCTAGGTCACACCATGAAAGTTGAAAACCTAGTTAAATCATTTATTGCAACTAAAAGAAACAACGGAAATAAATCTCTATGTAGTATGTAAATGAAAAATAAAAAATAATGTCATGCAAGTGCCACTTCCTAATGCTCAAACACTAAATTTTATCTCTAAAAATAGGCTAAGTCTTTGTGTATTACAAATGAATTTCTCACCGGCCAAGATCGATATGGACCGTGAATATGGGCATCAATTTATCATTTTGCAATTGAATTTGTTCATTATAGATAGTTTCGGGTGTTGCAAATATTTTGAGGTATTATAAGTTGTACACCACTATGAAACAAGATTCACTAGGGTGATTCTAGGAATATGTGTCCCACTTTTTACTGAAGTATGGGGATGAGAATTTTACATTTTACATATTTTTTAAATGGAGTTCCTTGAAACTTATACACACCTAGTGAATTTTCATGTGAAGTAAAAACAAAATCGTAGGAAATTGTATTGGCTTTCTAATGATATTTTTTCTAAAAAATATTAATGTCATTTAATGCACCAAAATTGTATTTAATTCAATGCTTGTCCTTGTAAATTTTAAGAAAATATAACAAGTGACTTTCGTTCCCAACATTTAATCAAGTGTTCAATGTACAATTAAAAAAATCATATTATATAACCATGATCTACATGTCAATTGGGTCTAGCCTGTGTGCCTGTGGGATGGAGTGGTATCCTCCCCACCCAGGTTCTATTCCCATGAGTGATATGTTGAGCTCATGATCATCATATTGTTGTAAGGGCTTCGAGCCCCTAAAAAACCATAAATACCCTTTTGAAGAGGAAAGATCCTCAGAGTCTAGACATTATTTTTATAAGTTTTTGTTATGTATATTTTATGCTACTAATTTTTCTTTGAGCACCTTTGGAATTGTGGAAAAAATTCAAATATAAGTTTTGTAAGAAAATAAATTAAAAATATAATATGAAATCAAAATTATGAAAATCACACATCAGTGAATATAGGTTCAATGATGAACCCATTGACATCAAATCTGTCACTTGACATGATAGATATGAAGGAGCTTCATTTCCTGCAAGTTGCATTTGCAAAAAATATTGTAGAAGGGAGGATAGGATTTTAGGTTTTCAAACCCTTGATTGAGTTATATAGCTCAATTTAGGATTATTTGAACGCTCAATCATGCACTTAGTTAAAAATTTAAAATACCTTGATAGAGGGTTTATCGAACCCTCAATCGAGATCATGTTGAGTTAAATCTAATTGAAAAAATTATAAAAAATACCTACCAGTATTTAAGGACCGGAAGAACATGATGTGGCAGTCACATTATATAACTATCTAGGGATATTCTTTCTCAAGTAGATGCATGACATGCAATATAGTCACCTTGATCCTACCACATGACATTGTTATGAAGTTTTTGAATTTTTTTTATTATTATTATTCTATATATATATATATATAAACCAAGTGCGTTAGATGACTATGACAAACAATCATGTGTTGTAGATAGTAGACTTGGCAGAGATCTCAATCTAGACATACTATCGATCGACCTTCACCCATAACAAAGTGGATATAT
>ML789053.1:144060-154840 GCA_009831015.1 Picea engelmannii | reverse complement strand
TCGATCGATAGTATGTCTAGATTCATTGAGATATCTGCCAAGTGTACTATCTACAACACGTGAGTGTTTGTCATAGTCATCTAACGCACTTGGTTAAAAAATCACACTATTAATGAATCACCTATTAACTCCATCATGCATTGTTAAGGAGTAGTGGACACCTCCCTAAGGCTTCTTTTGAAATACTCACACATCATCAATTGCTTCGGATCTCTCAATTGTATTCCTTGAGAACTCATATATAAATGAGACATAGTACATAGATTTTCCCAATGATGGAACCGACATAGGTCCAAACACATCATTGTGCACCAACTGTAAAATTCCCTTTGCCCTCGTTTCACCAGGGGGGATTCTTATTTGATTCTGCTTCCCTTATACACAATTCTTTCATAAATAAAAATCCAGAGAGAATTTAGACACACCTTCAACCATACCTTTATCAGGTAGTATTCGAAGGCCCTTCTCTTTGATATGCCCCAATATTTCATGCCACAACATAGCCTTTTCTCTAGAGACTATAGGAGTTTTTTCTTCTTCAACTCCAATCTCATGAACAATGAAACTATTACACCTATCACTAATAGTTCTTCCTTGCAGCTTATATAGATTTCCAAACTGAACTCCCTTTAGCAACACCATTTCTCCTTGAACCTCCTGCATGTTTCTTTCTCAAACATTGTTTTTACCCCTACATCATCCATTTTTCTTACATAAATCAAATTTCCGGCCAATCCTGGGATATGCAGAATAGCAAGGAGTGTTCTAATCCTTACATCCATGAGATTCAAGTTGAATTTTCCTCATTCTATGATTTTGGTTTTCGATTCATCATCTAGGAAAACATCACCTCCATCATACATGCCATACCCGCAAAACCACTCCCTGTGAGGAGTCATATGAAAAGATGCACCTGATTCAAAAAACAATGCCTCATGATCTGCATGTGTGCTTGAAGAATCTAAGTACACATCCCCTCCTTCCGCAAAGGTTTTTGCTTCTTTAGAAGGAGCATCTTTGGATCCCTTCCCTCTCTCAACACTTTTGGATATACATTGCTTCTTGCAGTGCTCTTCTTTTCCACATCTCCAACATACCTTTACAAATTTTTTGAGAGATTTAGATCCTCCCTTATATTTAGATCTCCCACTTGAGGACTTAGATCTATTTCTTTTCTAGGAGCATCCTCTTGCAAATAATGAATCTGTGCTCTATCCTTCCATGTTCTTTCGTCTCATCTCCTCCGACAACAAGGATGAGACCACATCATCAAAACTTAAAGTAGTTGTATTACTACTTATGACCACAACCAGACTATCCCACAAGTCTGGTAAAGAGAACAATAAACAAATACACTTATCTTCATCATAAATATTAATATCAACATATAATAGCTGACTAAACCACAATATTGAAGCCATTTAGATGCTTTGTCACTGAGTCTCCATATTTCATCCTTAGGTTGTACAACTTCTTTCGTAGGAACGATTTATTTATTAGGGACTTCGACTGATACAAAGCCCCTAACTTATCACATAATGCCTCGGTTTTAGCTTTCCCTGACACATTCGGTAATATTGAATCTGAGAGACACAACCAGATTATGCTCTTCACCTTCCAATCCAACTTTTTCTAATCTTCTACCGACGTTCATGTAGGTGTAGTATATGGATCCACAACAATCCACTAATATTTTTCCACCAATGGATCTTCCATCTTAAGCTTCCACAACTCAAAACTTTGCCCATTAAATTTCTCGATCTTTATTTTCAAACTGCTCGCCATTTATCTTCACTTGAAGAATCAATACCGCAAATCTCCCATTGTAACAAGGTTTATTACAAACCGATCCAAACCCTTAGCCACAAAGGAATCCCCCTAAAGCCAATAACTACTATGATACCAAATGTAGATTTTAATCTTGTATGCTTAATTACTGCAAATAGATTTTTAATAAAAACAGAAAATATACAATGGAACACACACACACATTACACCAAGATTTTTACCCTAGAAATCCAAAACTGGAAAACCAACAACCTGTTTAGAGCCACACCTCTAATCTTTTTATTCATCATTTTCTTCATTGTTTACAATACAATATGCATATAGGACCCCACGGAATCCAAACCCCTAATCCATTGACCTTGATTAGTCAACAACCTTAATTCCTTAACTAGAATTAGAAACCATCGACGAAAACCACGTGCCGAAAAACCTCCAAAAGCAGACAAAAAATATATTCAGAACTTTTTTTTTCGAGGGCTCTTCCCCGGAATCCCCTTACAAGGGGCGACCCTTCCCCCCCTTTCTCCCATATCAGTGTACAATACATGAGATAAATGTTTCAAAGAATATAACACATACCCAACAGATTCACCAAACAAAGGCTTCAAATGGTATACCAGGAACACCGCATAGAAGATCCAAGCAACAAAGCCATAATCCCACAGTGATAATGAGAAATACAAAACACAAATTTAAATTTGTGTTAGGTAATAGGTTGGGGAATGTGAGGATATGGGAAGCGTCGCTTCTCATAACCACTATTCCATATGAAAATCCTTCCTTACAATGACCCATGTGCCTTTTTAAATGAGAGATACATGCCTTGTCCTCCATCAATTCAAGGTACAGGTTGAGTGTAGACCTTTCCATCGATAACTATGTCCCCCTCTTTTACTGAGGTTGCTTGCTTGAAAAATTTGTTTGCTATGGTATTATTTTGACAAAAAAATTAGTTTGATTGTGTGATTGAAATCTATTTTTCAAGTCATTATCTTTACTATGCTGTCGAAAAATTATTTACACTTAAAATATCATAGTTCCTGAAAAATAAATGTCTAAACTATCTACTCAAAATAAAAATACAATAAATCATACATGACTTCCACATAGAAATACTACAATATTACAATTCATTCATTACATTAGAGTATGGTTGCAATTCAAGAGAAGTAAAATGAAAACAATATCAACTACTCAACATTTAGAAGAAGATATATCTATTGTAGGGAATTGTTTCCGATCACTAGATCTAGGATTCCTCAATCACTGGATTGGAGTCTCACCATAGATAGTTGATAGATCAACATATAATTTCCCTAGATAAACATCTCATAACATGATATGAAAAAGAGAAAGGAGAAAGACATAAATATTTGGTTGGTTGTTGTAGATCCTCATAAGTAGCCCCCATCCAATCAGTCTATAGCTCCAACTTCGACCTCCTCAGATTTGCAGACATTCAAGCAACCAAACTCTTCTCCAATCCAACATATGCATTTCAATGAAGATGTTGACCTAAATTGCTTCTTAAATTAAACAATTCAATACCAACTCCTAGAGATATATAAAATAATCATGCAAAGAACAATAACAAGGAAATGGGGGTGGGAATAAGATAGATCTATATTTAAAAATATGAGAAATGTGTTACAACAATTATGGATACCTAATCCATTATGCAACACCTCCATCACCCAAATCTAGGTCCCTCCATCCTTAGCCACATGTATAGAAGCCTTCCTCAAGATAAGGATCTTACTCTCTCACTATGGTAAGTGGATCCAAGTAGATACACTAGGTTACACTCAAGGAAATATCTCAATTATAGATTTAAGGCAACTATCTCTCAAGCAAAGACAACAAGGACCAAGGAAAGGCTATTGATATATATCTCAATACCAACATAAGGGTGTTAGATCTCCAGAAAATCCCCCCTCGCTTACCTAATAGCCTCTCTTTTATAAGACAAAAGATAGTTCACATTAGTTGCCAAGAGAGATGGCTCTACAAGTGTATGGTTCAAGATCTAGCTTGGTAACTGCACTCACAAAGTTTTTAGAGCCATTTTTAGGAATAATTCCAAATAAATATTTTAAGATTTATTTTTAGGAATAATTCCACATGAAGTTATTTTAAAGGGTAAATTTGGCTAGAAACATTGTTTTTTAATGGCATAACTATTGATAATGGCTCAACTCCACTCAAATAACTTAGAGGACCAATTTTGAGTGTAATGGTATCACAACTTGCAATATGATGAAAATAAGAGTTTTTTCCTAAAACTTAGGCAATTTCATCTTTTACAGTAGCAAAACATTTGCATGAAAACTCAAATGCAAAGGTTTACATCTCAACTGCATACTTTGTCATAGGAAAATATTTTTTTTTCTTATTTTGACTCTTAGTCACATTGGAATGATGGGAAAGAGTATAAAGCATGGATCCATAAATAAACCTTAAAGATCATAGAAAAATATGAACTCCCAAGTTTGATGTAGAGTCTACCTGGGAATAACTAGATCCATTCATAGTATGGTTGAGTAACAAGGAACCATACTTGAGCAGTGCATGGCCTAAGAAATGCACAATATATGGTCTCTAGAAACAATGAGTATACAATGTTGCAACTAAATGAGTGGATTCCTAGCTATGGTGCATCAAATGGGTAATGGAAAGGGCCAACAGCTACCATCTAGTTCAACAATAATATGTGTATTGCTAGTTGGCTCTTCCCCAAAGGATTTTAGCTCCTCTTCTTGCTATCCATTAGTGCCACCATCGATATGCCATGTACAATAGTTTTTAACCCAGAGAAGGTCATGTGCATTATAAATTGTATACATTTATTTATGGCACCATCACATTTATAACAAAAAATGATCAAATTTTTGTTACTAGTTTCTAAATAGTTTTCCAAGGGAGAGTTTTATGTTTTCATTTTCCCAATATATTTATCACCATCAATAATATTATGCAAATATTGTACTCATATTGGGTAACTTCTCCACTCCTTGAGGAAATAGTTTCAAATGGTTGCAATGATTTATATTCAAGAAACAGAGTCTGGTAATGTTTGTTCGTCCCATTCTTCATCCCATGTTGGTGTCGATGTGCCCTCTAACCTATTTTAGGCCTAGAAAAACTAACTTCCCTAACATTTGAAATCCATTGTTTGGCCTTGTGGAACTTCCTATACCCCAACTGCATTAAATTAGGCAACTAGGACAACTATAAAAACTTTATATTTGGAAACCACTCAAAAGGGGAGAGTTTTGTTAGATGTTGACAATACTATAATTTTACATTTTCAAGATGTTGCAATTTGCAAGTGAAAATAGACATACTTAATGCATAGTAACCCCATAGCATGAAACTTTGTTACTTATTCATGTCTTGCATGTCTTGCAAAAGATCATCCATTACAATATCATTGAATGGTAGGTAAGTCAAACATAAGTGCCTCATCTTCAACCAGGTTCCCATTATGTCAGTTTTAGTTCTTATAGCTATAGTGAGTAGTACACCATGTTTGCTACAAAATGTAGAATCTCTAATGCCAAAGATAAAATATTGTTCTAATAAAAGAATGCCCATGAAAATAATTGAAGTTCATCACAAGGGAACATTTCCATGCAAATTAACATATAAAAGGTGAGTCCCTTATTGAGAAACCCATCCACTTAAAAGTTTGCATAGTAATAATACTAGAACCAAAATTGTTATGACCCAAGGGGGGGCATATATGGGCCTAAATATACATGTAATGTGTAAATATATATGTAATGGGGTCGATCTAGTAGAAAAGGGGCCTCATCTGCAAGTGCGAATTGTAGTAGCCAAATTAATTTAACATCAATTAATTCCACAAACAAAACAATAACTTCTACTTGATTTCAGAAAATTCAATAATTCCTTTTAATTTAGCACATACGCATGTTAAATTTATCAACGAATATTAATTTTATAACAAAATAAAACAAATAAGTAATTTTAAAATACCTTGGTCTGATGCTAATTCCCCCATCAATCTGGTTGTTCGTTGTTGAACTGTGTCAAACACTGCCCAAAACCGAGTTTCCACCCTACCAACTAGGACAGCTTCCTAGCTCCAAGATACCATATGGATATCTTGGCCCCCATGCCCAAAACCTCTAGCAAACCGGTGCCCCCTGTACTAATCCTTCCCGACTACAGAACTAAAACTCTCCTCTGTGCAANCCCCCCCCCCCCAAAAAAAAATAAAAAAAATAAAAAATTCCCCCACGTAGAATGATGATCCTCTTCCCAAAAGAATGCCTTCCACCGTAAGGCTCTCCCCGTCATATTCCCCCTTCACCGACTCCCGCTCCTTCATTACTTTCCTTATCCATTTATTTATTATCTTATCCTTTCATATTTATTATCTTATCTTATCCCTTATTAATATCGTATCCTTATATTTAATGTCCTATCCCTTCCCGAATACGTAAGTCTTTAAAAAATTAAACTTATTAACCCCTTTAATTCTTTACTTAATTAATTAATGAGTCAATTAATAATTAATAAGTCCTTGACAGACATGAACAAGTAATTAATAATAATTAATTAGTTAATATTATTTAAGAAATAATTATTGTTTAGCTAACCTTTAGGACAGTTAGATTATTAAATTAATTATAATTAATAATCCTATACATCTATTTAAGCAGGGTCATTACACAAATAGCTCTATATAAGAGATCATGTATTCATTATTAGGACATGTGAATTGTGAAGTGTGAATGGTATTTGGTTATTTGGAGGGGGTTCCCCTATTCTTTAAGGAGTTATTGTGTAGCTAATCTATCTTGGAGTTGTGTTCCACGCTCACATTTTGTACATGGTGTGTACATCTATTCTGGTATGATAATTTAAGCATTTGGTTCATTGCATTTGGTATCAAAGACCAACTACCACTACAAATTGGAGAAGCTACAACAAAAATACATGGAATCAAAGGAAATAAAATTATGCAAAAGCTAGACACCAAGGATTAAGACCAAAAAGAATTGATTTTGGATGGATAGATCATCAGCAATGGAATGAAGAAAGAAGGAACATAAGGAAATCATATTACTTGGTTTCATCACATGTGAAGCCTTTAATTGTAAAGCTTTGAGGACAAATATTTTTTAAGGAGGGTACTATGTTATGACCCAAGGGGGGGCATATATGGGCCTAAATATACATGTAATGTGTAAATATATATGTAATGGGGTCGACCTAGTAGAAAATGGGCCTCATGTGCAAGTGTGAATAGCTATATATAAGAGATCAAGTATTCATTATTAGGACATGTGAATTTTGAAGTATGAATGGTATTTGGTTATTTGGAGGGGGTTCCCCTTTTCTTTAAGGAGTGATTGTGTAACGTATCTATCTTGTAGTTGTGCTCCATGCTCACATTTTGTACATGGTGTGTATTTCTTTTCTGGTATGATAATTTAAGCATTTGGATCATTACAAAAATTATTTTGAAACCCATACAATGTTATTGTGGAGTTATGTTAATGGTGAGTGCGACAATAAGAAGAAAACAAAAAGAAGAGGAAACTAGAAATTAATATTCAACCCCATTTCGGATCATGTTGTTATATTGTCGAAGACCTATGTAGAAGTGGAGAATGCCATTGATTTTGATGGAAAATGTTATAACTAAATTGGTGAAAGGTTATAACTAAATAGGCGAATCATTTTCTAGTGGGGTGGACAAACAAAGTTTGCAACTATTGACAAAGATATTAGTATGCGAAGAATAAAGGAAAAGAAATAGAAATGATATTTAGAAAGATGATGGGGATCAAAGATACAAGTATGGGAAGAAAAAGAGAAAGTATGGGAAGAAAAAGAGAAAGAGAAGAGAAATAGGAATGATGTTTAGAAAGAGGATGAGGATCACACATAATTTGAGTTGCAATAATCGTTAAAGCTAGATGAAAAAAATTCTATGTTAGGAGGTTTAACCACATAAATATAAGAACATAGATGTAAGATGATATAACTTAAAATCTCACATCAAACAAAAATTGAAATAGGTTAAATTGTTGAAGTGTAAATGCTAAGCATGATTATTGTGAAAAGATACATTATTGTATGGTATGGAGACAAACTGCTAAGATGACTAAATGAAGTAAATGAAATGAAACACATTGAAATAAAATAAGCTTGTATTTTGGAATAACATAAGAGGAATGAGTTCATAGAACTATAAAAAATTCAAGCACCAACATGTCACAAAGCATTAAAACACTAAAAAACCCAAACAAAGAGTTACCCATAGAGATAAGAACGTGCAACAATAACAAATATTTATTATTGGTTTCACTCATTATTCCTCTTCATTTGAATCATGATATTTTCTCTAATTTTACCTACTAATCCTCTAAAAATAGCTCACCTTTATGAAATCATTCTTTTAAACATAACTCTTCATTATTATTGATTTCATTTAACCTTCTATACATGCGTGTTTAACCATTTACCTAAAATCTATTATTTACTTGCCTTAAGCAGGTCTACAAGTAATTGGTAAAATATTTCATGAACACGTGTTTTTATGCTATAATTAAGAACAAGATATGCTACTTCCTCAAGTCATAAACAAATTGTGGAAGAAGAAAGAGATGGAAAATAAACCAAAAGGACACTCACATAAATATATAACTAGTAGTCACGAATCAGAAAATTAAATAGGTAGAAATAAAGACAACACAAACCTAATAAAGTCATTGTTTTCAATATCAAGGACCATCAAATCTTGAACAATCATATGTCTTTCTAACACTAGTTTGACAATTAAATGACATCGTTTGTAAATCCTTTCTTTTACCAAACACACAAAAGATCGCACAACAATAAGTGTGCTTAGTACAAGCCAAACCACAAACCAATGCAAACAAATGACACCTCACATTTCCACCAAAATTCTCTAAACCCACCTCAAACATCTCCCTTTGACAAATCTAGTATTGAAATATCCCCTAAGCAACCACAATCATGTACATGTAGAAGTTTTCTTAAATAAAGACTAATAGGTTAAGAACCCACTTCACATATCAAACTAAATTCTCTGAACCCACTTTAAAAGTCAAGTTTCAATAACAATGGAAAAGCTCATTTGCAACCAACCCTTCTTAGGACAATATATAAAGTCCATTTCTGTATGCCCCCACAAGGCTCTCTATCAACATTTCACACAAACTAAACAATTTAAATACATATATTACATATTATAAAAGATTGATATGAATATAGTTCAACAACGATAGCTACAAGGGAGTATTATTGGTGAGATATCAAAGCACTAGAGAAAAATTATAGTTGGAACTGTATCATGTAAGATGTATGCATTTGTGAGGAACAGAGGGGGAATTGCTTGTAGAGGGATTGGAGGTATTGTAGAATTTGTGGGGATTCATCCTAAATAGTTTTGTAGAGTGTTTGTGTTGCATAGAAACATATTACCCTATAACCATTCGACATCTTAGAAAAAGATGTGTTGATTCCAATAAGCTACAATAAGTTGCAAGGAAGTATTCCTCGTGAGCTATCAAATAACTTTGGAAAAAATATAGCTTGGACTGTGTGAGGAAAGATGTATGCATTTGTGAGAAACAAAGAGGGAATTGCTTATAGAGTGTCTAAGGGTAGAGGAGAAACAATTTGGAATTTTGAAAGGAGAGGAGTTGACTCAAATGCAAAGAGAGGAGAAAGAATGCACATCAAACCAAACCACAATTGTTGAATAACCTCAGAGGTTAGCTAACCAACACTTTCTCCACCTCCTTGCCAAATTGTATATGTTAGCCTTACAAGGTCAATGCCAATCACGATAAATGTGGTTAAAAAAACAAGAACTTTAGTTTCAATTATAATAGTGGAAAAAATCAAATGTAGTTTGCTACAAGGATATAAAAATGAAAAAACAAAAATTATATGTAATAACATAGTTATTAATTTACCTCACCTAAGTTATTATTACTCTAATTTAGATGAGTTGATTTATTATTAATCCCTCCTTATGGTATGATACTTTTTATTTTAGTTTTTAATTACTTTCAAATATATGCATTACAAAATTATAATTAAATTATAGTTGAGTTAAAAGATACACTATTTTTTGTGATTTTTTGGAATAGTTATCTATTAGAAATTGTTGATTTGACAATTATCGTCATTGATAATATAAGAAAATTCAAAAAATAAAAATAAACATACATTATAAAACTAAAGTTTGTTTATAGTTTTTTGAGATTGTGAATGGCCAAACACATAAAATTGTACAAAATTGTGTAGAAAAGATTTAAATGCATTTATTGCATCTAGATTCCCACTATTACCATTAACTATTGCTAGTCAGTTCATTATAGCCAGTGTTGCTAGGGATAAGCTAACTAGTGTGTTGAGTATCGATGTCATTAAGGGTTTGTAATTTACTGATGTCATTAAGGGTTTGTCATGTGTGAGTAAGTATTGATGTAGGGAGTATTGTGGAGTCTTAACTATGGTACTACAAGTTTAAGGATAACATAAACCCTTGATATTACACTAGTAAAACAAGATGGATCAAGGAGAAGAGCACCCCACCTTAACAATGCATCATAATGGGGTTGCCTTGCCTATTCAACATTTTTTCCTTGGATCATCATTCCTTTGAAAAAGTATTTGCAAATTTGAATTTTGTTGAAGACAATGCAATTGAACATGCAATTCTAGAGCTAGTTGGGAATGGAGTATTATTTGGTAACAGACTTTTAGATGATGGGAAGGGTTCAAGTCGATTTTGTGTAGTATGTTCTAACCTTGATATAATGGGTATGCCTATTTCAGAACATTCTACCTATACATTAATGTTAAGAACCAAACATCAATATAGCATGTAAAAACCTCAGGAAAAGTACTCAACGCCTTGAAAAAGAGATAATTTCAGATAATAAGCCTCTTCGAGGGGGCAACCTCCTTTTACCCCACTTAA
>ML789053.1:95028-119160 GCA_009831015.1 Picea engelmannii | reverse complement strand
AAAATGCCTGAGCTTATCTTGATTCTGTGATTTCTTAGGACAAAACATCATAATTCATTTATTAAGGTGAGTAAAAATGTCTGAGGTTATCTTAAAAATTTGTTTTGGGACAAAACATCAGAATTTATTTATTCGTTCATTAAGGTAAGTAAAAATGGTTCAATGTTCAGTAGGATAGCATAATTGATAAGACTTGCATACACTCTTCCTGGGAAAGGTTATGAGTTCAAGCCTAATATCCCTGAGACCTGAGACTGCAGTTTAGATGACAAATATGCCTACAGACCAATCTGAAGCAAACCCTGTAATGCCCTCACATCCTCCTCGACCACCATTAAGGTGCAATTATGCTCTTATAACAATTTCCATATGGGAATTTGGACTTTTGTTTTATTGGTATTGCAGAAAATGTTGAAAACCCAATGGTTGGCAAGGCACGCGAGGAAGAAATCACTGCAGAAAATAAAGTGTTATTGAATTCAGGTGGGCTACCTTGTTCAGGCCTTCAGGCAAGGTTCATGTTGCAAATGTTGAAGGATTTACACGCTATCAGTCATTCAATACAACCAAAGTTTCCTATTCAAGCATAGGTGAAAATAATTCTGAGAAGCTCCAAGCATAGGTGAAAATAATTCTGAGAAACTCCAATGTGAAGATTCATCTAGAAAATGTTCTTCGTTGGAATTCTTGCTACTGAAAAGCTCTCATCCAGGTATAAAAGTGCTCGAAATGTTGTTGAGAAAGTGGTCAAGTCACTAGCAGGAAAGTCTGAATCCAAGGAAACTCATTTTGATGATAAGAATACATCAGATGAAGGAAGCTGTTATAGATGGAGATGGCTGAATTCACAAGAAGTTTCTAAAATCCCCTCATGCATCAACATATGAACTTGGAAGCTGTGATAGTCTGGACACTGAATAATCATCTTTGTCCAAATTTTTTGAGGGTTCTTCTTCTCCATAATCCAAGGATATAAACATGGGAGTTCAAATGAGGAAAGACAGCTTCCCACTAGTGAAATGGGTAGCATGGAAGGATCGTCTTTCAGGTGTAACAAAAGGAAGTGGATGGATGCTAGTTTCCTGGGTTGAAGGCTCTCAAATGAATAATGACACAGATGAAGAACTTAAAAAGAGAGCAAAGAACTTAAAAAGAGAGCAAAGAAAGCTGAAGATTGAGCTGTGTTGTTGTCAAAAGAGATAGAATTACTAAACTGGTATATGACACCGATAATTAATGGATTTTTAATCACAGATGTGATTTCTGTGGACATGATTTATTGGTGGTCATAATAAATGAAGAACTGTGATTTCAACCATTAATTTAGTTAGTCATTAGGTGTTGTCTAAACATTAGATTTTTTGAATTTTTTCACCTGAATCCTGCCAAACAGATTTTGGTGAAATCACCATTTTCTGTTGTTTAAATTGCATTTTTGAATGTATAAATGGATTCTACACCCTGAAAAACCTTCAAGACACTCTGATTATACAAACTCAATCACTCAAATATGAAGTTCCAACATTTTTTTAATAAATTTCAGTAAAAATTATCCTAAAATATGCCCTTAAAAACTCCAAAAAATCAAACATTTAGACTGAACATTATAAAAGATGATTATGATGATTAGCATAATAATAACCCATCAAGTTATTAATGTCCACTTTAATAACTGCTCTTGGTTTTTACTGTGCCCATGTTATTTACTCATTTAGTCCAATGCATATTATTTACTCCTATTTACTCATTTACTCCATTACATATTATTTACTACCCCAATTAATCATTTACTCCAATTCCTGTTATTTACTTTACTCATTTTTGTACGAATTTTCTTTTGAAAAATGTTATTTACTCCTGTTTACTCATTTACTCCAATACATGTTATTTATTTATTCTTGCAATACATCTTATTTACTCTCGTATTATTTACTACTCCACTACTTGCTATTTACTCTGGTTTAAAATTGTATTTTAAATATATAAATAAATTTAGCTTTTTTCAGAATTCAGATTTAAATTGTACAATTATAATTAATTAAATAATAAAAAAACATAATTAAAAAAAATCAAAATCATATAGAATAGTATCTTTTATATGAATTTAATGTAATTTTCTTTGTACTTAAAAAACGGAAACCAAACAGAAGGTTGAAACCAATCTGACCGAATGAAGGTTAACAGTATAAAATATTCCCAACACTTAAAAAAAAATGACACAAAATACACCAAATCCAAGTAAATATAATATATGAAAAATTGATTATTGTTTTCAAAACGTATCAAGTTTTATGGATTTCAGAGTTATTTAGGGAGAAAAATAACTCTGAAATACTTAATAGATGTTATTCACTATGCTGAAGGATGGATACCTTTTATTTTTTAATTAAAAATGAAATTTACATTGCTTACTAAGGCTGTTTTATGGGGGCAATATTTTCTTTCTGCTATCCAATTTGTCAGGAAGCAACATGTTTTTTTTTTAAGGGAAACCTTATCTATATGTATCTCTGATGCATGCTCATAGGTCATTGACTTGGATTTTTCCAGCAGTTCTCGTAACATTTTTTCTTGGAAATCCGATAGGGTTGTGATGGTCTTGGTTCTTCTTTTTTTCTCAGACAATAATGTCAAAAATTATTTAAATAAGTTATGAATTTGTAAAAAATAATAAATAAAACCTTTTTATTCATCAACTATTAAACAAGTTATGAATTTGTAAAAAATAATATATGAAGTTTTTTTATTCATCAACTATTAAAGTTTTGAATTTAAAGGAAAAATATTCTCATTTCTATTTCTCCTTTGTTAGGGTGATTGGATCTTGAAAGTATTCAACTTTTAAAATTATATTTTAATTATAAGGGAGTTTAATAAAGCTTAAAAAGGTTAGGACATTAGGTGCATGATTAAGAATATTTTTTTTTAAATAATGTTAATAAGTTATGAATTTGTAAAAAAAATAAAATATATGAAGCCTTTTTATTCACCAACTATTAAAGTTTTCAATTTAAAAAAAAAAATATTCTCATTTCTCTTTTGCTAGGGTGATCTATTAAAGTTTTCAATTTAAAAGAAAAATATTTTCATTTCTCCTTTGCTAGGGTGATTGGGTCTGGAAAGTATTCTACTTCTAAAATTATATTTTAATCATAATAGAGTTTAACAAAGTTTAAAAAGGTTAGGACATCAGGGGAGATTCTAAGTTGTCCCACCCACCATCCCTCATTGGATGAAGATAAAGTGACATTTAATTAGGGATTGTGCTACATTATGCAGATTGAATATTTAATTTGAATTTAAAATTAATATGAATAATCATTTAAAAATTGCTTAAGGGAATTTTAAATAGCGACAAGTGGGAGCTCAAAGAATCATCCTCAAGACGTCTAAATTAAAAGCTTGGAAGCCAATATTTGGAGGACTCAAATATAGTAGCCCATAAATCCATAGCATATAGTAACTCTTTTGGCATTCATGTATTCGTGAAGTAGGAAGGGCATGTGGGTTTTTGAAGTGGACGAGACCATGCTTTCAAAATTTCCTTTTTATGTAATATGTGTCACTATAGGTAAGATTAACTAACAAATGTGGTTTTTTATTCCCTGTTTTTTATTTTATGTCATCATATGTATTGGGCTAGCAATTCTTCTTTGGTCTTTGGTTCACGATGAAAAAATGATGAACGCTAATTAAAAGTGGGTGGATTTGGTAGAGACTTTGTTAATCATAAATTTTATGCCTATCTACTTGAACTAAACTTCAAGATCGTCCACTAATGGGAAAGAATTATGACTACCAAAGGAATGACCTTGAGAAAATGTGAGATCATATAAGTTTTCAATGATGGATGGACGACATCAAAAGGATGATCCAAATATCATTGAAATCACCCCCTACATTGGATTGAAGGTATTGAACACCATTAAAGCAAGCATGCCTCTATCTCTAGTTTTCACTAGATGAGAGCCTAGACCATCTGTAAATTTGGTAGTTTAAGATTTAATGACTTTATTGGAGAAATTACTAATGGAATCAAACCTCTAGGGAAAGTTCTAAAAAACTTTCTTGTTCAACCCTCATTCCCATAATAGAGCTTTAGTGTTTTCAAATTCCAATGATTTGGCTAGAGTTTCACTATTTGAAATATGGATCATTTCCTCTAATTTTATTTCTCCATACAATGAATACATAAGAAGTCTCAAGGGAATCACAACAACACATGTCTTCTCTCTTGAAAGAATCAGAGGGAAAGTTTGGGTACTAACATTACGATCTCTTAATGTTATTGGCATCGATAGACATTATATTTATTTGTGAAATCATGGTTTTTTCTCCCAAATTTGAATCTCATTGGCCACTTCTTTACAAATAGAGAAAGCCTCACCTTCTCATGTAGTTTTATAATGATGATGAGACCTATATGTAATTGATTATGAGGTTGCCATTGGTATTTAAGAATGAGATCAATGTTTTCTTAATCAATGCTTGCTTCAAATACGTTGAAAATAACACAAAGTATTTATTCCCTCATCGTGCATGTTCATCCTAGCTCAAATTCCTCCTTCCCCTATCCTACGCTCCCATTCCCACCATTGCAATTGTGAAAGTCTAATAGAACATCTAAATAATGACAATTGGAGATAATGGTTAGTGCCAAAGGTGGTCAAGGATGACAACTTTGATTGTGATTTCCCCACTAGAATTCACTCATGTCATCACATTCAATAACCTTCATTTCATTGTCATGCATGCCCATGCTCTAATTTATCTTTAATCATCCTACACATTCATCTCCCAATTTGCTTCACCACTCGCATTCACCCATTAAGGGAGTATGCTAGTAATAATATTATTTATGCATGTGGTCGTGATAATTGAATTGGTTTAATTTCAGTAGTGACTCTAATATATTATGGGACCAACTATATAAAATGTATAACTTTCCTAACCAACCATACACAAATTTGTAAACAATGCACCAACAACCATCCATTTGACGATTTAAATGTGAAGTTTGAATGATATTTATTTTGTCAAATTCATTTAAAACTTGTACATATAGACTTGTAGAAGAATGAATCGACAACCATCCATTGTGTAAGATTATCTAAATGTGGAATTTAAAAAATATTTATTTTTTTAAATTCATTTAAAATTTGTGCATATTATATAGTTGAAGTATATCATAACAAGAATTGAATTTTGTTCACATTGTTTTGTCAACTTTATTGATAAACCAAAAATTTGTTGACATATCTCTTAAAATTTTAAGTAATACACCCACTTTCCCCTTATAAGTCTTTGCTTGAAGGCAACAAGGACTATTGTAAATGACTTGTTGTTTTGCAATACTTTCACACGTGGATAAAGGTCTTTAAGCTAAATTTTTAGTTTCATATTGTATCAAACACCTTTTTCTTGACTTATCAAAAACTTACAACACTTTTTTAACCAATCAGAAACTTGGAGGTCTTATTTAGCCTCATATCAAGACACGAGGAAATTTTAGTGAATGATTTTTGTTTCAAACTTAGGAAATGGGATATATGTTTATAGTATATATTGCAAGGTGGATTAATGCTAACTTTCAAGTTAGCATTACTTCCTAACATTAATTTTTTTCCATGCATATTCCATAGTCCATAGCTAATATTTGTTACGTACATCTCCATGTGGAAGCAAATTCATGAGGTGTTGTGTTCTTGAGCTTCTACTTGTTGTTGAAATTGGACATTGAAACCTCCTTACAAAAGATCATTTTTCCATGATTGACTCGACTCCTTCACTTGCCTCAACTTTGACTGCCCTCCTTAGAGTATGCTCCTCGCAAATGGTCGGTCGTCCCAATACGCATCCCTGAAATAACCACACTTTTAGTTTCAATCTAGTCCCATCTTTGCATAGAGCAACCAAGAGGAGGATATCCACCAGGTCCTACGATCTATTGCGAAAGCTAAAATTACCAAAAAACATGCAATATTAATATGTTACCAAGAAGACTATATTTCCATTTTTAAGATTGTGTTTCAATCATATATGAAGTAATTTGTTTCATTTTTTTATTCCACACTTTTAATGGCAACTCTAACTCTATACCAATGTCGAAATGTTGTAGGTCTTAGGGATTGACCTGATCATTTTCTATGTCTAATAGGAGACTCAAGGTTGTGAAGCGGAGATAGGAGAAGGGTTCAAAGATGCTTGTAGTGGCCTTCGCTTCATCAAAAAATTCAGAATCATATGCAAACTGATCTTTTCTATAAAAATAGATGGCATAATGCATATAAATTATGAGAGCATAACACTAAAGTTGAAACTTGTGTTGATTCGATTTTGTTGTTACCTTTTTTCTTAAAAATGGAAGAATTTTTTTTTTATCTCTTCTTTAACAAAGAAAAGAACTAAAGAAAACCAATTGGATTCATGTTTCTTACCTCCCTTATCATCGCGAATCAGATTCCTGTGAAAATATCTACTTGTCCGCATCAAGAAATGATAAAGTATTTCCAATGCTCTTCCTATCTTTTTAGTTCAAAAAGTGGGGACAACACATACGGTGCGAGCCCATGCCTCTTTACCAATAGGTTGAGAAGGTGATATGAACCCGAGTATTTTTCTTTCTTTTCGTTTAGTGGAGTCGACTTAACCACCCAAAACATGATCGTTAGTCTCCTTCTGCCAAAGGTCGGTCTCCTTTTGCTATTGATTGTAGACCTTCTAGTTTAGAACCTTTAGCATAATCTCATTTCTGTCATGTCACACGTGACTTCATAATGTGTGACTTTCCTTCTGCCTTTCCCGCCAACTTAGTTAGGTAGGTGTTTCATGTTAGAATGGGAGGGAATGGAAAAAAAACAAGTTGTATTTCCAGCATCACATAAATATGGTAAACATCATAAAAATTGATTCAATTGAGAAACATATGGATGTAGAAAACCTCATAGCTCTGCACTAGTGATCTATAGGAATCGTAGAGGGGGATCCATAACTCAAACAACGAAGGAAGTGAATGCCACAATAACGAAGGAAGGGATAAGGCAAGCCACAATAACGAGGGGGAGGGAAAGGGAAAGGCACAATAATGGAGGAGGCAAGGAATGTCATAGTAACAGAGTAAAGAAATATAGATTTCCCTTATTGTGCCCTCTCTATATTGAGTAAGGTTTCGTTTTTATAAGAACTTTCTCCAGAAATTATATAGTGGCGACAATTTCCCTCATTATTCTACCAAGTAAGTGACTATCTGCTCTTAGGAATTGTACATGAACTGAAGCTCAAGATTCCTACACTGCAATGCACAATAGATGCTCACCTCAAAATTCGGACTTGCAGCACTACTGTTATACAACTCCTCCTTGTCTTTAACCCTGGAGAAGACATCTTTCCTTCAACGGATTACCTTCATGGATTCCATGTATCCACTTGCTAAGAACATATGTTTTGGCTTATCATATGTCCATTTGCAAATAACGAGTGTTGATATCCCTCCACGTCATCTTATTAATATATGTGTTGATAATAAAATAAAAAATGATGTTATATAATGCTCTGTAACATTAGAAAAATATGCATGGAAACAACAAAATATTTAATAATTTACAAGAAGTGGAAAATATTTTATAAATACCCTTTTCCTTCTTTCTTTAAAAAAAAATGCCACATGATCACATAGAAACTCTAAAATATTTTAATACATTTTAAAGAGTTTGACATCTTTGCTTGCATACAATTTACAAGATGACACTTCTGTAGTTTCAAAGAAAAATTCTCACGATTTAGTTTCAGCGAAGGATCGTCCCCCTCTCTGTAGTGAGGCCATCATACCGTCTTCTTGACGAGGGTAGAGAATCTAGTTCTTTACTAATGTAATTTTAGGTATACAAAATAGTGACTTCTATCCTTTCCTTATTAGTCCCTGTTGTAGGCATAAAAGGACTATAGCGATTGATAATTCGTTGACTTCATATTAGTTTGTTCTTTGACCATAAATATTTGCATATTATCTATTGTTGGAACCAGGGAACTGAAAACATCGATTTTTATATAATAAAAAGTACCATATTTGTCATGATCTGATTGGACAACGGAATGGAGGTCTTATTGTCGGCTTTGTTATTCCCAATGTTATATATGTTGGCATATCCAAAGTATTTGATCGTATATGGTCTTTTTGAATCATATATTTTCTTATGCATTGGTCGAAGGTGGATTAATGCTAGCATTAGTTCGAATGTTTGGTTTAGCATTTTCTACAAGGTAAATTTATGGGAATGTTTGATATGTTGGCATATCCAAAGTTTGGCCTTTGAATACATTCTCTATTGTTCGAAGTATTGTTACATAAATTATAATAAATTTTTGGGATACGTCAGAGACCTGCCACATTGCATTTATTTCTTAAATGTTTACAGAGCATTTCTAACAGACTTAAATGTTTACCTAACAGGCTTGGAAGCATTGAATTTTCACTTAGCAGCCTTGTTACAATACATTTTCTTCCTTTTTTTTTATTTATATGCTTTAGCGCCATTGCCGGTTCATGCTTGTTTTTCGCATCTCCACTAATTTCTTAATTGTCTGTTGTTGTTGTTCTTGTTTGGTTGTTCATGTTGTTGTAGTTTGCACGTTTGGGGTTTTGCAACCGCAATTGGAACCACATCATTCCTGGTGGACTGGTTGTTGCTTGCTTGTTTGTTCGTTGTGTGTTGTTTATTTTTGTTTGATTCCACTTTGCAGGGTTCGAGTCATGCGGCTGCAGTTGGGCCTTTTGGTGCTTCTTAACTAGGTTGTCATTTGTTGCTTGTTCTTGTTTGCCTAGGGTTTGCAATGTTGGGATGATGCATCCACAGTTGGATCTGTTGTTACATTCTTTTGCAGTAGACTCTCCATAAAATAGTATTAAGATAAAATAACATACAAAAAAATTTGTAGTCGATGTAAATTGCATCTCTTACGCGTTGAACCGGAGTTTGTCGGCCTCAAAATATATTTCATAGCTGGCGATGTTTTTTCCATGGTTTATGTCTTACTATAGTTTCATAGTTATGAGATTGAGTTTTTTTGTGTGGGCGATACAATTTTTCTCTCCCTTTTTTTTCCCTCTTGTAAACTGCGTTTCTGGTTCTATAGTTTCTCACATTTCTGTGGTCATTCCGACCGACCGCCATTTGGTTGCATACTTAACCAGTTTTATGGACGCAGCTTCGCGAATAGGTCCTATCGAACTATGGCAACTTGTTTTCGATGTATAAATCTTGCACCCAGAACTTCCATGCTCTACAATTCGACCCCACACTCCTCGAAGTCGCATCCGTGCCTCTGCCTGTGATGAGTTTGTCTATCCTACCTACCTTTCCATACTTAGTCGAGTTTTCAAAGTTTGGCGGGTTGACGCATTTTTGGGTTCAGAAAAGTTAAAATCATTTGTCGCTCCCATCCATCCCCACTACCTTCCGCCCTTCCCAATAGACATTAATTATGCTTTGAAAAGTCACAACCGACCAGACAAGTTCAAAAAGATTGGATTTAATAAGCGGAAAGCTCGAGGACATATCCCATTAAAATGAATAGACATGCGAATATTATGGGATCTGGTAATTTCTTTTGCCTGCATTTTGAATTTGTAAAAAAAAAAAAAAATTGTCTCTTTTGGTTTTCTTAAAGGCTTCGGCATAGTGCAGGAATGTGTCACCCACAAAGGCCTTGACGTCATGTCCATCTTTAATATTGTGCATATCTTAGATGTCATATTTGAGAATATGATTGGATATGGGAATGTTAATTCGTGCTATTAGTCAGTATTCAACGTACATATTCGAAAAGATTGGCATTAATAAGCGAAAATATCGAGAACATTTGTCATTAAAACAAATTAACACAAAATCTACGGAAGATCATCCAACATTGCTTTTAAATATTTGTTTCCATTTCTATTTATCATCAAAGAGTTGGGCTTTAGCGTGCCTTCGTTCTAATGGTCCCGATCATGGACATGTAAGACAACTTAGAGATGCGATTGAGGCCCAGATGAAAAAAGAGAGACTGGTTTTATGTGACGTGAGCTTTGAATAAAAACAAAACTATGTTATCCAACAGAAACTCAAAGAGGAGGGAAAAAAAGAACAAGTATCTTTTGGTTGGTGTTCTCCTTGTATTCGATGCTTTGGTTGGTTGAAAAGGATGCCTGGAGATTTGTTTGTTGAATGTTTTTGTTTTCTTGCTAGGAGTTGTAATGGATTTTCAGGTCACGTGCAAAATACTTCTTTGTTGAAGTATATAATTTCTTCCAACAAAATAGATTTGGCAAGTGTATCAATTTCTACAGATCCCACAAGAGTTTCTCTTCCTCGGGGGCGTCGCACTTACAGTGGATTGCAAAATGGTCTGTGATGTTTGTAAACGATGTGAAATATAACTCCATTTGTGAATGTAAGCAGAGGCGGGTAACATAAACTGTATGGGTGGTTAAAATGACATATTATCACTACAAAAGTTTCTATTTCAAAGTTTGATGAGCTACTTCTGGGTGTGGTAACCGACTTGACAGAAATCCATGTTCTTTGTCAAAGTTTGTTCGGTTTCCTCTGGATGTAGTTGCAGACTCCACATATTTGGCGTCACCTCCGAACATTCCAGAACTTTCTGTGGGCTGCCATATTTTCCACCACTATGACGAAAGATATATTCTGATGCGATCTACAACATTTGATACACTTGCCAGATCTGTGTTGATGCGTTCTGCAACATTTGATACACTTGCCAGATCTGTGTTGATGCGTTCTGCAACATTTGATACACTTGCCAGACCTGTGCTGCCCGAAGAAGCCATGTACTTCAACAGAATAACAGTTTACAGCTGGCTTGCACGTTCCTTCCAATTTACTGTAATAAAACAAAGAAGTTCAACATAAAAATCT
Source organism: Picea engelmannii (assembly GCA_009831015.1). NCBI lineage: Eukaryota > Viridiplantae > Streptophyta > Pinopsida > Pinales > Pinaceae > Picea > Picea engelmannii. The sequence continues at coordinate 108,241 of ML789053.1, read as the reverse complement.
TCAGGCAAGCTTTTCAACCAAACAAATGATTGAATACAGGGAGAATAGCAATCAGAACATACTTGAATTTTTTTCCCGCCCCATAGCTAATGTCACATAAAACGATTCCCTCGACTTTAAATTTGGCCTGGATCGCATTTCTAAGTTGTCTCGGATGTCAATGGTCAGGAACATTGCAAGGAAATCACCTTAAACCCCAAGTTTTCGACAACAGAGGGAAATTTATACTTGACAAACAATGGAATGTTGAATAACCAAGCATTGTAAGCAGGCCATATCTGGAAGAGACAAGCTATTCAAAAAATTGGGATAGATCTAGTTGGCAGCACCAATTAAGTCCAAGACTTAAAATTGATATTCAACTCATTTTTTACGAATAAAGGATTTGATTGTCAAGAAAACTGTCAACAAGCTTCATCAATGTACATATTTTTTCTAGTCGGCGGCCGCCCAAATCGAAATCATTGTGGAAAATAATCTAAGTTGCATTTTGTAACCCATATTATTTGAATATAGAATATTTGCGGCTTTTTTTTTTAAATTGTTTTCCAATCTCTGGTATTGCTTTTAATTTTGTTTTGTACCTTTTTTCCCTGTGTGTCATTAAACATGGACGACAAACTTTTCTTTCTTCTCATTACTACTTCAATTTAAATAAAGGCTACTATGTTCGTTGCTTACATTTTACATTGAAGAATAACTTGTCATAGGCCATACTTATGTGGCGCGGGTCCTATACTTAAAGAAAGAAATTGGAGGACCCGTTTCATTCTTCGGGTCCCGTAAATAGAATGATTTAATGACTTACAACAAGGCAGCTCAAGTGTTGACACAATGTTCCTGTTCAATATCTTTCATATATTGCAGCTTCTTGTGTTGGAATAAATACAAAAACTTCCTCTTGGGCAAAACTTAGCCAATTATCTGGCCATCGAGTCCCAGGTTCGCGGTATTCAACAACTATGTTCCATGTTCCATCATATACATCTTGCAACCAAAGAACTTCTGTGAACTGCAATTTATGCTTTAACTAGTGATAACTCAGTAGGGGTTCAAAAAGCTTGGCATTTATTAAAGAACGACTGAAGCTGCCTTAATTACTTAAATCACACCAAATTTTCATTACATTTAATTAAATTTAGATATTAATGTTTATGGAGAGTCGACGTTTGCTCATGTCATTGCAAGGAATACAAGAATAGATGATAAGGAGTTTATCTCATTGAAACCACAATGCAAATTCATGTTTCTTGTTGCGTTATATACATCTTGCAGTCAAAACTTTCGTGGTTTCAACGAAATTTGCGAACCGAAGAGAATCTTGCAAATTGGGCGATCATTTGCATTTGAAACAGAAACAATCCATTGATATATATTAGTATGGATACTATTCAAATAAATATCAAAACTTTCTCCAATAATACATATTAGTATGAATACTATTAAAATAGATATCAAACCTTTCTCTTGGCCAATACTTAGCCAATTATCTGGCCACTAGGCCCCGGGTTAGCGATATCCAACACCTATGTCCCCTGCTCCATCATATACATCTTGTAGCCAAAGAACTTCAGTGATCTGCAATTTATGCTTTTACTAGTAAGAACCCACCAGGGGTTCGAAAACATTGCCATTAATAAATGGAAAAAAAGGTTTTTCGACTGTCAGATACTTATCCGTTTTACCCTTTTCGTTTTCCTGCCCATTATCGCTTTCTAGTTTTATACTTAGTCGTCTTTCTATGATTGGCGGTTGCAGGGTTCGCGGGCTGACATATCTTCATCTCCATCTGTATCTTCACATGACGAATCCGACCAGCCGTTGTTCCTTTGCATACTTAGTCAATTGTATGGTCGTGGTTGTCGAGCTGGCGCATACGAACTTGCCTTTTCGTCTTCCCGCCTGTTATCGCTTTCTGGATATATACTTAGCCTCCTTTCTATGATATCCGGTTCCAGGGTTGGCGGGCTGACATGTCTTCCTCTCCATCTATATCCTCACATGATGAATCTGACTGACCATTGTTCCTTTCCATACTTATCCAATTTGATGGTCTTCGTTACCAGATTGGCGCTTACAAACTCGGTTGTTTATTGTTCCATTATATACATATTGAACTCAAAACATCTATGATCTATAATTCCACCACGGGTTCCTCGTATACATTAACTTTTTTCAAAGTATTTGTCGCTACCTTCAATCCCCACCAACTTCGCATCCTTCCTGATATACATTAACTATGCTCTTACTAGTGACAACTGGACACTAGTACGAAATAATTGGTGCCCGCTGCTCCGCTATATACAAATTGACAATCGGACTCCGACATCGTCCCCTCTTTCGTGTTACACATTATGCATTGAAATGTTCTGAACTATACAATTTGGTCATCGGGGCCTCGCGTCCTCTTGAGAAACCTTGTGACCGTATTTTGGATCCTCGCATTGGCAGGTTGACAAAAACTCAAAGTCCTAGTCATTGTTTCCTTTTCTGCCCATCCTCGTACTTCTTTCCAGATATGCAACACCAAATGTTTAATACTAGAATAACATCATGCAACAAGTGTAAAAAAATAGTCATTAATAAGCAAAAGTCAGGACAACCAACCATCCCTAGAGAACTTGTCCAGAAACATGCAAAGAAGATCTTGCTTAGCGAAAGAAAGTCTCGGCTAGTGTTTCTGTGTTCCATACTTGAACACTTTTTCCATTGCGGGTTATCGAATTGACGGCCTCAAAATTGTGTTTCAAATTTTCGACAAGTTGCAAAGAGCGCCTGGAGTTCCGCAATATACAATTTGTCCATAGGAATGTATAAAAACTCTTAATTCTCTTCCCCCCCCCCTCTATTATCCCTCTCTAGTTCTATATTTAGTCGCAGCTATATGATCACGGCCTCATGGATTCACAAATTGGCAACTCTTTATCTATATATTCACACCATGAGCCCAACCAACCATGATCCCTTTCGATACTTAGCCAATTATGTAATCATCGGGTCCCGGGTTTGTTATATCCAACACCTATGTCCCATGTTCCCTCATATACCTCTTGCAACCAAAGAACTTATGTGATCTGCAATTTATGCCTTTACTGGTGAGAACTCAATAGGGGTTCGAAACGATTTGCATTAATAAGAAAACAATAGATGTTCTTCTATGAGATACTTAGTTCTTTTTCCATTGTCTTCTTCCCGTGTATTATCGCTTTCTAGTTATATACTTAGTCGCCTTTCTATGATTGCGGGTTCCAACATTGGCATGTTGACATATCTTCATCTCCATCTATATCCTCACATGAGGAATTCGACCAATCGTTGTTCCTTTTCATACTTAGTCAATTTTATGCTCGCGGTTGTCGGGTTGGTGCTTTCGAACTCTATTGCTTCTTGTTCCGTGATATACATTTTCCACTCAAAATTTTTGTGATCTACAATTCCACTGCGGACTCCATCATTTTCCCCTTTTTTTCTTCCTATGTATTATGGGACTATAAAGTATGGACATGATATTTTATAGAGCATGTACAGAGTCTGCATTCCATACATAGCCACTTTTTGGATCGCGGGTTCTCGGGCGGGCGGGCTCAAAATTGTCCTCCATTGTTTCGTTCCCTGCAAATAACACCCAAAATTCCGCGATATACAAATCCGACCGACCGCTGTTCCTTTTCATACTTAGTCAATTTTATGCCCGTGGTTTTCGGGTTGGCGCTTTCGAACTCTGTTGCTTCTTGTTCCATGATATACATTTTCCACTCAAAATTTTTGTGATCTACAATTCCACAATGGACTCCTTCGTCCTTTTTCCCTTTTTTTCTTCCCATGTATTATGGGACTATAGAGTATGAACATGATATTTTATAGAGCATGTATGTCACACACCCACTACGACAACTAAGATTTTCTTTTTCTTTTTGTCTTTTCTTCGAGGAACAAAATCCCCGAATTTCTATGGGGCCTAGCGCAGACCCTCCCTTCCCTTATCCTCCCCCATGTGATCATTGGCTATGACCACATGCTTTACCAAAAAGCCGCTTCCGGCTTTCACAATTCGTGGAATCGCGATGCAAGCGTTCCCCTGTTCTCTGTCTTTCGAAATGCCGAAACCCAAAGGGGTCTAACAGATCCTTAGCTCCTCCCTTGGGTCGCTTGTCATATGACCGATCCTATGACCTGATGCTAATCCTATAAATTCTTTCGGGGTTTTGCGATTCGGGGAATCGTGATGCATGCGTTCCTCCTTTCCCTTTCGAATCCCCGGAACTCGAAAGCCCGGTATCATCCGAATCTACGGTCCAGATCGTCGACTTGATCAATGGCCCGGATTAAATCCCAGCATTCTACCTTTCAGGATTTTGGTGGGGTCTTCATTCCTATTTCTCTGATGTCCAAAACCCTGGTGGCTTTAGATATTCGCCACGCGTCCCTACAAATGGGCGGTCCAGATCCTTTCGGGACTCCTCCTTCCTACCACAAGACCCTGTCCGGTGACCTAGGGCTCATTCACATAGCGCATCGGGGTTTCGCGTACCGGGATTTTGTGACTGGCAAAGACGAGGGGTCTTGCCCTTGGGTTTCCCGGGTGCCGAAACATCAAAACCTATTCACGCTAAACTGACTCATCCACAGAGTCCGTCGGGGTTTCGGGTACCGAGATTTTGCGACTTGTGAAGACGAGGGGTGTTACCCTTTGGTTTCCCAGGTGTCGAAACACCGAAACCTATTCACACTAAACCGGCTCATCCACAGAGCGCGTCGGGGTTTCAAGTACCAGGATTTCGCGACTTGCGAAGACAGGGGGTCTTACCCTTTGGTTTCTTGGGTGTCGAAATGTCGAAACCTATTCACGCTAAACCGGCTCTTCCATAGAGCGCATCGGGGTTTTGGGTACCAGGATTTCACGACTTGCGAAGACAAGGGGTCTTACCCTTTGGTTTCTCGGGTGTCGAAACACTGAAACCTATTCACGCTAAACTGACTCATCCACAGAGCGCGTCGGGGTTTCGGGTATCGAGATTTCGCAACTTGTGAAGACAAGGGGTCTTACCCTTTGGTTTCCTGAGTGTCGAAATGCTGAAAACCTGAGAGAACTACTTTCTCTTGTACAAGGTTTCCAAACTCAGATCACATGATCCTTCAGCGGGTTCTTGGGTAATTATCCCTAGGCTTGGTGACCTGACTGAAAATCCTTCCTAATTCACCGAGCTATGAACTTTGTTTCAGGGGTAAGTAAACTCCTGGGTTTACTAAAATGGTAGTCTTTTCAAGGAACTCACTCCAACTCTGGAATGAGAGGGAACTTCTCGGAAGGAGGTGCCTTCGGGAAATCAAACTAGGACATAGCGTGAGTCAAGTAGGTGGAACAAATCTCAAGGGAATAGACTTGTATTCTGAACTTATTCATTCTATACATAAACCAATTATGGTCATATGAGTATAAACATGCATCCATTATTTCTGATCAAAACACATGGCAAACACTTCAATACAAAAACCATTTATGAGCGTATAAACATGAGCATGTGTCCAGGATATTCAATTCAAGATACAAGATATAAACACTTATCAGAAACACCAAGTGTGATGCGACTGTTGAGAGGGGTGCTCATTTCCACCCAACCGTAGGCTCAGTGACTCCAAATGGATTTACCACTAGCCACCCCCGAGCTAGACCACGATGCTTGAGATTCAGTCTCCTACTCCCAGCTCAACGAAAGTCAAGGACAAAGGTTACTCTCCTTCTCCTATGTTTAGAACTCTGTGTGTTTCCATAGTTTTCTCCAGTTCTCTTCCACGATCCCTGTCGCGCGTGTTCTTCTCTCTCTCCTACCACACTTCCTCTCTTGCCTTTTCTTTGTAAGATTGTGTGTGGCACGAATTTTCCTATCTGTGGTTAGGTCTGGGAGCTGTTACAGATGGGAGGTTCACCCCCATCCCCTCATTAACTCTTGAGGAGCCTCCCCACCTACCAATCTGACGGGAAATCCATTCCAGGGTCAGAGAGTTGCTTTGGCCTTTGAGCAAGTAAAAACCAGTATGGTACTGGCTCAGTGGAAGTTAATGCAACCATTCCAGGTCCCTTCCACCACCTCTCATTAGCCATCGTGGTCTCTTTTAGCACATCCCCCTCCCAGCAGTCATGCAACACATAATCATAACATAATTTACATTCGTCGACCTTTTTATACAAAGGTCCATCAAATAAAACATTCACATCTTTGAGTTTGCCATAGTTCTTGGCCAATATAGTTATTTTTATAGACTGGGGGAAACAAGGTGTTACAATTCCCTCCCCCTTAAAGGAACATCATCCTCGATGTTCTATCTATCAATATGACATGTATGTACAGAAGTAAACAAAATCGGATATGCATGTTTCATGGCATCTTCCATTTCCCATGTAGCCTCATCTGGGCCAAAATGTTTCCATTGCACCTTGACCTGTGCAATGGTTCAGTTCCTAAGTGGGGTTTCCTTTCTGTCCAGTATGCATTGAGGTTCTGGCAGGAATTCTCCCTCCGGTTCCACCTGGATCACAGACCAGTCAATTATATGATTAGAATCGTGTACATATTTCTTCAATAATGAAACATGGAAAACATTATGTGCTTTTACTGTGGGAGGAAGTGCTAGCCTATAGGCTACAGGTCCCACTCTATCTAGAACTTCAAAGGGTCCACAATACTGAGGTGCCAACTTGGCACAAGCTCCCATCCTCAGGGAACTCTTCCTGGGCCTAACTCTAAGATATACATGGTCTCCCGTCTTGAATTATCTTGGAGTTCTCTTTCGATCGACGTAACTTTTCTGTCTGTTCTGAGCGACCTTTAGGTTTTGTTTAATCTGAATCACTTGTTTATCCATTTCTTTCAACATGTCAGGTCCAATAGTAATTATGTTTACTGGGCTACTCCAACTGACTGGAGTGTTGCATAGTCTACCATAGAGGACTTTGAAAGGACTCGTCTTCGGGGATTCTTGGTAGTCGTTGTTGTAGGTGAATTGCACCAGTGGCAGGTAATCTTCCCACTTTTTAGGTTGATGCATTACATGCATTCTTAGCATGTCTTCCAATATTTCATTCAGTCTTTCTGTCTGTCCATCGGTTTGAGGATGATAGGCTGTTCTAAATAGTAATTTGGTCTCCAAACCAACCATCAAGGATTTCCAAAAGTTGGAAGTAAATTTCGTGTCTCTGTCAGACACGATCTCTTTAGGCATACCATGTAGTCTGAATATCTCCTTCATGAATATGTTGGCGATATATATTGCCTTGCAAGTCGATTTGACGGGGATAAAATGGGCGGACTTGCTCAATTTATCCACCACTACCATGCTGGTGTCATTCTGTTTGGTCGATGCTGGTAATCCGGTGATGAAGTCCATGGAAATGGTTTCCCATTTCCATTTTGGGATTGGTAGAGGTTGTAATAATCCTGCTGGGTGCCGGTGTTCTGCTTTAACCTGTTGGCATTCTAGGCACTTAGCTAAATAGTTAGCTATGTCTTTCTTTAACCCAGGCCAATAGAATTGTTCCCTAGTGGCCGTGATCATCTTCTGATATCTCGGGTGACCAGTATATGGTATTTTATGTAGTTCATCCATTATGAACCTCTTCAAGTCGTCACAATCTGGAATATACAATTACAATAGGTAACAAAAATACATACTCTGTACCAAAACCAGGGCCCCTTTGTTAAAACTCTTTAAAAATCAGTAGGGTTTTCAAACTGAATATTAAAGAAACCCTTAAAGTAGAGATAAACCTTGCAATGTTGTGTCCATGCCAAATAAATCCATTGATATAGATTTGAAGTAGAAAAACATATAGCATTGAATCTATACATTACTGAAGAGGATTGATAAAATGAAAGCAAGCTTGTAACATCCAACTGAGAGACCTCCAACTTGGGCACCTCTTTAGATTTTTCCACAATAAACACATTAGACATGCAAGGGTTTGAAGTAGCTGAATTAAATGGTTTGTTCCTAAGCATGTCTTTAAAAGAAAGAGGGTTTGTGGATGATGATCCACCATTTCTCACTGCTTCTCCACTTAAGTAGAGAACCAAAACAAGAGTGGAATCTTTGTCAATTCCATATCCATACAACAAATAATAATCAACAAGTTGTTTACCTTCATAAAAAAGTCATTGTTTGACCATCAAGATCCCTTACATAAGCTCAAATTTGTTTTCCCTATAAGTCAGTGAACCCACAAAATTAAGGTTTTCCCTATATGGGACTTAACCATGATTTGAAAATTGGTTGCGAGATCAAAACCCTCTCCATAAATTCCATCCCAACATAATGATTGGTCACTAGCATTGCATCAAACACTTGGTTTGCATGCATTTGTTATATCCTTGCACACATTTCTACAAACACTAATTGAGCAAGCATTTTGATAATCACTTCATGTGTGCCCATATATACCTTAGGTGACAAGTCAAACACCTTTTTTTGTGTGTGAACCGGTTAGGGGAATCAGTAACTAGGCAGAATCCCACCCACTTAACACAAGTTCAAATCCTTTGGGTTGCCACTCTAATCCCCATTTTTTTCATGCAAAGCATGCCATCACACACTGGGGTTTATACAGGATTCAAACCGAGTTGCGAAGCATTAACACCATGTGTCCCATCCACTTGGTCTAGCCTCAACGGGATGATAAGTCAAACACTTGACTTGCATCATTATCTTGATATTTTTCCATCGTGAGTGCTAAATATTGAAACAACTCATTTTTCCCAATAATATCATTGGGCATTGTGTATATAACCAATTGTAAGAAATCATGATTTTCGTTTAATAAGCATAAAGGAATAATGCAAGAAACATGTTTCTTTGGAGACTTGGGAGCATATGGAAGAGAATTAGTCTCCATATGACTGAAGTCTACATCATAGCCAAGCATATAAATGTAAATGATCTATCAAACATATGTCTCCTTCTCATAAGGAATAAATCCTTGTTTATTTTTGAAATGCATCCTACTCTTACTGAGCTCTTTGTCAATCTTTAACACTCTTGTTCCTTGTTCTGATAGTTCCTCACATCTCATGAAAACCGATAGACCTCTCATCTAGGACATAACCATCTTTACCTAGCCAACACAATCTACATACACCAAATATTTGGAAACCTACTTGCAAGAAATAGTTTGTGGCTAAAGAATATTAATTCTTTGAATAATTCATGTCTAAACAAGTTCATGCAACTATGGAAAATACTGCTAATAACATTTTGTTTCCAAGGAAATCCTTGTAGAAAACCCTTCTAGTACTTCCCCATGATCCATGGATGGTAAATGGGGTAAACCGTCTGCCCTGATTACAGATCCTCACCCTAAGGGGATCGATAGAACGAACATGTGACCTCCCCAACTAATCATTGGGTGATAGATATTTTGTTTGGCTCAAGATTGCTTGAGCTAACCCCCGGGGCTTGATAATAACATTTTATACTATCCAAATTAAAATATGATTTTTTTAATTTTCTATGCATAGTACTCCTTAACTAAGTAAAAAAAATCCTATGAGCTTCCTTACAAGCATATGGATAAGTGAAACTTTTTCAAATAAAATCATGATAAACTACAAAAAGTGCACATCAATGCATGTTGGTCATCAATCTCAACTTACAATTGAAAAATTGTTTGACAAAAAATATTCATGCAACATCTTCCCTTGTTTCACTTGGCATTAATCTTGAGATGTGAAGGAAAGTGAAACATGTTAGGTTTAGAGATCATGCAAGAAAGGCCATACATGCTAAACACTAGGTCCTTTAAACATAGAGATAACAACTAACTCGTGGAAATTGATGTAAATTTTGAAATAGTTGACTAACAACCTAACAAACTAATACAACATATGCCTTTAGAAGTGATGGTAGTTGGCAACAAGGAGCAAGGTCGAAGGAAGATTCACTAACTAGTTATCATACCAAGCTATTTATTCACTTACTAGTTATTAGACCAAACTATTTCTTTAAATTGTCCTTGAACTTGGCTTTTATAGGAAGGCATTTGGGCCCTTCCTTGCATTGGATGTGGATGTGATAGTTATTGAGGATTGTTACTAACCATATATGTGTAGTGAAAAAGTCACATAATACTCAATTAGCAACACCAACATTATAGTACATGGTACTTTATAGCACATACAATGCACTATGTAATCCATGAGCCACACAAACTTATGGACTATATATTTCTTGGTCTTTATGGTATTCTCGTGGTGATAATCACTTCTTTAATATGNTTAATTTTCTATGCATAGTACTCCTTAACTAAGTAAAAAAAATCCTATGAGCTTCCTTACAAGCATATGGATAAGTGAAACTTTTTCAAATAAAATCATGATAAACTACAAAAAGTGCACATCAATGCATGTTGGTCATCAATCTCAACTTACAATTGAAAAATTGTTTGACAAAAAATATTCATGCAACATCTTCCCTTGTTTCACTTGGCATTAATCTTGAGATGTGAAGGAAAGTGAAACATGTTAGGTTTAGAGATCATGCAAGAAAGGCCATACATGCTAAACACTAGGTCCTTTAAACATAGAGATAACAACTAACTCGTGGAAATTGATGTAAATTTTGAAATAGTTGACTAACAACCTAACAAACTAATACAACATATGCCTTTAGAAGTGATGGTAGTTGGCAACAAGGAGCAAGGTCGAAGGAAGATTCACTAACTAGTTATCATACCAAGCTATTTATTCACTTACTAGTTATTAGACCAAACTATTTCTTTAAATTGTCCTTGAACTTGGCTTTTATAGGAAGGCATTTGGGCCCTTCCTTGCATTGGATGTGGATGTGATAGTTATTGAGGATTGTTACTAACCATATATGTGTAGTGAAAAAGTCACATAATACTCAATTAGCAACACCAACATTATAGTACATGGTACTTTATAGCACATACAATGCACTATGTAATCCATGAGCCACACAAACTTATGGACTATATATTTCTTGGTCTTTATGGTATTCTCGTGGTGATAATCACTTCTTTAATATGTTATTAAATTGGTGTAAGAGACAAGTTCACACACAACTGGGTATTGTTATTAGCTTGTTGTGGATTCACTAGGCTAAAGCATTCATTGTGCCAATATATTATAGACACAAGCAATGAAAGTTACACCGTCAAGTGGGAAGAATGTTATACCAATGGGATTCAAATAGTCTTTATTATCATGAAACCATTATTACTACCATAATTTATCAATTCTAAGTTGATATCCTTTGTACTCACACTATTCAATTTGTTGGTTAGTGTAAAAATAATTTTTATGATTTATATTAATATTTAATTTAATTTAACTAATTTATGTACTTGCATGCAATGGAAATTGTTCAATTATTTGCAATATTATACACTTTTGGAAATCTTACTCATCCTTGTAGTAAGGAAACTCGGTGATCAACACAAGTACTATCCTTAAAAAAAAAAAATGATGGATACAAATGTGTGATCTTGTGGCTAAGCATGAATGTAAGGTTAGGTTTGAATGATTTAACTAATAATTATGAATCGATGAGGTTTGAATAATCAAATTAATTAATTATGAGATATTTTATAATAAAATATAAATTGGTATTAATATGTGTCCTGAATAAAAATTATTTAATATTTCAATTAATAAAAATATTATAATCATGAATTTTAATAACAAAATTCTCTCTAAACCATATTCTCTACATCACGATAATAATAATTAATATGACAATAATGATAATTGTTACATCAAATAATGATAATTAATATGACAAGAATATTTCTTAAAATAAATCAACAATTTACAACTTCATGAGAAATATATGGATGTGTTTGTAAGCAATTTTTATATATGGAAGAACACAAAGTGAAAAATAATATAAAATCTCATCATTATCTATAAAAATAAAAGGAATCTTGTTAAAAGAGTTGCTTGCCGGTTTAAATAAATAATAATAATAATAATAAAAGAGGTGTATGACATTCTTAAAAGTAATTCATATTAGTTTTTATAGCTTGTGTTTTCATTTGAAAAGCATTGTAGTAAAACTTTAACAAAATTGGTTAATAAAAAATAGGATATCTTCCCCTCATAGAGTAAATGGAAGTTTTATATTTTGTTAATTATAGATATTCATGTTTTCGTATCCTTTAACATATCCAACCCATTATGGAATGTTTTCTCCTATAACATAACATTGACACAATAGATTAATACGTTAGAATTAGTTCAACCAATTCAAAATGATCCTCTCGTTTGATTTTGAGTAGTACTTGACTCATTCATTTTTAATTTATTGATTATTTAAATGTGTTTGAATTTAGAGCTTACAAAAAGAAAATGAAGAGATGTAGCATAAGGTGACCAGAGGGAGAAGAAAAACATTGATATGATACAGGTAAGGAGGAGGACTTTGGACAATAGGAAATATTGACCATCTCTCCAACTTCAATTGAAATATCTAATATACTATATGGCATGCTACCTAGAATACGACCTAGCTTTTTGGTCATAGAATGAAATTTAGTGGAAGTTGCTTCAACATTCAAAGCCTAGGTCACACCATGAAAGTTGAAAACCTAGTTAAATCATCTATTGCGACTAAAAGAAACAACGGAAATAAATTTCTATGTAGTATGTAAATGAAAAAAAAAAAAAAAACGTCATGCAAGTGCCAATTCCTAATGCTCAAACATTAAATTTTATCTCTAAAAATAGGATAAGTCATTGTGTATTACAAATGAACTTCTCACTGGCCAATATCGATATGGATCGTGAACATGGCCATCAATTTATCATTTTGCAATTGAATTTGTTCATTATATATAGTTTCAAAAGTGTTGCAAATATTTTGAGGTATTATAAGTTGTACACCACTATGAAACAAGATTCACTAGGGTGATTCTAGAAATATGTGTCCCACTTTTTAGTGTAGTATGGGGATGAAAATTTAACATTTTACATATTTTTTAAATGGAGTTCCTTGAAACTTATACATACCTAGTGAATTTTCATGTGAAGTAAAAAAAAAAAAAATCGTAGGAAATTGCATTGGCTTTCTAATGATATTTTTTCCAAAAAGTATTAATGTCATTTAATGCACCAAAATTGTATTTAATTCAATGTTTGTCCTTGTAAATTTTAAGAAAAGTTAACAAGTGTCTTTCATTCCCAACATTTAATAAAGTGTTCAA
>ML789053.1:27074-41579 GCA_009831015.1 Picea engelmannii | reverse complement strand
TATGCTAAAAGAGAGCCCCATAGAGTGCATGGGAAAGCAAGATGAAACATTACAATATAAGGAGAAAGGGTCGGATCATTGTGTTGGTCGGTGAGGATCCTTTCTACCTTTTTTCTTACGAACATCAATCCAACCAGAGGAGCTGATAGGCTCAGCAGCTTTTTCCACCAAAGCTAGATGTTCTGAGGAAGTGCCGTAATCTTGAGCTGCTGAATCCAGGGGTGCTTCTTTGTCGCTGTCTGAGTTGTCTGATTCATGAGGACGCTTATGAGTCCCTATAAGCGGGGTTGTGATCATGATTGTGTCAATTGTTTCCCCCTTTTCGAGAGGTGGGTGCAAGGACTTAATTGCAGGAACTGGAATCATGACTTCTGAATCTTCAGGATTTTGTGCCGAGGCCGCAGGCTGGTGTTTTGGGTCAACTGTTGGTTGCTGAGTGAAAGTTGGGGCCTGCATAGGCATTGAGGAAGGCGACGGAGTTGGAACGTCTTTGTGATGTTGCTTGTTTCCGGAGGAAGGGTTCGGGCAGCTTTTGTGAGATTTTGGTCCTTGCCAGCCATTGGCTCTTTTCCGTGCTCCAAAAGTTGAGGAAGGGATTGGGGATAGAGGACAAGTTGCCTGGAGGTGCCCTATTTGCTGACAGGAGCGACATCTGAAGGCGGTGTTCTCATAATCGGCCATCTGTGTGAAAGGATCTCCCTCATCCCAATCTATAAGAATCATATCCAAAAGCCCTTGACTGAGGTCAATTTCAATGCATATGCGGGCGAAAGTGATGAAGCCTTTCGCTATCCTGTCAGTGTCTATCTTGATGAATCTACCCAACGCATTGCCTAGGGTGGGTAAAAAAGATGAAGAATAGAAATGCAGGGGTAAATTGGGTAGTCTTACCCAGACCGATGTAGTCATGGCTGTCATGGTCAGTGGATTGAAGTCGGGGAACCATCTCTGCATGGAGAGACCAGATCTGCCCCAAAACCAAGGACCTTGCTTTAGCACGCGTTGACATTCTTCTTCTGTGGAGAATTTGATGATGAAGAACCCCTTAGAGCAGAAGAACAACTCATGACCTTCCGACCAGGTCTTGTTAAACCCATTCCTTTAGCGCAGAGGCCAAGGGCCAAAGTCCGTTGAAGCGACAAATGAGGGCTCTTGCCTGGTAGATAAAGGCATAGCCATAGACTTCAGGATCTTTTACTTCTGCTATTGGAGATTCTGCACACTGCTCCACAATGAAGGTAGATCCAAAGGGCTCCTTTACTTTTGAAGCTTCAGCCTTGAACCCCGAAGGAGCGGAAGTCCCTAATTTCATGGCATGCTTGTAAGAGCTTGGATGAGTGACTGAAGGTGCTCCTCCACACAAACGAGAAGTGAGAGAAATGGTTGTGTTTTTTAGATTCCCATAGTCCCGTAGTAGAGAGCCATCCCCAAGTTGTCATCCTTCGAAGATTAGTCGTTGGAACCTAGGCGAAGTACCTGTAGCCTAGTGGATTTGGGTTTTGAGCTTAAAAACGAAGTCTGAGTCTTGAGCCTGTAAGCAGAGAGAAGATCCAGAAATGGTCTTTACAAAAAGGGGGAAGCTTGCCACAATCTCGGAGCTAGTCTTGCCACGATATTCAGAATGAAACCTTGCTTTTGCATTACTCTTAACTAGATTCATGTACCAGAGCGAAGGTAGAGAATCCCCCAAGAGTCGTAGATCCCTGAGGTCTCTGTTCGTTGAATGGCTTTCAAACTTTAGATCAAGGCGATGGCGGCAACTAGGGTTTAGCACTTGCTGCACATGTAGTCTGTTCTCAGCATTGATCTGGTCCCAAATCACTGGTTCTCTCTCGCCAGAGCACGAGTTGGAGCCTCCCTCCTTAATTTCCTCTGCGCCAGCCACTAACCTTATCGACGCGATGAATTGTTTCTTCCATCCTGGTGCTGGAAGCACGACGAAGACTCCATCTACACGAACTGGCTGCGTTTCCATTTCAGGATCCTTCTCTGTGGGCTGTTGTTGGTCCATCTCGACCCTTCTGATACCCTCTTGCATGAGTTCTTCGATGGACGCATCGGGGGCCTGTCTATCTTCCTTCCCGGCCAAGAGCTTTGCCTCCTACACAATTTGGCTGCCACAGCCGGCATCAAGATCCAACACATGAAGAAGCTTGATCGCCATATCCCTGCAAAACCCTAGCTTCCATCATTATATTTACATTATATGTATGCTTAACCTAGATATAAAATTGATATGTACTTGTGTGCTTATCATCATGTTTACATAGCATGTATACTTAACCATAGGTGTTCTGGTCTTGGCAATGACAGACTAGGAAAACCTTAATCACGCATTCAAATCTATATACATATAACAAATTTTGTCATTCAAAATTGGTAGGGACTTGCTACCCTTTGTAACTTTGTAACTCCCCTTGTTTAGCTATATTCAATTTCAATATGCCCAACAAAAGGTTGCTTGATTTTCCTTGCTCAAATTACTATTTATATGCAAGTGCCCACTCGTACATGTAATGGAACATCACTATTGTGGAGCATGTAATAAACTAAGAAAAATATAACGTTGTGCAATTGGTTATTTAAGTACTTAAACATAGTAATTCGTAGTGGGAATACTTTTGTAGTTTTTTAAAGCAAGAATAATTTTAGTAATCTAACATCAAGGTTTATTCGTTAATTTTCTAATCGGGTTTATTTTGATATTTATACAATAAGAGTTTAGTTACAAATATTTTAATCAGTGAGGTTTGCTTTTTACAAGTGTTTTAAAGTTAAGTTAGATGCAAATTATATTATTAAATTTAATTTAGATGCAATTATATTAAGAAATTGGTAGTCAATGTTTTATGGATCAAATAACTAAATAAGCATAGGAAAAAACCAATTCAATAAAACCACTTTTAAATAAAGTGAAAGAGTGAAAGAATAAGAAGATTTTTTTAGGGGTAATTTTATTTTATAATATATCAAATGCACAAGATAACATGATGCTTTCAATGATTTTTTTGTGTGTGTATGAGAGAGAAGGCTAGAAATAATTAATAATAAGTAGACATAATTATAATTAATGTAATCTTGTAAATGAGGGTTGTAGTTAGGGGCTTTACATGCTCCTCCCCTTCAAACCAACATTTCCCTCAATATTAATAATGTGTGGTTGCTTCTGTATGTATAGAAAATCTTTCCAAGTGGCATTTTTTTATTGATGGGTTATTTCACTTGATAAGGTACTTAGTAGGTTCTAAAATGATGTTGTGGCTAAATTGGATACTCTCAATAGAATTTATTTCTAGATTTTAGACAAGGTGGATGAATATTTTGATACTCTTTTAAAGAATTTAGTCGATGGATACCCATATGATGTTTTTGTAGTGCAACTAGGTCGAATGGTCATGGTGCAACTAGAGGAGCAAATATATGTTATACAAATAGATCTACAAGTGTTCCTAAATACCAATCTGAAGAAAACCATGGTATGTCCTCACATCCTCCCCGACCATCATTAAGGTGCAATTCTGCTCGTCTAATAAAGTTTCCATATGGGAACATGGACTTTTGTTTTATTGGGAATAAAGAAAATGTTGAAAACCCAATGGTTGGAAAGGCACGCGAGGAAGAAATCACTCACTACAGAAAATGAAGTTGTATTGAATTCATGTTGGCCACCTTATTTCATGCCTTCATGCAAGGTTCATGTTGCAAATTTTAAAGGACTTACACGCTATCAATCTTTCAATGCAACCAAAGGTTCATATTCAAGCATAGGTGATAACACTTTTGAGAATATGCAATGTGAAGTTTCATCTAGAAAATGTTTGTCGTTGGGAATTTTGCTACTGACAAGCTCTCATCCATGTATCAAATTTCTCAAAATGTTGTTGAGAAAGTGGTCAAATGACTACCAGAAAAGGAAAGTCTAAATCCAAGGAAACTCATTTTGATGTTAATAATACATCAGACAAGGAAGGTCTTATACATGGTGATGGTTAAATCTCTTGGAATTATCGAAACCATTAGTTATGGTAATAATACAAATTTACTTATAGTAAATATTTGGTAGTTATGATTGATATAGGAGGATATCGGTGGCCACCCACCTTTTCCAACTTAGGGCTTAAAACAATTTTTTGGCAACTTACTATTTTTAGTAGTTTTTCGGGTCCCAAACTTTCGGGGTTATTTTGAGGGCCTAAACGATGTTTTTTTTCACTATCAGGCACCTCAATCATGGCTAGTGGATTTTATTTATCCCCCTAAATGAATCTCCTCATCAATACCTTTCCAACGAGCTATCGTGCGTCCTAAACGAAGATCGTATGCAAAAGTTACGGCCTCAGGAAGTTGATGTACTAACTTACCCCAATGGGGCCCACATGAATTTTGGTGCTTCATCTCCTAGGGTTAGGTTTTTAGATGTCTATGGTTTTGGAATTCATGTTTATTGTAAAAAGGCCTTCAGATCCTCATTGTACTCATCTTCTTGTAAATGAGCATAGTCGTCACATCTATTCTCAGAGATACATTGCCACCATTCTAGCAAGCTTGTTTTCAGTCTATATTTTATAGTTTTCAGCATATTTCTTATTTAATAGAAGTCAAGTTTACTGTATCTTTGTTATTGTCCACTATGTCTTTGTGTTAATATTATAAATCTGGTTTCATTTTGTTCTGCTCATAAATCTGGATCAGTGGTCTTAGAGTTGTCTGCTCCTTGTTGTTTTTTTTAATGCATGTCCCCGACGTGGTTAGGGTATAGAGAGTTGAGTCTCGATCTTGTTCCTCTCGAGGAAAAATTCTCTCACACGCCCAAGAAACCATGCATGGCCGGTGAAAAGAAATACGATGGGACAAAAGATCAAAATGTTTATCGAGGAAGCCCTTGAGCGACAGATGAACGAGATGATGGACAACTTTGAACAAATGCTTCGATGACTACTGACAAGCGGCACATCCACCTCAAGCAGAGGTGTCACCCCCTTCAAGGTACATATAGATTTTGATATTCCTATATTTGAAGGTCAAATAGATGCGGATGACATAGATAAATGGTTAAACCTTCTAGAATGGGTATTTTTCTATCCACAACTTTTCCGATAGAGAAAATATTACATTTGCGCTCCTCAAGGCCATCCCCCATGTCAAAGATTGGTGGGAGACTTTCTATGAGAAAAATAAAATAGAGAGATCCACATTATTTGCAGTTGCACCCACTTGGGGTTCCTTCAGGGATGCTATTAAGGAACAATACTACCCTTTTGGAAGTTATGATGACTTGTATACAAGATGGACCACGATGTGGCATGAAAGAGACCAAACAGTGCTAGAGTTCACCAATGTCTTCTATACCTAGCGCACCAAGTTGGGTATCAAATGTTCTAAGAAACATATACTGCTCAAGTATCGTGACGGTCTGCATAGATACATCCAGACATAAATGGAATTTTTGAACATCTAATCCTTGGGCGCAACCTATTGATATGCCATCAAAATCGAGCAGAAGTTTAAACAAAATATGTGACAGTTTGGGTCTGGGACCCCTCACAACAGAAGCATGGCAAGGGAAACCCCAACCCGTAAAACAAAGGACAAAGAAAATATGAGCAACTTGAGGACAACCAATCCAAGCCGCAAGCAAAGAAGGACAATGAGAAGACGAAGAAAGATACCGGGAAGTGGTGTAATTTCCATAAGATCCCCTGGCATAACACTGTCGATTGCCATTCAAAGTAGTCATTGGTGGCTGAGGTAAAAACCTTTGAATCGGATGCGGGTTACGAATCTGAGTTATAAATAGAAAAGGGAAGATGGATCATTGACGTGGAACCTAGTGCCACAGTTTCGACCACCAAGATCCATCCCGATGAACCTGATGAGCCAGAGGAAGGAGAGAACCTTTTCATTCACAGATGTGGGTGAAAGGCACTCCACTACACTTCATCATTGATAGCGGTAGCCAAAAGAACCTCATCTTAGTAGAGGTTGTCAACCAGATAGCTTTGCCAAGAACACCGCACCCGCAACCCTACACCATTGGATGGTTCCATCAAGGAAGTGATCTTCGTGTCAGCCAATAGCGCCTCTTGTCGTACGGCGTCAAGCCACTCAAAGATGAGGTATTGCATGATGTTTCTCCCCTTGAATTTTGTGATGTTATGTTAGGCCAACCTTATTTATGGAAACGTCATGTTGTATATGAGTCTAGGCCTCACAATTTTATTATTACTTTGAACAAGAAATTGTATAGGATACTCGAGGTAGTCCCACCTAGTGTTATTTCCTTGATTTTTTCCAATGAATGCAGGAAGGTCATTTCTCAAACTGGGAAGTTTGTCTTCTTCGTGATTTGTTCTCAGAGTGAGAAAAAGGTTGCAGCCACATCCATGGTCTCCGCGACCGACCTCTCCATGCAACATAATAAATTGGATAAGGTCATGGAAGAATACAAAGACATATTCTCATCACCTATTGGGGTACCTTTGCATTGTCAGGTCAAGCATCCCATCGATCTGACCTCGACACACCGCTACCCAATGGTCATGTCTATCACCACTCTCTGCTAGAAAATGAGGGATAAAGCGTCAAATCCAAGAACTACTCCACAAGGGGCACATCCAACCCATCTCATCACCATGTTGAAGCCCAATCATGTTCGTGCAGTAGAAAGATGGGACTTGGTGGCTCTGCATTGATTATCGGGCCCTAAATAAAATCATAGTCAAGAACCGGTACCCGATTCCCTGAATCGATGATCTCCTTGATCATCTCAAGGGGGCCAAATACTTCAGTAAGATTGATCTGAAGTCTGGCTACCATCAGGTCCCAATAGAACAGATAGATGTATGGAAAACTACCTTCAAGTCAAAAGAAGGTCTTTTTGAATGGCTGGTCATGCCCTTTAGTTTGAAAAATGCCCCAACAAATTTCATGAGGATGATGGACAATATTCTGTGGACTTTCACTAACTCTTTTGTGGTGGTGTATCTGGATGACATCCTCATCTAAAACAATACTTGGGCAGAACACTTGCAACATATTCAGTAGGTTCTGCACACTCTATGGTAGCACAAGCTATATGCCAACTTGGAAAAATGTTCCTTTGGCATGGACATGGTCCAATACCTAGGCTTCATTGTTGATGTGCATGGTGTGCATGATGATCCAACCAAGATCCAAGTCATTGTGACTGGCCAACCCCAACCACGCTCACTAAGCTTTGGAGCTTCTTAGGCCTTGCCAATTTCTATCATAGGTTCATGTTGGGATTCTCCCATATTTCATGGGCCCTTAGCCAAATAACCATGGGTGGTGGTAAGGACAACTTTGTGTGGGAATTGTCCCAATAGAAAGTGTTCGATGATATGAAGCAGCGCTTGTACTTAGCCCTGGTGCTTTCATTACCTGACCTGCAATGACCATTTGAGATCAAGACATATGCTTTAGACTATGTTGTGGGTGTAATCATCACTCATCACGACCACCCCGTGGCCTATCATAGTGAGACACTATTAGATGTCGTACATAAGTACCCTACCTACGATAAAGAAAAGTACTCCATTGTGAAATCTTGTCGCTAGTGGAGGCATTACATTCTTGGGAAGGAGGCAATCATCCACACTGATCATAAGTCATTGCAGTTCATGCAGACACAATAAAAATTGCAGAATGACCGCCATCAGAAGTGGTCCAAATATTTTGTTAAGAACCAAAAATATGAATACAAAATAAACCAGAATAGATCCAAAAAAAATATATGAAAACCACACTTTATTATAAGAAAACCCTTTAGGTAGGGCAACACCATACAATGGATCCTATTATGGAAGGGATCCTCTCTTGTTCACTTTCCTCTTTGAGGGGGATTCCTCCTATTGAGTTGAGCTACTGCTCTGAATACAATAATTCTCTTCTATATATGATTACATTGCATGAACCCCTTTATATAGTGCTACCAATCACCTAAGAACATTCTAGAGCAGGAACCTTCTAAAAACATAAGTCCTCTTACATTTATTATATCTAAATAACTACCATAATGGGCCTTATTTAGTATTATAGTGGACCTAGTCCACCTTACATTGAATGGCCTCCACTATGGGCCCTCTGGGGCCCCCACTACCTTTCTAGCTACCTAACATTCCACCCCCCTTATGAAAGTGTTGTCCTTAATGCTTGGTGTACAACCATATACCAAGGTCCCATAGATAAGTGTGGACCACAATGCTAAAGTAGACTGGAGAACCAGGGTCTCATTGAGAAATGAAAACCACCATGTTGAAGTAGTCCAACCGCCATTGTAAATTGGGTTCCCATGTCCAAGTGATAATGTGAACTCCACACAGAAGATATTGGAACCCAATAACCAACTGAAATGATGCTCCAAATACTGACACCTATCATGTGGATCCAAATAAGAATATTGATCCCCTTAAGAATATACCACTATAGAATATGCAGGATAGACACTAGTAATCATAAATAGCTTATGATTTGTCACATTGATGTTCTCTACAAAAGGTGGAGTAGAGTCATCAAATAAAATATGAAAGTGGTTGTCATCCAAAAAATGACAATTATCCATATACCAGTCATCACAATCGGCCTCAAAATCATACCAAGCATATAATTCTTGATAATATTCATCCCTGATATCTTCCATAAGATATCTATCCTGCATGCTATCTAATATCCTTTGCATATTGTGACAATTATCCCTAACAACTTGTTGCCCCTCATGCAGATGGTGCTCAAGGGCTTCAATGTTCTGTAGAATTCCCATGAGGAGTTGAGAGTCGATATCCATTGGAAACACAAAATACAATATATCAAATAAATATCTTAAAATTATTTATCCAATTACATTGATATGATAGCAATCTGAACACCCTGTGAAAAGTTAAGAACTCTGCAGTCCCGTTGTTGTCACGAAAACCCCCCCAAAATGATTGATTTTAAATCAGAAATATCTTCACTTCCAGAGCTCTGATTTGGGTAAATTGTTTTTTGAAATAAACTATTTTTGAAAGAGGAACTCAGATCTGTAATTTGTTTCATCAAATTCGTCCTCCAGGTGCTACAAAAATAGAAAAATCGCATCGTCGTCCGCAAAAAAAAAAAAAAAAAAGGGCATATTTTAAAATGTCGATATCTTGACTTCTCGGACTCCATTTCAGATGTTTTTTTTTTTTTTTAATTGGGTTTTTTTATAGAGGAAATAAGATATACAACATTTTTCTGCAATTTTACACACACACACACACACACATATATTGTCTGGAATGTCGCGTCCTTTTTTTTATTCTCCCAAAAATATGAAAAAAAAAATCCCACACTTCTTGCCAAGAAAAGTACTCTGATACCACTTATTAAGTATCTGAGTAGATATGAAAATATAACTTTAGATATACTCTTGATATCAACAACAATAAACCAAACCAGTCACCAAATATTGAACACAAGAAATAGAGAAAACCCTTGAGGTAGGGTAACACCATATATTAATCCTTAAAAAATGATAACACTCTCAAGCAATGCTTAATACATTCACAATATTTTTCACTATGTTTCATTACATTGCGTACACTTCTTTATATAGATCTATCTATCTCCTAGGAACCTTCTAGAGAGCCTTCTCACATTTATTACTTCTAACTACCATAGTGGGCCTTTATTAATATAGTGGACCTAGTCCACCTTACATTTAATGACCACATTCTCATATATTAAATGACTTCCACTAATAACACATAGCCACATTCCCATTAGGTACCTCCCTAGGTACCCCATATTACCTCCCTATGTATACTACATTCCATCCCCTTCACATGTTTCATCCTAGAAACAGGAGAAGAAACCCTACAATATGATCGAATAAGAAATGTAGCCAACTGGTACCAAGTATGACCATCCATCCATCCTAATGGAAGTTAAGCATGATGTCCATTTGTTTCCTTGCCACCCTGATCTTGCTCTACACCATGTCAGGTTTGCCATGAGATTTTGTTTGTAGCCTGATCTCTTCACATAGTGCTAGGAGTCGTCCATGCACATTCTCTTGATTGGTTTCATTTCTGGTTCCCTACTGGTGCATAGATGTGTTGATTGTTACACCCTTTCCTAGATGATTGTTTTTTCTCTATATGATGTGGATGGCGATATGCAACAATTGTAGGAATCTGTTCCTTTTTCTTCAAATTTGCAACACATTGTGCCTTTGAGTTAATGAAATCCTTAGCTTCCTAACTGTGTCCTTCATGTGGTTTTCCTTCAGCTCCTTCTGCATACTCTGCCTCTGATTCAAATTCAGACTCGACAATAACTTCTTTGCTGGCCTCTGTGGGCCCATCTTTCTTATTAAGAGACACATCTTGCAATGTGATTTTCTTTTTCTTGTACCAAAACTTCAAAAACTTCTTTTGCACATTAATATTAATGGTACCCACCGATTCTATCCAAGGATATCCCAAAACAATATCCACTTCATCCATATCCATAGAATAAAAATCTGAA
Organism: Picea engelmannii; assembly: GCA_009831015.1. Lineage (NCBI taxonomy): Eukaryota > Viridiplantae > Streptophyta > Pinopsida > Pinales > Pinaceae > Picea > Picea engelmannii. The sequence continues at coordinate 31,070 of ML789053.1, read as the reverse complement.
TGCAACACATATTATCGATACTGAGCTTCAAATCTTTAAAAATTTTCACATTTTCACCCTCAACTTGTGTGCTTTGAATATGCTTTGCAGGAACTTACAGTGGATTAACCAACTGAACATTGATACAATTATGCATGCAACTAGGGTTAATAGAAACAATAACCTTCTCCTTATGAATACAACCATGAACTTGTAATATAGAGTTTCCATATGAAAATAAACCATTGTTTCTCTCTTCATCCTTACAATTGGCATGAGACCACTTTTCTAAAATTCATTTTATATATGCTTCATCAAAAAGTGTGATAAAATCATTATAATTAAATGAGTTCCACCATATGCGACCATCTTCTTGGAAACCATAGTGTAGACCTATTCTCTAGTGATCTTTCCATGATGAATTTTGATATCGTATATATTATTCAATAATAGGGTTATCATCCTTTCCAGTGAAAAACATCTTTCTTAGAGAAATCTTCAACAAAAACTAGGGTTTATAAAATAACTTATTATGCAAATCGCACAACTTTTTTCATAAAAACCCTGAAAAATGGCCGAATTTACAAGGTTCATAACTTCACCTTCCAAAATCCGTTTTGGCTAAATTGTTTTTTGAAATTGGGTATTTTTCCAAGAAGAATTCAAATATTCAATTTTTGTGGCCAATTTATGCTCATAAATTTCAGATCTGAACCTGAAGTGCTCCACGCTCTTTTTTCCTAGAAAAAATCTACAAAAAGAGCCAAAACATTATCCTCTTCTTTGGCCAAGGAAAGTGCTCTGATACCACTTGTTAAGAACCAAAGATCTGAATACAAAATACACCAGAATAGATCCAAAAATAATATATGAAAACCACACTTTATTATAAGAAAATCCTTGAGGTAGGGAAACACCATACAATGGATCATATTATGGAAGGGATCCTCTCTTGTTCAATTATACTTCGAGGGGGCTTCCTCCTTTTGAGATACCGCTTCAAATACAATAATTATCTTCTATATCTCATTACATTGCATGAACCCCTTTATATAGTGCTACCAACCACCTAAGAACATTCTAGAGGAGGAATCTTCTAGAAGCATAAGTCCTCTTACATTTATCATATCTAACTAACTATCATAATGGGCCTTATTTAATACTATAGTGGACCTAGTCCACCTTACATTGAATGGCCTCCATTATGGGTCCTCTGGGGCCCCTACTACCTCTCTAGCTACCTAACATATTTGCAACACTTCCACCTCAACATCAAGTATAAAACAATAAGTACCAACCGATTCATTGATTGCCTCAACCGACCTCCAGTCACGACACTCACCAAAGTGATAGATTCTTGTGGCCACAAGACCTCTGGATGACCTCACCTCTATGAGACAGATTCTGACTTTTCCAAGACCTACCAAATGTTGGGTGCGGACACATCTGTCACTAATTTCCATCTTCATGATGGGTTGTTGTGCCATCTGGGCCATCTATGTGTTCCATCAAGCGAGCGAGCAAAGCTGATTTGGGAATCCCACTATAGTCGGGTGGCATGATACTTTGGCATGGAAAAGACAGTGGAGGTGTTGCAGTGACATTTTTACTGACCGAAACTTCGACAAGATGTCATCAAGTATATTCGGTCATGCTCTGCCTGCGCTATCGCCAAACTGGCCACTAAGAAACAAGACATGTACACTCCTCTACCTACTCGTGACAGGCCCTAGGAATCCATATCAATGGCCTACATGTCGGTCCTTCCATCCACCAAGAGGGGAAATGACTGTGTTTTCGTGGCTGTTAATTTCTTTTCCAAGATGGAAATTTTGGCCACCTATAAGAAGAGCATCACAGTGGAGGCCACTACCAAGATTTTCTTTGAACGAGTGTGAGTACACTTTGGGATCACACAAACCATTATCTCAAATCGAGACAACTGGTTCCTCATCACATTCTAGTCAAGCCTCTGGTCACTGCTGGACACCAAACTCACCAAGTCCATTGCCTTCCACTCCCAGACGGATGGCCAATCTGAGGTCGTTAATCGGATGATCTTGCACATCCTATGCATGTACAATTCCAAGAACCCCCACACCTGGGATGAGAGTCTTCCTAATGTTCAACACATCTACAACATATCCATACATAACCCAACTAGCCATATCCCCTTTCAGGTGAGGTTGATATTTCAACCATTGGGTCCCATGGATGTTGCACTACCCCTTGCAGCCACCCAGGAAGACTCGTCGCATGCTCCAACTAGGGCTGACAAAGCCACCTGATTCATTGAGTAGATCCAACACATCCGCCAACAGGTTCAAGATATTTTACAAAATTCCAATGCCAAGTACAAGCAGTGCCATGATCAACACTGGGTGCCACACTAGTTTCAGGTGGGAGACAAAGTTTGGTTGCATTTGTAGAAAGAACGCCTTACAGGGCCTCATCGAAAGCTTCGTCCATTTTTTTATGGGTCTTACACCATTACCAAGGTTGTGGGTGATAATGATTTTGAGCTTAACCTTCTCTCCTTCCTTGGCTTGCACTCTGTATTCAATGTGGACCTCCTTCGACCTTATTTTCCACCATTATTGGACACCTCATAGAGAGCAGAATAGTTGACACCAGCAAAGCTCAACCTTGAATGCATGGAACAATAATCCACCTATCATATCGTGGAAACACAGGTCAAGGGCACTCGCCAATAGAGGATCCAACTTTATCGGGTTGTCAAAGCAGGGAAACTCCTACACCAAGGCAAGTGGCTCACCTAAGGCCAAATTCAACAGAAATTTCCTCATCTGATGGGAGCACTCAACAAAATGGGGACCATTTCTTCCTAAGGGGGGAGGATTGATCTAGGAGGATCTCAGTGGCCACCCACCTTTTCCAACTGGCTCAAAACAATTTTTTGGCAACTTACTATTTTTAGCAGTTTTTCGGGTCCCAAACTTTCGGGGCCATTTTGAGGGCCTAAACAATGTTTTCCATGAACGGGCATCTCAATGATAGCCAAAGGCTCTAATTGAGCCGCCTAAATGAATCTCCTCATCAATACTTTTCCAACTAGATGTCTTGCGCCCTAAACGAAGATCGTATGCAAAAGTTACGACCCGGGGAAGTTGATTTTCTAACTTACCCCAACGAGACCCACATGACTTTTGGTGCTTCTTCTCCTAGGGTTAGGTTTTTTGATTTCTAGGGTTTTGGCATTCTTGTTTTTTTGTAAAAATTCCTTTAGAGCCTTATCGTACTCATCTTCTTGTGAATGATCATAGCCGTCACATCTCTTCTCAAAGATAAGTTGCCACCATTCTAGCAAGCTTGTTTTCAGTCTGTATTTTACAGTTTTCAACATATTTCTTATTTAATAGAAGTCAAGTTTGATTGTATCTCTATTATTGTTCACTATGTCTTTGTATTAATATTATAAATTTGTGGTTTCATTTCGTCCCGCTCATAAATCCAGATCAATAACGGAGGTATTTAGTGAACCAGTGTAATCAAAGCAAGTTCTTGAACTGATGTAACGATCTAACCTATATTGTATATATCTATAAATCCCTGAAAGACATTTATAATGTTGTAATCCTAATTATAAGCCTATCTTGAATAATATGAGATATCAATATCTTTCCCTGTGGATGTTTCCTTGACACACCATCATGATTTTACCAGTGTGTTATGTGAGTAATTGTTTTGTCTATATTGTCATATTTCTTACATTTAATTATTGTTTCAAGCTCTTGAATACCAACATAATCCATAAAGAGTTTCTAAAACCCCTTCATGCATCAACATATGAACTTAGAAGCTCTGATAGTCTAGGTACTAAATAATCATCCTTGTCCAAATTTTTTGAGGGTTCTTCTTCTCAAATCCAAGGATATAAACACACAAGTTCAAATGAGGAAAGGCAACTTCCCACTAGTGAAATGGGTAGCATGGAAGGATCGTCTTTTCAGGTGGAACAAAAGGAATTGGATGGAATCCCATTTCCAATGTGGTTTG
>ML789052.1:1115639-1168882 GCA_009831015.1 Picea engelmannii | reverse complement strand
GTCCATTCTTCCCGTGTTTGCCTGAGAAAAGGGGTTGAGATTTTGGGTAGAAGGTTAAAAGTTAAATCTTAAGGGTCATGATCTGCGTATAAGCTTAGAGCCCTAGCTTATTAGTCCGTAGGGTAGAATACCCCACAACAATTGGGTATGTCGAATAGGAAATATGATCTTAGCTATTAATATCTTATTCAATTCCTTTTTGAATGTGGGCTCTAACTTTAGGTGTATCTTTCTTAATTTTTGCTGGAACGGTTAGGCTTGAGGTTTCATGGGGATTACATGTTATATTATGTTTGGATCAGAATTTTTTAGATCGTCATAAGTCCAAGCAAACACATCTTTAAATTCTTTGAAAAGTTTAATAAATGATGAGTTTTCTTGTTGTGTACACCCTTTTCCCAAATTAATGTTCTGAGGCTGATCATGTGTCCCTAAGTTTATAGTTTAATATTGCAACGAGGAACTATTTGTTTTACTATTAACTACTCCCTTAAATTTTTCATGTAAATATTAAAAATTTTCTAATCTAATGACATATTTAGGGATAGAATTTACCATGTCAGATGAACTTTTAGGCGATCGTGGATTAGATATTACCGTAAAGTCGCAAAGATTTTCGTCGTGAGTGTTTTCGTCGATTACAACGCCTTGGAAAGTGTCTTCCATATGAAATTTTTTTATGATTTGTTGATCATCGTCAAACACCCACCAATTAGTGATATTATCCAGAATTGATGGAATGAATATTAATTCAACATAAAATGAATTAGGAGAAAAAGCTTCAACAGGAAATAATTTCGATGCTACATTTGCCAACAAATCTGCTTCAGAATTACTAGATCTAGGAATAGAACTTATATTAAAGGAGAGAAATCTATTAATCAAGTTCCATACCTCGGTCTGGTAGTTTTTGAGATGAACAGATACAGAGTAAATGGCATTTTTTACCTTCTTGACCACAATTTCAGATTCACCGAATACAACTAGGCATTGGACGTCAAGGTCAATGGCTTTCTTGAGTCCCTGCAAGAGAGATGCATATTCTGTTGTATTATCTGTGCAATAGAATTCTAATCTACAAAGAATGAATGTCTTATTACCTTTGGTATCTATCAATAAACAACTGGCATTGGCTCCTTTGCATCATTTAGACCCATCAAAGTACAAAGACCAAATTCCATCGTTCTCACAACTATCTACAATATTTACAGCATGATCTGGGGCCATTACTTGAGTGCAGACTGATATTTCAGATTGTTGATCAAGGTTTGAAATAGTAGATATTTCAGCAACAAAGTTCCCAAAGAAGGTATTCATTCCTTGGTCTTCTAATTCATTCATACTTGAGAAAAAAGGTTCATTTGGATCATTCATATCTGTGACTGTATATTTTAGAGAACATTCCCTGTTGACCCTAAGTTTGTTTGCCTGACCATTGAGTGGAAACCACAAGTGAGACCAATCTGTAGCAAAATAACCATGAATTTTTTTAGACCAATCCCTGTGGAGGAACATACCATACACTTCTGGAATATCTTCTACTACTATGTCAATCACCCGATATACTTTCGAATTAGATGATAACTTGATCAAAACATCTTTAAGCTCCCCAACCACAATAAATTTAATTCTATCTAGATAAATGATTTTCATATCAGATGGCTTAACTTTAGCATTGATTTTTTGACAAACTGGCAAAGGAATCACACTTGATGAAGCCCCAAATTCCACCTTGCAATTATGCACATTTCTATTAAAGATTTCAAATGTTAATAGAAACAATGGCACGTTAGACCTCTTTCGTGGTGTGGGAGAAGGATTTGGGGGTTACTGATTTTTATTTGTTGCGTCCGAGGGTATTTTATCCATATTTTCTTTGCTTTTATCCGGAACATCCTTCTTTTTATTGTTGTTTTCAGGTACACTTTTGTCTAAAACGTCCTTCCTCTTGTTACTACAATTTTCAGCTGTGGTTTTGTCTAGAGAATCTTTCTTTTTATTGTTACCATTTTCAGCTATGCTTTGTAACATTTTCCGTTGGATGTTGGGAAACTTAAGCAGCTCGTAGATTGAAATATTTGCTTTTAACCTCTTAAAATCCTCAATAGGGTCATATTCCAGATTAGAGAAAGAAAAATTATTTGAGATTTCAGCATGTTTTCGTTTGTTTTGATGTTTCATTTTTGTTTGAATCAGGTGCAGATTTGTTTTAATCTTTAGGATGATTTTTACTACGAGTATTATAAGGATGTTGATTACTATGTACGGTTTCAAAGTTGGCTTGAAAAATGCTATCTGAAAAAAGTCTGAAAGATGGGGGGGATGAATCTTCTTCATTAGATTTTCCCTCATCCTCATTTTCTACATCATTTTGTTGTTCAAGTGGGACATCAGAAGTATTATCATCTCTAGTTAATAAGGCTTGTATAGCATGGTGTAATCCTTCTAAACTCAAGCATCCAGTCAGTGGAGTTGACCTATTGGGAGGATTTGGAAGTGGAACTCAGTACGGAGCACTTTCCAAGTCATTACCACCCACTCACCCAAGTACGTACAACACGGTTCAATGCACACACTTACCCAAGTGCACACAACACATAGAATTCACACCTTGTCTTTGTTAACACTTTTCTGCACATTACTCTGATGCGTGCAACACCATAACTCAGTGTCCTTGGATCACCAGCCTAAATGTACATTACATTTACACTTGGTTCCAATGGCTCACCAACCTAAATGTACAATTACAAAGGGTTCCAGATCAGGGACACTATAATCCCCTCCTCCTTATTTATGCATTGTCCTTAGTGCATCATATACACATGTACATTCAAAATTTCAAAACTCTTCAAAAAGATGAGGATACTCTGCTCACATAGAATCATTGCACTCCTAGGTTGCATCCTCAAGACCATACCAGGTCCATTGGACCTTTACTAGCTCCATGGATCGATTTCAAAGTTGCTTGGATTTACGATCCAATATGCAAACTGGTCACACTTGAAATCCTCCTTCTGGATCCACCTGAATCACATTCCAATTAATGACATGATCAACATCATGTACATATCTCTTAAGAAATGATACATGGAAAAAACTATGAATGCATAAGGACGCAGACAATGCAACCATATAAGCGACATGACCAATCCTTTCAAATATTTCAAATGGCTCACAATAATGTGTTACTAATTTAGAAAACTTTCCTAATTTCAGGGAACTTCACTTGGCCTTCACTTTCAAAAACACGTGATCACCCACTTCAAATTCCCTGTGGTTTATGCCTTTATTTGTGAATATTTTCTTCCTATCTTCGAAAGCCTTTAATTTATTCCTTGTCTTTACCATATTCTCCTTAATTTCCCGGAGAAAATATGGCCCAACTACTGTGCAGTCTATTGGGTTATCCCAACTTATAGGTGTGTTGCACTTTCTACCATAAAGTGCCTCAAATGGAATTGTCTTTAAAGATGTTTGATACCCATTGTTGTAAGAAAAATATATGAAATGAAGGTAGTCTTCCCATTTGGATGGCTTATCCATAACATACATCCTCAACATGTCTTCAATCACCTGATTTAACCTCTCATTCCGACCATCCATATCAAGGTGATATGCTATGATTAAATTCAGACTTGTTCCAAATCCTTTGAATAAGCCTTTCCAAACGTTTGAGGTGAACTTGGAATCTCTATCAGACACAATCATCTTAGGTACACCATGCATATTAGCAACTTCGTTCATGTATATCTCATCAATGTTGACTTCCTTATGCGATGAATTCACTAGAATAAAATGGGCAACTTTAGTAAGCTTGACCACCACCACCATGATAGAATCATGTTTCTTAACATTCCTAGGCAAATTAGTTATGAAATCCATATTCACAACTTCCCACTTCCACTTAGGAATGGGCAAAGGCCGCAACAAACCAGCTGGATGTTTGTGCTCAACATTGACCTTCTAACATTCAATACATCTCGCAATAAAATATGCAACTTCCTTTTTCATACCTGGACAAAAGTATTTCTTATTGACCGCAACAATGGTCTTCTGTTAACCTGAATGTCCATCACAAGAAACCTTATGCATCTTTGAAAAAATCAGGATCTTCAACTCTTATCATTTGGTACATAGACTATGCATCTATACACAAGGATCCCATCCTTTCTTAACTCATAACCTTCAAACTTTGGCTATGAAATACCTTGTTGTAAATTCACACTTATATGAATATAGCGTAGATGTAATTTGGAAACTTCCAAAATTCTATTGTGCAAATATTTTTAGTATGTGCTAATGATTGTAGCATATATTTCATGCACTCACCTGTTGAATGCATCAACCACTTTGTTCTCTTTTTCTCTGATATGCTTTATATCGAAGTCATACTCACTAAGGAATTATAACCAGCGGCTTTGTCTATCATTTAAACTAAACAAATACTTCATACCAAAATGGTATGTTCTCGGCTCAAATCTATTTCCCATGAGATAATGCTACCACGTCTTCAAAGCATGCACTATGGCTGTCAATTCCATGTCATCCGTAGCATAGAGTCTTTCATGCTCTTTCAACTTCCTTGATTCACAGCACAACACATTCCCATTCTGACTCAGGAATCCACTGAGTCCTTCCTTGCATGCATCCATGCACACAACGAAGTCTACATATAGATCAACAATTCTTAAAATTGGCGCACTTGTTAGCAAATTCTTCAAGTGTTTAAAATTCCCTGTGCAATCTGGAGTCCATTCAAATCACACAGCTTTCTTCTACAAGGATGTAATTGGATGTGTAATATATGAGAATCATTACATAAACCTTTTGTAGTAGTCTGTCGGTCCCATAAAGGATCTCACTTCTGCGACATTTCTTGGTGTTGGTCATTCCTCAATGGATCTTATCTTCATTGGGTCCACAACTATTCCTTCTTTTGAAATAGTATGACCCAAATAATGAATCTGTCTCTTATAAAATTAACACTTGCTTAGATTTTCCTAAACCTGATGCTCCCTCAACACACGCAATACCATCCTCAAGTGATTCTCATGCTCTTCCTTATACTTTGAGTGAATAAGTATGTCATCCAAAAATACAATGAAAAACTTATCTAAATACTCTCTGAAAACTCCATTTATTAAACACATGAAGAGAACTGGTGCATTTGACAACCCAAATGGCACCACTCTGAACTCATAGTGACCATACCTTGTTCTAAAGGTAGTTTTATTGATGTATTCCTCTTTTATTCTTACTTGGTGATATCCATATCTGAGATCTATCTTAGAAAATATCCTTGTGCCCCTTAGCTGATCAAATAGATTGTCTATCCTTGGAAAATGATACTTTTTCTTTATTGTTACTTTGTTCAACTTCCTGAATTCGATAAAAAGTATCAGCATAATATCCTTATTCTTCACGAAAAAAATTAGCGCACCCCAAGGCGACACACTTGGGCGTATATTCCCCTTATTCATAATTTCTTCAAGTTGCATATGCAACTCCTTCAGTTCTAGTAGACTCATCCTATAAGGAGTCTTGGATACAAGTGTTGCTCCTGGTATCAGATTAATAGAGAAGTCAATATCTCTTTTCACAGGAAATCTTGGTATCTCTTTAAATACATCCTCATACTCTTTCAGTACTGTGCAGTGTTCCACACTTGGAACTTTATCCTTATATGCCTCTTCCATGTGCGCTATGAATACTTGACATCCCTTCATGTAACTTTTCTTCAACTGTAATGTTGAAATTTCCCTGATAGTCACAACTCTTGGAATTCCTTGAACTGATCTCAAGTTTCCTTCCTAATCCAGGAAATTAAATGCCTTATTGTAACAATCTAGGACAACATGATGGTCATCCAACCAATCCATACCAATGAGGAAATCATACGAACCCAAAGGTATAATATTCAAATAAGCCTTTGTGCGTAGTCCACTCATCACTAATGGGCATACCTTAACCATCTCATTGATCTTCCTTTTTGTTCCCGTAGCTAATTGCACCAAACACGTTTTTCCAAGCTTTCTTATCGACAAATGGAATCTTTCCACCATAGGATCTAGATAATTATGACTATCTCCTGAGTTAATTAAAATAGCAATGGGTTGGTCATTAATCTTACCTTCCACCTTGATCATGTGCGATTGAAACTCATCCTGATTTTTATTCAACATCATGTAAATCCTCAACACATTTCTACCCATGTCCTCAATTTTTGCAACTTGTTGTACATTGTGCTCATTCCTCTCTTTATCACCTCTTTGAGGACATTCTCTACGCATGTGATTTCTGCCACAACCCCAACAGTTCATAGGTTGTTGCCAAGAATTTTGTCCCACTATTTCTGACATTCTAGGCTCCCAAAGAGTTGTTTGTCCTTGCACAATATTTCTGAAAAATGTTGGTTTAACTCCCTTCTTCCTTTGTTCCACCTTACTTTTCATTTTGTCTTCCCAAGTAGTTTGGAAAGTCGTCCTTCCCCTTTGATGCTCATAAAGACACTTAGCACGTCTTATGGTCTCTTCCAAAGTTTTAGGGTCATCATATTGTATCTTGTCACTGATAAATGAGGGAAAACTACTCAAATATCCTTGAATATTCACTTGGTCATTCTTGATAAAAGGCACATAGTTCAACATTTCCAAAAATGTTCTTTCGTACTCATCAATTGTCATATTCCCAAGCTTGAGTTCGAAGAACTCCTTGATTTTCTTGTCATAATAATGCTTGATTAAGTATTTATTTTGGAAATATCTTTGGAAATATATCCAAGGCACTTTCTTCTCATCAATATGTTGCACTTGCACACAATGATCCCACCACATTTATGCTTTTCCTTTTAACTGATAGATAGAAAGTATCCCTTCTTCCTGTGTAGAATAGTTATGCAGCTTGAAATACTTCCTCATACCCAACAATCTTGTCTTTGCATCTTCATCCTTCTTTTGCTCACCATCAAAGGTAGGATGCATGATATTATTCATTTCCCCTTCTAGCTCATCCACCCTAGTCCTTCTCTTATTCTTTATTAAAGGAGATGGACTTGAGCTACTATGCTTCTTCCTAAAAAAATGCTTATTGACACTTCTTTATTCTCTCCTTTTCTCATCATGATACATGTGACTTATTTATCCACTTGTATTTGTTTCCTTATACATATTATTTTCTATTATTTCCAGGATCTGCATCAATTTGATATTGAAGTCATCTTGTTGCACCTTGGATCTCATAAGCCTTTCATTATCATCCTTATAAGTCTAGACATTTTTCTGCAATACTCTTACAGTTTCTACCAATTTCATATGCCCCCCTTGGACTCTATACCATCAGTACCCAAACCGAAATACATATCCTCAAATTCATCATCACGACTACAAGTCCTTTGCACATATTCCATATTTTAACTTTCTGCACTAACTATGTCCTGCTCTATTCACTGAAAATAATGCAAAATGTGCAAGCAATTAAGGTTTGTTAGATGGTTTCATTCAACAACTATATGAAAACTTTGCACCATTTTGTCATAATCCTTTCACTTGGATTTCTTGGATGATTTTATCATTCGAAACTCTAGTGCGCATGCCTGCACACCACTACCTTTGTGGGCATCGCAACTCTATACCACGCACCAATGGTCTTCCATGCAAACTATTTTTTTTACTGCGTGGTACCAATTATTACCACATACATATATTACACTAATCTTTGGTCCATTTATGTCCAGTGTTGAACCAATGGGCTCTGATACCATAATGTAATGTCCGCACCCACCTAGATCGGGCCACATCACACAACTTCAGCTTTGGTACCGTATCCAGTTTCCCACTGAGTCCCGTTACCACCTTACACATGCTTTGAAACAACCAAGTTGCAACATTCCCATCATACCACTGAGTAATGTTACAGTAGCAATACACTGCGCAAAGTATTCTTTAAACTCAATCCATGCAATATCACTTGAAGTAATGCGCTCAACCAAATCCTAAGTCACACCACACAACTTATAACAATGAAAGCAACAATTTCATTCAATACAACCTTAAGCCGGAAATAACTCAAATATGTGTGATCCAATTGCGCTCACTATCATATTGTTCCCATGGCACAAACCCATGCACAACCACAAATTCCAACCTCTTAGTGAACATAGGCTACCACCCTATGCACTCAACCACTCAATCCTCTTCCTTCCGGCTCATAACCAAAATCAAACTGATTAACATAGAAGGATAAACTAACCATATTGGCTATATCCGTGTGTATCTACAAATACAAGCTATATTCATCATACTTACAGGAGCAAGCATCATTAAACAGGAAAACAAAAAATACTTATATGCAAAGACATAAAAGAATTTAACCGATGCCAAACATAGATAAACAAGCACACAGTAAACAAGACAAGCACACAAAGAACACTTATCTTTTATGAAGATCACCAATCACCAATTGTGGCCTTAACTCAGACGTTCCTCCCAACCATAGAAACAATTTCTCATAAGATTTCAACAATAGCTCACCCCCGAGTTGGGGTTCAACTCCACCAAGGAAAAGGGTTCCTAGCAACAAGCTATGGTCTTAAACTCAACAAGATTTCTCATTCTTAGGTTTCCACTGCTGCAACTCGTCTACAGTCCCTCATTCCCCATGCACTTGTCTTGCCCAAGGAAGTGTGCCCCTTCTCTACTCACCAGTCCCTCGAATTCCCTACTTCCCTTCCTAGGGTTACCAACAATAGGTCACACATGAAGTCTTTGATCCCTGTGACTAGTTCCCAACGCACCAAGGAACAACTCTAAAAAATACTATCACCTGGAGAATATTCTCACGGGTCTAGAAACCACTCCACAATAGATATTCTCTCACCCTTAGATAATGCTCACGGTCTTCCAACCCCACTCTTCGACAATGAAAATCTAAATACATCCCCCGTAACTCCCTACAAGCTTCTCTAGAAAATAAGTAATAATCATATTTTCCATACAGTCTGACCCCTTTCTACTCATGATATCTTGCCACATGAATCATAATTGTAATAATGCAATCATGCCCCAAAATACACTAAGGCCAATAATATATATCGAGTTCCTTCCACTTGACACTTGTCACCTTTAGAAGTATCTTTAAACCACTTGGTGACTCGTTCCCTATCCTTGGGAACTTAGGATAAAATAATAATATATTTGAAATTACACTTTTCTCGGAAATATTATAAAATATTCCCTAATACTTACGACTCACCCCCTTTTCTCTTTTTCTGGTGGAGTAGGCCCCCCCATCTCATTTCGTCTGAGTTGGTCATCATGCAACGATGCAATATTATATTAATATTCATTATTATATTTGGATGGATATGCACACTGGCCTATCTGTGCTTAGCCTCACCAACCTCATAATCATACAGGCTCTTCGGCCTCAATATATATATATATATATATATATATATATATATATNCAGTACCACGCAACACAGTGCAATGCACACACTTACCCAGGTGTATGCAACACATAGACTTTCTACCTTGTCTTTGTTAACACTTTTCCGTGCACTACCCTGATGCGCACAACACCATAACCTGGTGTCCTTAGCTCACTAGCCTAAATGTACATTACATTTACACTTGGTTCTCGTGGATCACCAACCTATATATACACTTACAAAAGGTTCTTGACCAGGGACACTACAACTTCCCCATTATTGAAAGCATGCATATTTGTCACCCCTAACAAATGGCCTTCTAAGAAAATAAAAATAATCCAGTGAAGGACTTTGTGGACACCTATGCATAGGCTCCTTTGATCTTGTCACCATTTCCAAATGGGATGGGTTGGTTATATGTTACTTAGGCTTAATCAAGGCCTTCTCTTTGACATCTCTATTACATGAAAGCATTCAAGGGTAGACCTTGATCCTATGTTTTAATCTTTTCTATTGGAGGTAACAATTAGGGCAATTGATATAGTTAACCTAGTGTGTGACTATGTGTCTAATTAACAAAATATTGAGCGTCTTATTCAAATCCATGGACAAGTCAACCTTGACCCAAGGATGTTTGGCTGGATGGGAGGAAAACATCATTTGGGACTTCTGGAATATATGAGTTTCTAAAACATGGTGATTAATTAGTTTATGAATTTCTATAATGGAAAGCGAAGGCCCAAACATGGAAACATATTTTGAGTAGGTCTTTAGCTAAAAAGGCTTTTTTCAACTATAGGTAAATAAAGTCTTATAAAAATAGATTATTAGAGCATTATATTTTGAAAGATGATATGATACTATGCATTTAATGATTGACATTGATCTAATATTATGCAGGGCGTTTGAATATAGCATTATCCTTTTCCAATACTTATCATTTTAATGATTAGATTTAAAAATAAAACATTTTCCAACCTACATTAGCCTATTAACATAGGCTATTTTTTTCTCCTTCAATAAAAAAAAAGAAAGAAATGTAACTTCTTGTTAATAAAAATGAAAAAATGTAACTTCTTGTTAATAACAACGAAAAGGAAACTTTTTATTCAAAATCTATAAAAAAAAACAAAAACAAAACATAGAGCAATAAAAAAATTCTTTGTCCCCCAAAACTAGGCTCTCTCTTCAAACACTTTATGATAGTCAAATTGATTGTAAAATAGAGCAATAAATAAATCTTTAGAACATAAAGATATATATCAGTCATTTGTCTAGGTTGACTAGATCCACTAGTACAAATTTACAAATCGAAAGATGAGCATCAATACCTATTAAATCTAGATATAATTAATCTATCTTAGGCAATACGGATACGATTTTGATCAAACATCCATCACCATCAAATTAATGTAACTACATTAACGCTAGTTTCTTCACTCTATTAATAATTATAAAAATTAATAAGGATTAATTAATATTTATGATGAATAATACACCCATTCTATATAATTAAGATGATAAATAGATACCATTCTTATTAATATACTTGCTAGTTGCTTTTAAAATTTTAGACTTCATATGTTTCTATTTAATTTTTGTTTTTCATTTAGTTCAAAATAAAAAAGTTTATGATTCCCACAAGTATGTGAATAGATATATCTTTAACAATTGTTAATGCTATTACTATCTTAAGCATGGACTTATATAGTTATCATGAATACTATCTTAAGCATGGACTTATATAGTTATCATCTTCATGCCAACAACACCGTGATAATATCTAATTAATACGTTATTTTCATGTCAACAACATTGTGATAGTATCGAAGTAATATGAGCATTATTTTAAGTAAAATATTTTATTTATTTATTTTTGTTTGTTAGTTAGTTTGTTCATGACATGTGGGATTAATCTGTGGTTAAGAAACTGTGTTTGAGCTACACCAACCCTTAATATGGTTGGATTTTTTGTTCCCGCAGGTTTCGAACCAGTGACTTTAACATCACGGAGCGTTTTAACGGTACACTCCGTCACCGACTGTCCTACACCTCGGGGACCAAAAGTAAGCGGGCTTGGCCCAGTTAAGCTTTGCTTTGCGACTAGAACACGTCCTTGCTCGAGTTTGAGAAAAATACCCGATCTTCGTTGCAAGAACGACTTTACCATCCAACCACCTCCACCAACCTTGTAAAACAATTTATTTATAATTATGTAGTGTATAATTAATATTATTAAAACCGTGGAAGCTCATTAATTATGATTTACTCGTTTTTCATCATATTAAAAAACATAATAAATTAAAATATTTTGATTTCTAGCTTTCAATATTTGAATGATCGATATTACGATGGAAGGAAAAATACATTATTAAATTATGTCACCTTCCACTTATGTGAATATTTGATTTTTATCTCATTATTGAGATCTTTATGCCATACTCCAAGGCTTAACCTCACAAGAAAAGGTAGTGCACAATTCAAGACAAAAGCATGTCCTCTCCAGTGTGAATGGAGACGGAAAAGTAGGGAAAAGTAACTTTTGACTTTTAGGCCCATGATTGTTTAGAGGAACACTATGGAAAAGTAGGGAAAAGTAACTTTTGACTTTTAGGCCCATGATTGTTTAGAGGAACACTGAGTGGAAACTTTATGTGTAATCCCCACTTTGACATTTCTTATGTACTTACAAATTTTCCTTTTAAAGGGAAGATCCATCACCCCATCAATGTTATATTGGGAGATCACCCCATCAATGTTATATTGGGAGATCATGTGAAGAGGTTATGAAATTATAATATGAGATAGGAAAATTATGATGAGATATGTGTGATATTTTATAGGATATCATGTTATCCATTTGGTTGATGAATTGTGAAGGAGCATAGAGGTTAAAGGAATTTTCCAAGCCAATTAATTTATGGTGATTGTTTGAATTGACAATGACATATACTATTGTATCATTATTAACATAAGAGATTTATGTGATATTTTATAGGATATCATGTTATTTATTTGGTTAATGAATCATGAAGGAGTATAGAGGTTAAAGGAATTTTTGAAGCCAATTTATGGTGATTGTTTGAGTTGACAATGGAATACACTATTGTATCATTATTAACATAAGATATATGTGTGATATTTTATAGGATATCATGTTATCCATTTGGTTGATGAATCATGAATGAGCATAGAGGTTAAATGAATTTTCCAAGTCAATTTATGGTGATTGTTTGAGTTGACAATGACATACACTATTATATCATTATTAACATAAAAAAGAGAATTTTGAAATTGTTTTATTTCTCATGAGGGTTGTTACTATAAACCATACCATCTAATTTTAATTGGTTTATTATGTTGATTATCATGTATACATGTTTAATTATTTGTTTAATGATTTATGTATTTTGTTTATGATTATTCTTTGTGTTAATTTTAAGTTTTTTTCATGGATTATTGTTATGGTTATCAATACCCCAATACTCGAGAGAGTAGGGTTTTAATACATTATATAATGTATCAGAACAATAAGAATAATGTTCAAGCATTGTGGCCTTTGGGAGCATTCTAAAAAATTCAGTTTCATAAATTGGAAGACAAATTTTTGACAATAAATAATCAAGTTAGTAATTTATACATCATAGTAATTTATACACCATAGAGAAACATTTCAAGCAAAAATAACTATTATTTCTCTAGGGAAGCAATGTTATTATGACATGGGATATATATCACTAAAAGACCCTTATTTATAGGATAAATTCCAATCTAAATTAATTTGAAAATTAGACCTAACTTCCATCCATGCTAGAATTGTAGTCCAAATATTTCAACCCTTCAAACAACACCTCAATTTTTAAAACAATTTAGTGGATCTATTAGAACTTTGACCATAGTGTTTAGCCAAATTCCAACAAAGATGACAAGAAATATCTATTTTGGGTAACCCTTATCAAAAGATAGTTGTTAGTGATTTTATCTCTAGTCGAATCGAAGAGCATGTTATAGAATGATTGTTGTGGATGTAGCTCAATAAGGGACATTAGCTACATGTGCCTTACACATATTATTCAAATAAATATCATTGATTTTCCCACTGTGAGAAAGGGAAGAGTAAGGGAAAGGGAATTTTTTACCTATTTAGGAACCATTGTCTGAGATTGTGGGTCCTCCTATTCTTCAATGTCTATATTGTGTCTCATATTGTGCATCTTCTATCACATGATCAGGGTTAAGTGGGTCCATGGTTGATGGAAACAATGTGATGCAGGAGCATCATAGACTTCCAAGTCATCATTGAAATTGAGCTTCTAGAAGGAATATGGCATCGTAAAGAGGATGAGATCCTTGTGTAACCATATAAAATTCCACATATTTGGTTTATTAAATCCCTTGTAATATGAGCAAATTTGCTCATTGGCAGACTTTGAGATTAGAAGGAGAAATCCTAGAGATAGTTTGAGAATAGATAGGATCTAATGGTTATGTTTTCTTTTATATAATGTAAGTTGTAATCATATGAAGCGACGACATCCAAGAGAGTGTGGATTAGGCTAGCCAAGACGCCATAATTGTGTAATGGTAGAATTTTGTAGGATGTAATGGTAACTTTATAGAACTTCATTTTTCTATTGATATATTCATGTGTATATGAAATCATGATTAAATGGTGATGACTGATTAGATGTGTTCATAGTCAAATCGTGATCGTGATGATAATATCCAGCTTGGTTTTATTCTACGTGGGTTGAATGTTATTATATTGCCAATTGTGTTGCTACTAGACTTGTTGTCTAATAATTGTTATTGTGTGGGGTTGTTAGAAATTGCATGTGTGAAGCCATTGATCCATTGTCAAACTTGTGGATTTTTAAGTTAGGGAGAATCTATATTATGATGGTCGAAGGTATTTCCATCATTTTAGTTATGAAATGATCCATTCGGATCTCTACACCTTGGAACTTGTTTGATGGTATCAAGAATGGCACATTTGATTTTATGGAGCTTACTCTTGACTGTACCTTGTGTATGTTAAACTGATGCTTAAATTTGTGTTCAGGATAATTCGTGGGCCCATAACCCACAAGTCCCAGGATCAAAATTGATGATAAATCAATCTCTGTGACCCCCAAATTCGGTCTTCATCAAGTGGTATCAGAGCAAAAAAAGTTTTCCTGTGTCTGAGTGGGTAGATGCAGAAGCCAAAGAAGAGCATAGGATGCTCATAAGGTTATAGAGGAGAGAACCAATGATACCAAAAGGTCAATCTTAGGAGAAATATTGATGAGGTATTGGGTAGAAGGTGCATAGGCTTGCTATAGAGGAAAGGCTTAGTTGCATCTCACTATTGATCATTGTGGAGAATCTCATAGTTATGATGGAGCCACACATGAAAGAGGAGAAAAAATACCAAACGTTGAAGATGAGCATGGTTCAACAACAACAATGGAGACACATGATCATGAGATCATGAAAAGTTTAACCCTGGGAGTTTGATGCAGGAGCATCGTAGCCTTCCAAGTCATCATCAAAATTGATCTTATAGAAAGAATATGACATCGTAAAGAGAAAGAGATCCTTGTGTAACCATATAAAAGTCCATATATTTGGTTTATTAAATCCCTTGTAATACGAGAAAATCTATTCATTGGAAAATTTTGAGATTAGAAGGAGAAATCCTAGAGATAGTATGAGAATAGATAGGATTTGATGGTTATGTTTTCTTTTATATAATGTAAGTTGCAACTGTATGAAGGGGAGACATCCAAGAGAATGTGTATCACACCAGTTGAGGTTTCATAACTGTGTAATGGTATAATTCTACAGGATGTAATGGAAACTTAATAGAATTTCGGTTTTATGTTGATATATTCATGTGTGTATGAAATCGAGATTAAATGGTGATGAATGAGTAGATGTATTCATAGTCAAATCGTGATCATTATAATATTATGTAGCTTGGTTGTATTCTATGTGGGTTGAATGGTATTATATTGCAAATCATGTTGCTACCATACTTTCCATATAATCAGTGTTGTTGTGTGAGGATTTTAGAAATTACATGTGTGAAGCCACTAATCCATTGTCAAACTCATGGATTGTTGAGTTAGGGAGAATCTATATTGTGATGGTCGAAAGTATTTCAATCATTTTAGTTATGAAATTATCCATTCAGATCTCTACACCTCGTAACTTATTTGTTGGTATCCAAAATGGTGCATTTGGTTTTATGGTGCTTACTCTTAGGTGTATCTTGTGTATGTTAAATTGTTTCTTAAATTTTTGTTCAAGCTAATTTGTGGGACCATAACCCACAAGTCTGATGATCGAAATATTATAAAAATAGGATCGTGGATAAAAAAAATAAAAAAAATGCAGAAATAAAACACAGAAGATACACAATACAATAGAGACATAGATATATGTGGTTCACCAAGTGTGGTCTACATCCACCAGATAAATTTCCAGATCCATCCTTTTTATTATCCAACAAATGAAGGGATATAACCTACATCACACATGTTGTAAATTCATCTTCTTTCTCTCATAGTCTCCTCTCTCAGAATACAATATTCACTCACACTCACACAATCACAATACAATTCCTCGTAAAAGAGGGTTTCCTTCTATGGAAAAAAAAACCTAACATAAATTCTACCATTGTATATGTTACCTTATAATCAATGGTTCATATTGAATACGAAATTACAATATTTTAAAAGGAAAGTTTCCCAAACAATTCTCTTCGGTGGCACTAACCCTTCCAAGGGGGGATACATAAAGTGTTGTTGTGCCCCCCCCCCACTTAAAATGTGGGGGAAAAATCCCCCCCACACCCCCCTGTCGGGAAATGGGATCCAAATGTGACTGAAAACAATACCTATGAATCAGGAAGATAATCAAGATCCACAAACCAATAATCTCCCACGTGGATATTGATCACAACAAATCCACTATTATTGTACCTGTTGGACTATGATCCACCTTGGAACTAGAAAAATTCTCATATTTGCCTTCATGCTTGAAGGCCAACTGAAACTGAGCAAGAACTTAGTTTCTCCTTGGTTACTACCTTTGTTAACATGTCTGCAAGATTCTAGCTAGTTTGTATCTTTTCCAACTTAAATTGTCCATCTTCCAAGATGAATTGTATGAAATGGTACCTAAGTTGTATATGTTTAGAATTAGAATGGAAGTACCTTTGTTACCTTTGTTATTCTCACGTTTTCTTCATAATTCCTCCATAAATCTCTGTAACCAAATAATCTCTTGGCTAGCCTCTGTAGCAGCAAAATACTCTTCTTCCATGGTTGAAAGTGCAACCAACTTTTGTAGTTTTGAAATCCAACTTACTGTTTTTCCACCTATAGTAAAAAAATACCATGTGATGATCCTCCTACTATCTTCATCACCTTCCATATCTGAATCAACATATCAATGCAGAACAATGTTTGAACCTCCAAAACATCATGCATGAGTAGAAATACCTCTCAAATACATGATGATCCATTTTACTACCTCCCAATGTTCGTTACCTAGATTGTTCATATACCTTCTTACAACTCCCACTGCATGTGCACTATATGGTCTTGTGCGCACAATCACATACATAAATCTACCAATTGTTGATGAATAAGGAACCCTGGGCATGTATTCTATCTACTCATGTGTCTTGGGACACATTTCCTTGGTTAATTTGAAATGATTGGAAAAAGGTGTACTAATTGGTTTTGTATTCTTCAATCTAAACCTATCCAACACCTTCTCTATGTACTCACCCCGAGACAATGTTGATTTGCGATTTTTCTTGTCTCTTGTTATTCTCATACCAAGGATTTTATTTGTAGCACCCAAATCCTTCATCGCAAATGAATTAGCTAATTTCCTTTTTAGCAAATTTATATCTTGCATGTTAGACCCTGCAACAAGCATGTCATCTAAATACAATAACAAGATAATATAGCTTCCTTTTTCTAGCCTCTTAAAATAAACAAAGTGATCATAATTACATATATTATAACCTCACTACAAGGAAAAGACCTTTTAGCAAAGGTTTCTAGTGTTACAAAATTGGAAAAAATTATCAAAAAAACCTCCGCTACAACATATGTTATCGATAGTCGATGTTTTTGCAGATACTATACCATAAGTTTATTATAACTAAAAAAATATGGGTGGTCATAGGTGTTAGTGTATGTTTACAAATCGGTGCATTTGTATAAGTCACAAGCATCAGTGCATACATACACCTACAACACCGGTGTTTTCCACTTGACTTCAAGCACCAATGCAGTAAAATATGAAAGCACAGGGGCAGTAAAATATTTAAGAACAATGGCGTTTGTCTCATAAGAACCGAGGATTTAACATAAAAATGCATTGGGAGAGTTAAATATAATTAAGCATAGGGGATTTCTACATAGAAATCACAAGTGCGTTATTAATAAGAAGGCACCGATGTTGTATAAAATAATATGCACTGGTGCATTACAGAGAAAAATGCCCCGGTGCATTAAAAATTGAAAGCACTAGTTCTTTTCAGTAACAAACAAGTACCGATGCTTATCAATAAAAAAATAGCATCAATGCGTATCAATAACACATACGCACTGGTGCTTCGTATAAGATTAATGCACCGATGGAAAATATTTTAATATAATTTTGTGGTATTAAATTAATATTGAAACCAGTGCTAATTGATTACATAAAAGCATCGGTGTGAATTTCATATGAAACAAACTGGTGAGTTTTAATATTGAATGTGTCGATGAGATTAATAGTTAAAATGCAATGAGAAACATCGACCTCTAATAATGAAATTATTGTTATTTTAATTCCATTATTTATCAAAAAAATTACATATATCTTATACTTTAAATAATGAATTTGGATATGATGTTTGGATTAATTTCTTATATCATCAGATTTTACATCTCTTCATTATAATATTTAGTCATCCATATATTTAATCAGTGATGTAATATTTCACAGCAACATTGGACAACACAATAGAATAAATTAAAACATATTTTATTATATGAATAAGAGGTTCGTTGTCATACAAAATGGGACACTTATCGGTAATCCCTTGTCTTTCAATTGGGATACTATGTCCATTACATTAAACAAAAAATTTTGATTTTCAAAGACAATTATTTCAAAAAAATACAATTGCAACTTGCATTGATATCCAAATATGTTGGTCATCATTCTTCATTGGAACTGTTGTTAGTGCTCGAGCTACTTCCATGCCTTGGGTTATTTTGTTGAATGTTTGGTTGATTGTCTCGATTTTTTTTCTTCTTCTTGAAGTTCCATCTACAAACATAAAAACAAATTGTAATGAGTCTATCTACATTGGTGAGAATAATGAAAATTGAAATAAATAATACACATGAATGTAAATTGAAAAGCGACGTACCTCCAAAGAAAGAAATAACTCATGAATCATACACATATGTACAAAACCAAATCTCATGCCTTGTTTCAACAATTCTTCTGTTGGCTCAGTTCCATATTTTGTTTCCTGTAAGTTTTATACCCCATAATAAATCATATATTTAATATAAAGTATTATTTTTGTTTCATTAATTATAAAATGATGGAAGTAAAACAACATAGATTATACTTACAAATTCGACAATTGATTTTTGATATGCCAACATATACTCACCACCCTTAATTAACCCAATGCCAAGTAGTTTTTTTGATGACTCTTCTTTGTATGTTAGCACATGTTTGAAGACATTCAAGGATGGTTGTTGTAAAACAACTTAAAATATACAAAAAAAAAACCCTTAAGTTCAACAATTACTCACAAACTTTGCTATCAACCCTTTTCTTCCTTGCCGTCTAGTTTTATCTGCAGAATGAGTTCCATTTTCTTTTCTTTTCTGTAAAAGAATATTTGAAAATTAATATTTAATGTATAATTAATTATTTGTACCTAATAGAAAATTTCAATGATTACATACATTTGAAGCACGTTGTTGTTGAGATAGCTCCTCCTGTGATGAAATTATGTCCAATTCTTTAATCATCTCCTTGTACAATTTTTTGGACATTCCTACTGGCATATTTTGGATATCAGCTCGTTGGTCCTCTGGGATTTTCATAATTTTCCTGAAAAAATAACATGACAATAAAGTATTTTTATATTGATATATAAAAACTAAATATCACAAAATTGATATATTAATAAATGAATACTTTGTAATATATATATGTGTGTGTGTGTGTGTGTGTGTGTGTGTATTCTAAAAAAATGTTTTTAGGTATATTACTTTTTGAATGATACTTTTTTTTTGTTGTATGTTTTTTCTATTGAAAGTTTGACACGTCTCATTGACCATTGCTCTGGAAATGCTTCATGTAGTTTAAATATAACCTGGTTCTTGGAATCATTGGATTGATTTCTTTATTGTAAGTGGAAAGTATGTTTATATGTTAGTTCCACTATATTCTTCATAGTTTTGTAAAAGTCTTTCCCCCTTTGATTAACCTCCAACACCACTCTAGATGAGCTAAGGACCAATTCATCATCATTTACATCTTTTATATTAATTAGTTTTGTTTTGTTATGGTGACATTTTGTTTCCTTGTTGTTGGTTCCTCTAGAACATTAAACATATGTGAATTAATATATTGTTTGAAACATGTCATCTAATATTCCGAAGTATATTATTAATGAAAATTCAAAAAAAAAATCATATTGAATAGTATTTTTTCATTCACTTGATTCATCCCTCTACAATTTTTCCATCAAAGTTTTTATGCTCTTTTGTACTTAGATAAAAAATAATGTTATAGAGATTCCTCGTTTTGTGGCCTCACATGACACACACTAACCAATACATATTAGTTAAACTTACATATAGTTCAACCATATTAATTTTGTATAGAATTTACAAAAAACATGTATTTTTTGTTTCTCTGGATGTGTCATCATTGTGTCGATCAAAACGTTTCTTATTTGAACTATTCTCACTCATATTTTTATCAATATAAAACATGTACCATTCAATACATAAATTATTAAATATATTTTATAAATAAATCACATAATTTTCAGCGATTTTTTTTTTTTGTAACCGGTGTGCTTTTTATATACAAAGCATCGGTGTGTTTATTACATAAAACACATCGGTGTGTTCTATACAACAACATGCACTGAACAATTTAATTTCTTTTTTTAATATTGTGAATTATAGCAGTGCGATATATATAGAAGACATCACAACGACTACAATAGAAAACAAAAATATAGCAAAAAAATTAAACATTCTTAAAGAAAACAATAGAAAAATTACACACCGATGAGAAGAAAATTTTAAAATTTTTTTAAAAATTATGTGAAACCATTTTTTTTGTTGTTTAGATGAGAACATCGGCGATATTTTTTTTATGCACCATATTTTTAATTTGTTTTTTTAAATATGGGTTAATCAGTGCGTTCCTTATACGTAAACTAGTGCGTTTCTATTGAAAGCACCAGAAAAGAGGAAAACTTAAAAAAAAAAACGTCGAATCAGAAATCATTTAAAAAAATAAAAAATAGAAAGGCAGAGGGCTGACTACGTTTGGGATACGATGCAATAAGTGGTCCCTTTGCATCACATGTCAAACACTTATATATATAAAAACAAATCCATTAGATCTAAAATACCTAAAACGAAAAGCCCTAATTCTGAAGTGATAGAGGGAATTAAACCCTAGGGTGAAATTTTGCATTCACGTAAGCAAAAAAAAACAAAGGTTTAAGGTAAGTATGATTTTTTTTAATTTTTTTTTTTCTGAATGTAGGGTTTTGAGTGAATCACCATACCCTTCAAATCCCAATTTTCTGAATATTTATGTTGTTCCAAAGTATTCTTTTGCTCCACAATGCTTCTCTATATGTTTCTCTTCCAAATCTGTCTCCTATAAATTTTGGCAAAACAATGAAAATATTGAACACCTTCTTAATATTAATTTTTTTTATGAAAAGGGTTTAGAGTGAATCACCATACCCTTCAAATTCTCATATTCTGAATAATATTGTGGTTCCAAAGTATTATTCTCCTCCATAGTGTTCCTCCGTATGTCTCTCTTGTAAGTCTCTCCCCTGCAAAAGTTTGCAAAATAATGAAATAGTGAATATCTTTCTAATATTTAAATGACTTTATGAAATTCGATTCTTGCTCTTTTTTTTAACTTTTTCAGCACGACGGTGTGTTTATGTAAGATGCACCGGTGCGACCATATTACATTACACACCGGTGCATCCATATTATTTGACACACCAGAGACATATAATGTTTTTATTAACAAAATCTAGAAACACGGTGTGGTTGATTTTTCAACGCACAGGTGATTATTGTTAATATGCGCACCGATGCATTTGTGGTTTATAAGCACACCTGTATTCTTTTAAATTTATTTGAACTTTTATTTACACATAAAATAGTATATTCATATTTAATTATATTTTAGGATGAATTCACATGACTTGCAATACTTCAGTATACATTTTACGTTTTATGTCTCCTTATTCTTAAAAAATGGTTTCAAAACTATATTCAAACTCAGATTGTGGTATGGTCCTAGAAATTTATTTTAGATATGTACATGAAAGGTTTTTGCTAATTTTGCTAAAATGCAGGGAGAAAATATTATTATATGATCAAATGGCCAATTCTTCAAATTCCATCCCATTCCATATTGTTCAAAGTCCATCGCGGAGTTCTCCCTTTCTATCTCCAGTAAGTTTAACTTATTTTATTTATGTTTCGATTATCTCATTGATTTGTTTTTTTATCCATGTCAATTTGAATAAAAATGTATTCAAATTTGTAGGATCCTAATTCATAATCGAGTTTAGATGCAGAAAATATTCCATTACTAGTTCAAAAACGTCAGAAGGTCTTATCAGGAGCAACATACTGCAAGTAGTTGGTAGATGAAAATGGATAGTCACTTTACCCTTCCAATTGTGACATTTCATCTTCCAGTTGAAATCCTTGGTCGACGATGCTAATAATTGTTTGGTATAATGTAATTTGAACAAACAAATGATTGCATTATGCTTACTAATATAATCAATGTACTAATGTTCAATATTTTTGAAATCAGGATTTTTTGATGATGAGCGACCTACCTACCATATTCTGTTGCACCCCACAACCATGTCAACCTGAAAGAAGGATGCAATGGGAGCACAACTCAGAGAGGAAGCGTACCAAGAATGGTTGAATCAACCACCTATTCAATTCCCACTATGTCTAGATTCACCAATTAGGAATGACTACAACAATAGTATTTCTTTAGAAGTTGGCAATGGAGATAATCAAAAAGAGGTTGATATGTATGATTACTTACAGGATACGATTGCTATGGAGACAATGTTGTTAGAATAATTCGAGAATGACGAGCTAGGGGTTGATTCTCATATCAATGATACCATTTTTGAAAGCCTAAAATTAGCTTCCACCACCCCTCTCTTTGGACCTAGTGCTTGGTCAAAGTCTACCCATTTTGGGACAACAATGTTACTTTACAACGTGAAAGCAAAGTTTGGCATGTCAAATGCATGTTTCTTGACAATATTGAGGTAATTGACCAGCAAGTGCCTTATATTAATTTTGATAAATCTTGTCACAGTTGTTATCACTCCAAGAAACCCTTTGTGGTTGTAGACCAAAGGTGCTTGGTAACTTCAAGTAAAAATGGATCAATGGGATAACTCAATTCAAATATGGTATTCAGACAGTCAAGATGGTAAACAAATGAACCAATGCTCTCAAGGATTGATAATCAGTAGATAAATTTAAGTGGGCAAAGAACAAATTGCTCATAAACTAGTACACAATGTAGGGTCTAATAAGCAATGAAGAAACTATTTATTCAGTTATGAGCCAAACAATGAGATAACAGTCATTCAAGGCTTGACAACTCAAATAAAAGTACAGAAAGAAGGTGGAACAACTGACATCAATAGAGAAAGAAACATGTGATCTGTATTAGCATCTATAAGCCTGTGTACATTATAGCATTTCTGTATCCAAAACTGAACCCCTAGTTCATATTCTATCCTTAGCTTTATAACTTTACAAAGCAGTTCTGAGATCCTGAAAACAAGGATCAAATATACTAAAGATAGTAAATCAAAATTTAGTTGCAAAAGATGTGGGATGATCCCCAAAAATGAGGTCAATCCCAGATTTCATGGTCTTCCTCTCTTGTTGAGTGCTGGTGTAGTGCAGGATAGCCTCCCAAGGCTGACTGATGACTCTTCCAAGAGATAAAATTCGAATTTGTGAGGTGTGCCAAAATCCCTATATTTTTTCCTTTGAAAAATGTACCAAACTTGATTAAAACACCTCTTATTTGCGTTATCCATCAAAGTAACCATTGGATCTGACTTGATAATTCACCACCTGTCTATTCCAAGAGGTTTCATCTCATTCTGATTCGAAAATTCCTGATCTGGGCGAACTTTCAAGTATTCTGGTCATTACAGGCTTTCGGTAGTTAACATAGAAGACTTATGGGTGGATTAACTACCAAAAGAACTGCTTTTGGTGGTTAATGAACAATCGTCTTGTTCACCTAAACCACCGAAAAGGAAGGTTTTACAGAAATAAACTGCCTTGGGAAAAATCAAATTTCTCAGTCATGGAGAGTCTGTTTTGCATGCTTAAATAGTCGATCGATATCTACAAATCCTAATATTTCCAATGGTGCTTTCAAATCTTCATTTGGAGTTCGGGAAGCTAGTCAAATATTCCCTACAATATTAGGAATCATTCTTCCAAAAATGCCAGTGCATTTTTTATCGCTAACAATAGTACAATCAACACTAGAAATGGTTTCAGTTATAAATGTTAAATGACCTTGTACATTAATTATATTTCCACTAACTGCAGGATATTCAAAGATAAGGTTCTTTCTAGTGATAGTGTTTTTCCCAATAGCTGTGAAGAGGCAAAGAAGTTGTTGAAAATGATGGGTGTTGACTATATATCATATCATTCATGTCTGAATGATTGTGTTCCATGTAGAGGAGAATATGTAGAAAAATAGATATGTCTGAAATGTGGGCATGACAGGTACCATAAATCAAATAAAAATGGTAAATTGCATGGTCCTCCTCATAAGATATTGAGGCACATACCTATAATCCCAAGGATTCAAAGGATTTTTCTTTGCAAGTAATTAGCTATGTTGCAGGGATGGCATACCTCAAATTGAAGTGAGTTGGGAGTTATGTGAATCCCAACATATTTAATAGCCATGAAGCATATAGAGAATACATGGACAAAACAATTCAAGGATGAAGTATGAAGTCTACGAATCATCATAGAAATGGATGGCATGAACCCATATTCCCTCCAAAACACCAACTATTATGTTTGGCTTGTAGTATTGATTAATAACAATACCCCCCCATGGTTTTCTGTGAAGAATGAACATATTATGTTGGCTCTTATAGTCCCTGGTAGAAGACAAGTGACGAATATGGATGTCTACCTACAACCATTAGTAGATGAATTGAAGGAATTATGGGAAGGGATACATGTATACGATGTATCAAGACCCATTGCAATGGAGAGGAGTTTTACGTTGTATGGCATATGCGCTTACACCACACATAACTATCCAGACTTAGGAGTTTTCTCTGGTAATTAACATGATTATTGATTTGTTCATATATGCAACAATATTTATTTGAATATTTTATTCATTGTGATTGACATTTTATTCTTAAATGCTAACGTGTTATGTATACAATAATTTCACAGGTCTTGTAAGTAAAGGCTATCATGGATTTAAATGTTGTGGACCTTCTCTGAAGGCTAGGTGGTCCAAATACCTACAAAATCTAGTGTACGACTGCTCGAGGGTATTCCTCCTAGAAGAACGCCCTTATAGAAGAGAAACATCCACGTTCAATTGTAAACCAGAGAGAACCCAAATGTTTGAAATAATGACACTAGTAGAATGGCTTAGAGAATATGAGAGAGAAAAGGATAAGGAGATTATAGAAATGTTTGATTCAAATGGGGATCCTATGTTTGATGATCCATAATTCTTCGACACCTATGTTGAGAAATTTCCCATTGGGATGAAATGGAAATATGTCTTTTATGTTCTCCCCTATTGGGAGCATCTTAAGATTGTCCACTTACTATATCCAATGCATATATTTAGAAATGTTTCATATTCTTTATGGAGGCACATATAATCGAAAGAAAGTGACACATTGGTTGTGAGGAGAGATCTTATTTCTTCATAAACTAAAAAGAAACATTGGCCAAGACAAGAACGTAGAGGAGAGGCTAGTCCATGTTGGTCTTTCAAAGAAGGTTATGTCCCATGGATTTTGAAGAAATAAGATCTTTCTTTGGTAAATGAAGTTATATTTGGTGTGAAGTTGCCTTCTTTATATGGGTCTTCCCTACAACGTTGCTTCACTGTGCGTCAAGACCATTTGTTGGGGTTGAAACCACATGACCATTTGAACCTTCTAAAGGTAAGACATATGTCAAAAATATGATTTTATTATTTGTAAATTTTGTTTTATTCCATGGGATAATTTTATTTTTATTTTTTATGTGTTTACTTTGTAGTGTCATTATCCTCAGCTCGTGCATGAGTGTGTGAACCTTGAATTCCCCCATGACCTAAGGCATGCCATATCTAAATTATATACATTTGTACGTTGGATCGCATCAAAGGAGATTCATATGGATAACATTCCGCGGTGGCATCAAGAGAGAGTTGAGATTGTTTGTATGTTTGAGAAGGAACTACCGTCGAGTTTCACGGACTTGCGGGTTTAGCTTCTAATTCATCTAGTAGATGAGGTTGAATTAGTCAGGGTGGTCTCCTGTTGTTGGATATTTTTTTAAGAGAGGTATATGAAGAAATTGAAAGGATTTGTTCGTCAAATGGAAAAACCTGAGGGGTCTATGGCAGAGGGGTACATATCATATGAGACTTTCTATTATGCCAATGATTACAACAATTAGATCGAAAACACACTAGGTGTAGTGATTTGGGATGATGAAAGGGATGAAGACAAAAGAGAAGGGGAACTTCTCCAAATGAATGGAAAAAGGCACTTGATAAATAGTAAATGAATTATCGTTTGTCAAATTTCTACATAGTATCTATTCACACTGAACTTCATAATGTATATTTTCATGATATCATATGTACTATATGTTGGTTTGATTTCATGAATACATCAGTGAATTAAGAAATTGATTTCATCAATAAATGCATTCTTTACAATTCAGAGGCAACACAGTTGTGGGTCGCATTGTACAAACAAAATAGGAGGAAATGGGAAAGTGACAGGAAAGAATTCAGGCGGTTGAATGGTAGAAGCATGCTTTATATTGATCATTTAAAACAAATATGCCAATCATATGCCCCAACGGTTGAGTTGTTGACCAAGTCAGAGAGAAATATGGTGCATCTGGTCGTTACCTGCATGAAGAAGAGGATGCACTGAACATAGGGATTGGTTGCAACAACTCGGTAATAAACTTTTTGTGTACATAGTTTTTAACTTCACAATGCACATTTGAATTGCAAGTACATCTATATTATTTTATATTTTAATGGTTGGGTTATTAGACACATATTGACAATGTGATTTGTTCATTTTTTATAGGTGCATTTGTTCCCATCTATGTGGGCATATGGCCATCCTTTTTGCACAGAGGATGTCGATGATGGACACATGATACAAGATTGTGGAGTGTAAGTCGAGTTCAACCAATCTAGTTGTGCTATCCACCGCGATCAAAACTCCATACATGGGAAGTTAGGTTACATCGAAAAGATACAAGAGATCAATCGAGTGGACTTCTCTTCTTTCCAATGTGTTATTTTTAGGTGCAGGTGGTGGGACACCTTTGATCGGAATAATGTAAAGGAATATCGTGATAGTGGGATGATATGTATCAACTCTAAAAAGACGTGGGATGAAGCTAAGGAGCCTTATGTTTTCCCAAAACATTGCAACCAAGTGTTTTTTTACCTAGATGTGTAGGATAGGGATTGGTGGTTTGTATTCAGACACAACCCTATATCAAAACATAATGTTAAGTTAATTATAACAAATCTTTGAACAATTTTAGTTTGTTAACATTCAGTTTGATGCGTAATGTGTTTATCTTTAAAATTATGTGTGATTGCATGAAAAATTTGTTATTTGAACATGTTTATGTGTCGTTGCATATATTTAAAAATGTTTCATCTTCTTTAATTATTTTCAATTATGAAATCATGAAAAATGTTAAATGTCCAGTTGAACTTTTAATGGGATATGAAATTCTCTTTTTTATGTTGATATAATTAGATGTAATGATATGGTTGATATGCATATTTAATAGTACAACATTTTTTAGGATATGTTAACATGATGATTCAAAAAATGAGTTTATGTTCATTTATTTTGTAGATTTAAAAGTAAGAAATTAAATTTATAACATGATTTTGTGATAATCTGGTTTTTAATTAAAGTAGTGTTTGTTAGTTTACATACTTTTATCATTTCTTTTGAATATATTTATAAAATTATTCCCCCAATGTTGAGTAAAACCACAATTAATGAAATAATATTTTAAAATTTGATAGAAATCAACTTACAAAATAATGACAAAAATAACTATAGGAAGATTTGCATCCATAAAATTTTAAATTCAATAGAATTCTTATCATTGGAGATCATAACTTTTTTATAATAACAATTTTTAGTGTAGAAGATTCTATTCAAAAAGAGTAATTAGTACAATGGAAAATAATATTTATTCATATGTAATTTGTCTTTTGAAAAAAAATAGTTAGAATGAATATGTATAATGAACTATCTATGCAATTATAGTTTCAATTTTATAATTATATTTTCAACCATATTGAACTTTGTAATTTATAAAAATAAACATGATGATGATAACCATCTTATAACAAACATAAACAACATCTAAAATACACATTTATTTTCATTAGCTAACATCATCTAATTATATATACCTATAGCACATATAAACATCATTAATTAGCTAGCACACATATCTAATAATTTAACATGGCATCATCATTGTGATCACATCTAACAAAAGACAAGAATTTTCTAACATCATCATCACACACATATAACAAACATCATTTAACATACACATCTATCAAGCACATTTAACATCCAAAACTAACATGACCTAACAATAGACACATCAACATCAACATATAAATTGCGTACATCATCAACATGATCAATAGAAAAAAAACACCATATATATATATATAATGAGGAGGATGTGGAGAAGGATGATCATAGCCACCCTCATCAATTGATGGGGTATTGGACGAATGAGATGTACTGGAAGAAGAGTTATGTCTATCATCGAGAGCCCTCCTTGCGGCCAATGGCCTAGAAGCTCCAAAGATATGACACATAAGAGGAATCAAATCACACAGAATCTCCATCCAAAGCTCCAAGAGCATAGGATCTGCCCTGATGTATCGCATCAAGGTAGGGTGGACTCCCACCTCAGTCGAAAGTGAAAAGATTTGGTTTCCCAACTCCAATTTGAATCTGGTATCGAGCCTATGGTGCATGTCGCTGGGTATCTGCACCCAAGGACCCTGATTTGTCGTGGCCTCGAGCATCATCTCCTCATCTTCATCCGTTGGGGGAGGAGGAATGTCCCCAATGAAAGTGACAATATATAATATATATATAGTATAGAACAATAATTACACAGTTAATTCATTAAACAATTTAATAAAACAAGTTAAAGAATGTGTTATTCTAATTAAGTAAGACAATAAAATGAAACTATATTAATTTAAAAAAAAAACACTAATATTGCCTCTATCATTTGGTGGCTCATATTTTGTGAAGAGGATGTTCGGACATCCTCTCCAATCCAAACCCACATAAGGACACGACACCATGATGAACATGTGATCCATTGCACTGCCTAGTAGCCCTAGTGCGTTTGGAACAATCCTGGCCGAAAATGCCTCCTGGCCCCTCTTAGGCATCATCTTCCCCCACATGTGCATTCACACATGATTCCTTGGCCTAGGAGGCTGATGGAAAATAATCAGCCTCGTCTCTAGAAACCTCTCAAAAAATAAGAAAAACAGCTATGAGGCAAATGGGAAGTTTGACCTCCCACGTATCATATGCTAACATTTGTTGAGCATTATAGAAAACTGTCGTAAAAAAATGGCAGACCATCTAATACACTATGGTCGATGTACCAATGAATCAACATAATACAAAAGAGGGAAGCTAATGTGTTTCCCATTATTGGCCCTTGACCAAGTTTTGAGGATCCTTGGTCATGTTTGACCTAATTTTGGGACTTCAACAAGTTGTTGAAGGAAGAGCGCAAGACGAAGCGGAGATCGCTGGATCTCGACCCCTTTTAGGGCCTTTTTGGGTTTTGGGCTTATGTAATGGGTATGTGGATGTCGGACCATGGGTTTACCCATTCTTAGGCCTATTTTTTAATGTATAAATAGAATTCTAGGTGAAGTAAGAAGTAGTGAGTAGTGACGAGTGAGTAGTGACTAGTAGAGACTAGTCAGTTGCAAGTGTGCTAAGTGCTAAGTGGTAATTGCTTTGTGCATACTGTGTGAGGCTTATAGAGCTAAGTGCAAGTGATTGTAAGAGACTGTGGAAGGCTTTGTGATATAACTCAAGGAAGGAGGATCTAGTGAGGTGTGCAGATCTCATGTCCTCTGCAGAGTTGATTTTAAGGCTTTGTGCATGTAAGAAGACTGGCTGAAAATAATAAACAAGATGAAGAGTCGGTGGACGTAGGCCTAGGGTGGGGGTGAACCATGTATATCCTGTGTTGTTGTTCTTTGTGCGATGTATTGATGTGTTTATGTGTAGACTTGCTTAAGTTCTTTGATATAGATGAATGATAAATAAATTTAATGTTGCTTTGTGCTTAATAATGAGAGTGAATGCTAGATATGACCTATGTGAATGTGTTTAGTGCTTGAATCTACTAGATCTGATTTGTTTCGTTATGTTAAGTGAGGCTAGATGATAGATTTGGTTGAATACTGCACAAATATCTTGTTAGGGTTTAGTTGCGCTATGAACTAAGTCTGAATATTAACGAATTGTAATAATTGAGTGCTTTGTTAAGGTGTTACAATCACAGTTTTGTGTCCCAGCTAAGGTTGTGGACACTAGAGTCCTGCAACCACCCCTGCCTCTACCTCGGGTGAGACTTCATTTTCTTCGTAGGTGTTGCGTAAAGGGCTGGTAGTTAGGGTTTTGTTGGTGCGTTGTTGTAGCATTGAACCTTGGGTCTACCCCTATGCCAACAAATGGTTCCGTTTCTGGACCTGAAACTGTGATTGTTGGGAACCGAGGAAGAAGAATCTTTTTGCGAAGATCGGACATGAAACTGTGATTGCTGGGAACTGACGAAGAAGAAGCTTTGTGCGAAGATTTGACCTGAAACTGTGGAATCTCTGTGCGTAGATCTGTTTCCTTGGTGCACAGTACTCTACTTGGATTGTGAAGCTCTATTCTAAGAAAATAAGTCTGATTTGAAGAAAAAAGGTAAGATCTTGAAGCTTTGTGCTCTGAGAAAGGTAATAATAGTGAAAAGTTTTAGATCTTGAAGCTTTGTTCTCTGATAAAGGTAAGAACAGTGAAAACTTTTAGATCTTGAAGCTTTGTTCTCTGATAAAGGTAAGAATAGTGGATTTTTTATTGAAAAGGTAATATTAGTGGAAATTTTTGTTTCAAAAGTATGGATCTAGGTATATTTGATCAATTTTGTCATAGCCTAAAAACTAGGGCACATCTAGAAGAAAGAAGATTTGATATGAATAGATCTAATAAGAATAGTGAAAGATATGTTATTCCTATGCATAGAAAGAATGTCTAGACTAACAAATGGATGCAAGATCCTAGAAAAAAAAAATTGCAGGATAGCTACCATGATCCTAGTGCACAGTACAGGAAAGGTTGGGGATCATTTAAAAGAAAATGAGGATTAACCCTTTGTTACAGTTGTAGAAGACCAGGACATCTTGCTAAGGAATGCCCTAGTAGAAGACCTAGTTGTCTTTGTTGTAAATCTACAGATCATGAAGTTTTAGATTGCCCTAGAATGATTGTTAAACTTGAAAGAATGAATATGAGACAAGAAGACCATGAGAAAGGTCAAGAAATTAATACCATGGTAGAACCCTAGAAATAATCAGAGGATGTATTGCTACAAATTAAAGAAACCATGAGTGACCACTGAAATATCAACTTATCAGAGATATTCAAAGAAAAAGAGTGCATAGAAGCAAGAATAGGAGACTTCGACATTAACTGTGTTCTGCATGAAGAAACACAAGTAAATATCATGAAAGAAAGAACTTGGAAAATTTTAGGAAATCCTGCTATGATTCCTTCATTAGGAGGAATAGGATTATTTAGAGGAAAGTTGATAACCCTATGTGGAAGACTCACCCATAAATCTATGAGTGCTCATGGAACTTCAACAAAGGAAGAATTTGAGGTTGTTAAATTTATTGAGAAAAACGCCCCATTTTCTATATTACTTGGAAAACCTTGGATCGAAAAGGGTCAAGCCAGAAGAAAAGAAGAGGAATTCTTAGAGCAAAATAAGAAAGAATTAAAATATTTCATGACTAGGAGGATTGAACATTTGATTGAAGAATAGGAGAACAGATCAAAGTTATTCAGAACTAGAAACTTGGATGTCAAAGTTGAAAGGACCCATGAGGACTTGAGACACCTATCTGTATAGGAGAGTAGATCACCTACACCAGACAGAGAAGAAGTATTTTCCTTGAACCCTAGTAAAGACCATCAACACCGCGAAGTTACTATGCCAAAAGAAGACAAGAATCAGAATGGAAAGAGGAATACCGAGATGAATATCACTAGAAAGAAGGCTAGAAAACTAATTAAGAAGAGATCAAAGATCGAAAAGTTACAGAAGGTTCCGGAGGGAACTTCACAGAAGGAAGAATTCTAGAATCTAAATTTTGTCGGGATATCAGTACAACACAGCATGGTACTTCTCCATGGCGAAGCAATATAGCCATTGGAAACAGTATAACCATTAGAAAGACACCCCAAACGGTTAGAACAACATTTATGGCCAGAAATATCACCACCAAACCATTGGGACTATGTCGTAATGGACCGAACTGCATTAATCAAGCCTGCTCACCCATTAGAGAGATCCATTACCTAGTTGTCTACTTATTCCGGTGAGCATTGCACTGAGAACACTTTTTCCAACCGTGATTATCTGAGCCCGCAGATTAGTTTATTTCACGCAGTAATCATCGATCTATCACCATCTAGTCTATTGCATTGAGTATTTTCCCTTCAAACCTGAGATATTCAACCATGAGTGCGTATGTCCGAAGAGCTTAGCACAGTCAAAGAGTCTGTGAAGGAGGTACTTGTTGATTAAGGTTGGTTGTCATTGATGTCAACCCTTGAAGAAAGCCCTGTAGCACAAAGGTTTGGGTAATGGACCCAAGATTGTTTTATGTAAATATGACTCATTATTGTTTTGTCATGGTTTATAAAAAATAAATATGGATGAACTCCAAAGTGGCCCCCTTATGGTGAAAGCCCTCATGGGAAGACGCTTTGCAGAGTAAGAGAACCCATGCTTAATTGTGGAATAATGAGATGAAGGACAGTGAATGTTTTAGGGAAACTATCCTAGATGGATAGTGCTTGTCATTCCATTTCCGGTGGTATGTATAACGTCATATAACTCCTCATGGTTAGAGAGTTATGAACATGTGAAGTTGGAGAACCCAGATTTGGGTAATGGACCCAAGTTTATTTGATGGATAATGGTATGATTTTTACTATATTTTAAGGTAATCCTCCTAGGTTGCATCCTAGGTTGCATCCTCAAGACCGTACCAGGTCCATTAGACCTTTACTAGCTCCATGGATTGATTTCAGAGTTGCTTGGATTTGTGATCCAATATGCAAACTGGTCACACTTGAAATCCTCCTTCTAGATCCACCTAAATCACATTCCAATTAATGACATGATCAACATCATGTACATATCTCTTAAGAAATGACACATGGAAGAAACTATGAATGCATAAGGACACAGCCAATGAAACCATATAAGCGACATGACCAATCCTTTCAAATATTTCAAATGGCTCACAATAATGTGTTACTAATTTAGAAAAAATTCCTAATTTCAGGGAACTGTGCTTGGCCTTCACTTTCAAAAACACGTGATCACCCACTTCAAATCCCCTGTGGTTTATGCCTTTATTTGTGAATATTTTCTTCCTATCTTTGAAAGCCTTTAATTTCTTCCTTATCTTAACCATATTCTCCTCTATTTCTTGGAGAAAATATGGCCCAACTACTGTGCGGTCTATTGGGTTATCCCAACTTATAGGTGTGTTGCACTTTCTACCATAAAGTGCCTCCAATGGAATTGTCTTTAAAGATGTTTGATACCCATTGTTGTAAGAAAAATCTATGAAATGAAGGTAGTCTTCCCATTTGGATGGCTTATCCATCACATACATCCTCAACATGTCTTCAATCACCTGATTTAACCTCTCATTCCGACCATCCATATCAAGGTGATATGCTATGATTAAATTCAGACTTGTTCCAAATCCTTTGAATAAGACTTTCCAAACGTTCGATGTGAACTTGGAATCTCTATCAAACACAATCATCTTATGTACACCATTCATATTAGCAACTTTGTGCATGTATATCTCAACAATGTTGACTGCCTTATGGGATGACTTCACTGGAATAAAATGGGCAGCTTTAGTAAGCTTGATCACCACCACCATGATAGAATCATGTTTCTTAACATTCCTAGGAAAATTAGTTATGAAATCCATAGTCACAACTTCCCACTTCCACTTAGGAATGGGCAAAGGCCGCAACAAACCAGATGGATGTTTGTGCTCAACATTGACCTTCTAACATTCAATACATATCGCAACAAAATATGCAACTTCCTTTTTCATACCTAGACAAAATTATTTCTTATTGACCGCAACAATGGTCTTCTGGTAACCTGGATGTCTATCACAAGAAACCTTATTCATCATTGAAAAAAATAGGATCTTCAACTCTTTATCATTTGGTACATAGACTATGCGTCTATATGCAAGGATCCCATCCTTTCTTAACTCATAACCTTCAAACTTTGGCTATGCAATACCTTGTTGTAAATTCACACTTATATGCATATAGCGTAGATGTAATTTGGAAACTTCCAAAATTCTATCGTGCAAATATTTTTAGTATGTGCTAACGATTATAGCATATATTTCATGCACTCTCTTGTTGAGTGCATCAACCACTTTGTTCTCTTTTTCTCTGATATGCTTTATGTCGAGGTCATACTCACTAAGGAATTATAACCACCTGCTTTGTCTAGAATTTAAACTAAACAAATACTTCATACCAAAATGGTATGTTCTTAGCTCAAATCTATTTCCCATGAGATAATGCTTCCACATCTTCAAAGTATGCACTATGGCTGTCAATTCCAAGTCATCCGTAGCATAGAGTCTTTCATGCTCTTTCAACTTCTTTGAATCATAGCACAACACATTCCCATTCTGACTCTGGAATCCACTGAGTCCTTCCTTTCATGCATCCATGCACACAACGAAGTCTGCATATAGATCAACAATTCTTAAAATTGGCGCACTTGTTAGCAAATCCGTCAAGTGCTGAAAATTCCTTGTGCAATCTGGAGTCCATTCAAATCACGCAACTTTCTTCTATAGGGATGTAATTGGATGCGTAATATATGAGAATCATTACATAAACCTTTTGTAGTAGTCTATCAGTCCCATAAAGGATCTCACTTCTGCGACATTTCTTGGTGTTGGTCATTCCTTAATGGATCTTATCTTCATTGGGTCCACAACTATTCCTTCTTCTGAAATAGTATGACCCAAATAATGAATATGTCTCTTACAAAATTAACACTTGCTCAGATTTGCATAAACCTGATGCTCCCTCAACACACGCAACACCATCCTCGAGTGATTCTCATGCTCTTCCTTATACTTTGAGTGAATAAGTATGTCATCCAGAAATATAATGACAAACTTATCTAAATACTCTCTGAAAACTCCATTTATTAAACACATGAAGAGAACTAGTGCATTTGACAACCCAAATGGCACCACTCTGAACTCATAATGACCATACCTTGTTCTGAAGGTAGTCTTATTGATGTATTCCTCTTTTATTCTTACTTGGTGATATCCATATATGAGATCTATCTTAGAAAATATCCTTGTGCCCCTTAGCTGATCAAATAGATCGTCTATCCTTGGAAAATGATACTTTTTCTTTATTGTTACTTTGTTCAACTTCCTGAATTCGATAAAAAGTATCAGCATAACATCCTTATTCTTCACGAACAAAATTGGCGCACCCCAAGGCGACACACTTGGGCATATATTCCCCTTATTTGTAATTTCTTCAAGTTTCATATGCAACTCCTTCAGTTCTAGTAGACTCATCCTATAAGGAGTCTTGGATATAGGTGTTGCTCCCAATATCAGATTAATAGAGAAGTCAATATCTATTTTCGGAGGAAATCTCAGTATCTCTTTAAATACATCTTCATACTCTTTCAGTATTGTGCAGTCTTCCACACTTGGAACTTTATCCTTATATGCCTCTTCCATGTGCGCTATGAATACTTGACATCCCTTCATGTAACTTTTCTTCAACTGTAATGCTGAAATTTCCCTGATAGTCACAACTCTCGGAATTCCTTGAACTGATCTCAAGTTTCCTTCCTAATCTAGGAAATTAAATGCCTTATTGTAACAATCTAGGACAACATGATGGTCATCCTACCAATCCATACCAATGAGGAAATCGTATGAACCCAAAGGTATAATATTCAAATCAGCCTTTGTGCGTAGTCCACTCATCTCTAATGGGCATACCTTAACCATCTCATTGATCTTCCTTTTTGTTCCCGTAGCTAATTGCACCAAACACGTTTTTCCAAGCTTTGTTATCGACAAATGGAATCTTTCCACCATCTTAGGATCTAGATAATTATGACTATCTCCTGAGTTAATTAAAATAGCAATGGGTTGGTCATTAATCTTACCTTCCACCTTGATCATGTGTGATTGAAAGTCATCCTAATTTTTATTCAACATCGTGTAAATCCTCAACACATTTCTACCCATGTCCTCAATTGTGGCAACTTGTTGTACATTGTGTTCATTCCTCTCTTTATCGCCTCTTTGAGGACATTCTCTACGCATGTGATTTCTGCCACAACCCCAACAGTTCATAGGTTGTTGCCAAGAATTTTGTCCCACTATTTCTGACATTCTAGGATCCCAAAGAGTTGTTTGTCCTTGCACAATATTTCTGAAAAATGTTGGTTTAACTCCCTTCTTCCTTTGTTCCACCTTACTTTTCATTTTGTCTTCCCAAGCATTTTGGAAAGTCGTCCTTCCCCTTTGATGCTCATAAATACACTTATCACGTCTTATGGTCTCTTCCAAAGTTTTAGGGTCATCATATTGTATCTTGTCACTGATAAATGAGGGAAAACCACTCAAATATCCTTGAATATTCACTTGGTCATTCTTGATAAAAGGCACATAGTTCAACATTTCCAAAAATGTTCTTTCATACTCATCAATTGTCATATTCCCAAGCTTGAGTTCGAAGAACTCCTTGATTTTCTTGTCATAATAACGCTTGATTAAGTATTTATTTTGGAAATACCTTTGGAAATCTCTCCAAGGCACTTTCTTCTCATCAATATGTTTCACTTGCACACAATGATCCCACCACATTGATGCTTTTCCTTTTAACTGATAGATAGAAAGTATCCCTTCTTCCTGTGTAGAATAGTTATGCAGCTTGAAATACTTCCTCATACCCAACAATCTTGTCTTTGCATATTCATTCTTCTTTTTCTCACCATCAAAGGTAGGAGGCATGATCTTATTCATTTCCCCTTCTATCTCGTCCACCCTAGTCCTTCTCTTATTCTTTATTAAAGGAGATGGACTTGAGCTACTATGCTTCTTCCTGAAAAAATGCTTATTGACACTTCTTTATTCTCTCCTTTTCTCATCATGATACATGTGACTTATTTATCTACTTGTATTTGTTTCCTTATACATATTCTTTTCTATTATTTCCAGGATCTGCATCAATTTGATATTGAAGTCATCTTGTTGCGCCTTGGATCTCATAAGCCTTTCATTATCATCCTTATAAGTCTAGACATTTTTCTGCAATACTCTTACAGTTTCTACCAATTTCATATGCCCCCCTTGGACTTTGTACCATCAGTACCCAAACCGAAATACATATCCTCAAATTCATCATCGCGACTGCAAGTCCTTTGCACATCTTCCATATTTTAACTTTCTGCACTAACTATGTCTTGCTCTATTCACTGAAAATTATGCAAAATGTGCAAGCAATTAAGGTTTGTTAGATGGTTTCATTCAACAACTATATGAAAACTTTGCACCATTTTGTCAATATCCTTTCACTTGGATTTCTTGCATGATTTTATCATTCCAAACTCTAGTGCACATGCCCGCACACCACTACCTTTGTGGGCATCACAACTCTATACCACACACCAATGGTCTTCCATGCAAACTATTTTTTTTACAGCGTGGTACCAATTATTACCACAGACATATATTACGCTAATCCCTGGTCCATTTACGTCCAGTGTTGAACCAATGGGCTCTGATACCATAATGTAATGTCCCCACCCACCTAGACCGGGCCACATCACACAACTTCAACTTTGGTACCGTATCCAGTTTCCCACTGAGTCCCATTACCACCTTACACATGCTTTGAAACAACCAAGTTGCAACATTCCCATCATACCACTTTGCAATGTTACAGTAGCAATACACTGCGCAGAGTATTATTTAAACTCAATCCATGCAATATCACTTGAAGTAATGTGCTCAACCAAATCCTAAGTCACACCACACAACTTATAAAAATGAAAGAAACAATTTCATTCAATACAACCTTAAGCCAGGAATAACTCAAATATCTGTGAACCAATTGCGCTCACTATCATATTGTTCCCACGGCACAACCCCATGCACAACCACAAATTCCAACCTCTTAGTGAACATAGGCTACCACCCTATGCACTCAACCACTCAATCCTGTTCTTTTCGGCTCATAACCAAAATCAAACTGAATAACATAGCAGGATAAACTAACCATATTGGCTATATCCATGTGTATCTACAAATACAAGCTATATGCGTCATACTTACAGGAGCAAGTATCATTAAACAGGAAAACAAAAAATACTTATATGCAAAGACATAAAAGAATTTAACCCATGTCAAACATAGATAAACAAGCACACAATAAACAAGACTAGCACACAAAGAACACTTATCTTTTATGAAGATCACCAATCACCAATTGTGGCCTTAACTTAGATGTTCCTCCCAACCATAGAAATAATTTCTCATAAGATTTCAACAATAGCTCACCCCCAAGTTGGGGTTCAACTCCACCAAGGAAAAGGGTTCCTAGCAACAAGCTATGGTCTTAAACTCAACAAAATTGCTCATTCCTAGGTTTCCACTGCTGCAACTAGTCTACAGTCCCTCATTCCCCATGCACTTGTCACACCCAAGGAAGTGTGCCCCTTCTCTACTCACCAGTCCCTCGAATTCCCTACTTCCCTTCCTAGCGTTACCAACAACAGGTCATACATGAAGTCTTTGATCCCTGTGACTAGTTCCCAACACACCAAGGAACAACTCTCAAAAATACTATCACCCAGAGAATATTCTCATAGGTCTGGAAACCACTCCACAATAGATATTCTCTCACCCTTAGATAATGCTCACGGTCTTCCAACCCCACTCTTCGACAATGAAAATTTAAATACATCCCCCGTAACTCCCTACAAGCTTCTCTGGAAAATAAGTAATAATCAGATTTTCCATACAGTCTGACCCCTTTCTGCTCACCATATCTTGCCACATGAATCATAATCGTAATAATGCAATCATGCCCCAAAATACACTAAGGCCAATAATATATATTGAGTGCCTTCCACTTGACACTTGTAACCTTTAGAAGTATCTTTAAACCACTTGGTGACCCGTTCCCTATCCTTGGGAACTTAGGATAAAATAATAATATATTTGAAATTACACTTTTCTCGGAAATATTATAAAATATTCCCTAATACTTATGAATCACCCCCTTTTCTCTTTTTCTGGTGGAGTAGGCCCCCCCATCTCATTTCGTCTGAGTCGATCATCATGCAACGATGCAATATTACATTAGTATTCATTATTATATTTGCATGGATATGCACACTGGCCTATCTGTGCTTAGGCTCACGAACCTCATAATCATACAGGCTCTTCTGCCTCAATCTATATATATATATATAACTCAGTACCACGCAACATAGTGCAATGCACACACTTACCCAGGTGCGTGCAACACATAGACTTTGTACCTTGTCTTTGTTAACACTTTTTCGTGCACTACTCTGATGCGCAAAACACCATAACCTAGTGTCCTTAGCTCACTAGCCTAAATGTACATTACATTTATACTTGGTTCTCGTGGATCACCAACCTATATATACACTTACAAAAGGTTCTTGACCAGAAACACTACAACTTCCCCATTATTGAAAGCATGCATATTTGTCACCCCTAACAAATGTCTTTCTAAGAAAATAAAAATAATCCATTGAAGGACTTTGTGGACACCTATGCATAGGCTCCTTTGATCTTGTCACCATTTCCAAATGGGATGGGTTGGTTATATGTTGCTTAGGCTTAAT
Organism: Picea engelmannii; assembly: GCA_009831015.1. Classification (NCBI taxonomy): domain Eukaryota; kingdom Viridiplantae; phylum Streptophyta; class Pinopsida; order Pinales; family Pinaceae; genus Picea; species Picea engelmannii. The sequence continues at coordinate 1,128,583 of ML789052.1, read as the reverse complement.
CAAGGCTTTCTCTCTGACATCTCTATTACATGAAGGCATTCAAGGGTAGACCTTGATCCTATGTTTTAATCTTTTCTATCGGAGGTAATAATTAGGAAAATTGATATAGTTAACCTAGTGTGTGACAATGTGCGTAATTAACAAAATATTGAGTGTCTTATTCAAATCCATGGACAAGTCAACCTTGACCCAAGGATGTTTGGCTGGATGGGAGGAAAACATCATTTGGGGCTTCTGGAATATATGAGTTTCCAAAACATGGTGAGTAATCAGTTCATGAATTTCTATAATGGAAAGCGAAGGCCCAAACATGGAAACATATTTTGAGTAGGTCTTTAGCTAAAAAGGCTTTTTTCAACTATAGGTAAATAAAGTCTTATAAAAATAGATTATTAGAGAATTATATTTTGAAAGATGATATGATAATATGCATTTAATGATTGACATTGATCTAATATTATGCAGGGCGTTTGAATATAGCATTATCCTTTTCCAATACTTATCATTTTAATGATTAGATTTAAAAATAAAACATTGTCCAACCTACATTTGTCTACTAACATAGGTTATTTTTTTCTCTTTCAATTAAAAAAAAATGTAACTTCTTGTTAATAAAAATGAAAAAAATGTAACTTCGTGTTAATAACAATGAAAAGGAAACTTCTTATTCAAAATCTATAAAAAAACAAACAAAACATAGAGCAATAAAAAAAAAAATATTCTCCTTCAATTAAAAAAAAATGTAACTTCTTGTTAATAACAATGAAAAGGAAACTTCTTATTCAAAATCTATAAAAAACAAACAAAACATAGAGCAATAAAAAATTCTTTGTCCCCCAAAACTAGGGTCTCTCTTCAAACACTTTATGATAATCAAATTGATTGTAAAATAGAGCAATAAATAAATCTTTAGAACATAAAGATATATCTTAGTCATTTGTCTAGATTGACTATATCAATTAGTACAAATCTATAAAATCTACAAATTGAAAGAGGAGCATCAATACCTATTAAATCTAGATATAATTAATCTATCTTAGGCAATACGGATACGATTTTGATCAAACATCCTTCACCATCAAATTAATGTAACTACATTAATGCTAGTTTCTTCACTCTATTAATAATTATAAAAATTAAAAAGGATTAATTACTAGCACAACAGCTAAATCACTGCTGGTTAACGCCGAAAGGTTGATAAGATGAAACGAATCCTTAAAAGAATATATTAAATTTTATTGTTAATTAACAAATAAACGGTTGGGCTTCATTTATCTGGTGTTAATATTTTAATTTATGTTAATCACTTATGTGGCAAGCAGTTAGCTATCAAAGTAATTTTTAAATATGATTAGGTAAATGTAAAAAGGTAAACACATAAACGGATGTCTTTATAATAGCTAGGAAGTTAATGATTGAAATCACAACCATTTATTTTGTGTGACTACTAAGAATATTCCAGCCATATTTAATCCTGTCCATAGAAAACTTATTAAGCACTAAACTCCTATTAAATCTGCTCATTGTCAATAGGTGTACGCCTTTCGGCGTAAATATTTATGATGAATAGTACACACATTCTATATAATTAAGATGATAAATAGATACCATTCTTATTAATATACTTACTAGTTGCTTTTAAAATTTTAGACTTCATAGGTTTCTATTTAATTTTTGTTTTTCATTTAGTTCAAAATAAAAAAGTTTATGATTCCCACAAGTATGTGAATAGATATATCTTTAACAATTGTTAATGCTATTACAATCTTAAGCATGAAATTATATAGTTATCATCTTCATGCCAACAACACCGTGATAATATCTAATTAATACCGTGATAATATCTAATTAATACGTCATTTTCATGTCAACAGGCTCAGAGAGGCTCATGGCGACGCCAGGGGGCGGGATCCCTGCCCCCCCTCCCTCGAAATCGGTCGAGGATGCCTTCCGCAAGTTGATCCACAGTCAAGGAAAGAAGTCTACCCCTCCAGAGATTCCGAAATTCATAAAGAAACTCGATGAAATTCCTGAAATAGTCTTACCTGAAGAGAATCCAATGAAAATAGCAGTCGCCCTAGCCAATCGAGGATTAGTGGGTCAGTTTATGGGCCTGTGGCCGTCCACCAAAACAACGGATGATTGGATTCAACGGAACTAGAGACCGAGTCTAGCGCATGGAGTAACCTGCTACCCAGTAGGAAGAGGTTATTTCATTTTTGAGTTCATTTCTGAAGAAGACCGGGATCTGGTATTCCGAAACGGACCTTACTTCATGGGGACACAAGGACTATACTTAAATAAATGGACCCCCGATTTTAACCCTTTGGTGGACACGCCTAAGGAAGTCCCGGTTTGGGTTAGACTACCAAACCTTCCCATGCACTGCTGGGATTTCGAATCATTGCAAAGAATCGGGAATGGAGTAGGCAAGTTCATTGACAAAGAAGATAATAAGGGACAGTATACTTGCGCCAGAATCTGTGTGGAGGTAGACTTGGAGGCAGGACTTCCGAAAGCTGTCAAGTTAACTGTTGGTTCTTGGACCCACTACCAGAAACTGGATTATGAGCACCTGCCGTTCAAGTGCAGGAACTGCCAGGAGCATGGCCACTTTCAAAGGAATTGCCCCAAAATTCAAACCATTGGGTCGGAGGATGCAGAAGGCTGGAAAAAGGTAAGGAGAGGGAAAAACTCGTAGAATGCTAGGAACAGAGACAAGGCAAACCAGGAACCATCCAAAGAGAGTAACCACACGAACAACACTCCAGGTAACCCAGAACCACAAGGAATTCCCACAATAGTTACTGAAGAAGGGGGAAACCAACAGCCAAGAGCCCCAACGAGCCCTAGCACTGGAGCCAAAAGCATAAATTCGAGCAAGGAAAATACCAGCCTGAACACAAACACAGAGACCGAAACAGGAGAGGAAGAGGATACTAAAGCAAGTAGCCCAAAAGGATCTCCTGACCACCCAAAACGCGGAAGAAAGACCGAGAAAAAAAGAAGAGAAGAACTGTCCTATAAGGAAGTAACCCAGGGCACACAGCATACAATTCCGGAAATGATGAGCACCAGATCGGGGTCGAAACAGGGGAAGACACTTGAAAAAAGGCCAAGGAAGAGCAGTTAGCGCCCGAGGTGCCTCGGGAGGATTAGCAACCCTTTGGGACTCCTCAAAGATCGAACTTGTAGAAGAAGCAGCAACCACACATTGGCTTTTCACCAAGCTGCTACACAAGGGCTCTGGGCATTTGGTAATTATGTTTAATCTGTATGTTCTTGTTTCAGTTAACGAGAAGAAAGTTTGTTGGGATTCTTTAACCCTTTTTCTTAACCAAAGCAACCCTGTAAACCTCCTAGTAGTAGGGGACCTAAACGTCACCCTCTCTCAAATCGAGAAGAATGGGGGATCGATAGTTAGGGACCCTACTAGGGAATGGGTTGAAGATCTAATCTCAGATTGGGAACTAGAAGACATCACTCCAATAAATGGGAAATTTACTTTGTCTAACAAGAGAATAGGGCCAGGTCACATTGCTGCCAGACTTGACCATTTTCTAGTTCAATCCTCCTTCCTTTCTCTTGGTCTCTTGGCCACCTCAAAAGTCCTCCCTCATTACACCTCAGATCATAAACCTGTTTCCCTTTATCTTTTCCCTCCTTCCACCCTAGGCCCAATCCCTTTCAGGTTCTGCCCTACTTGGGCACAACATGAAAGCTTCCTCAATCTAGTCCTCCGCTCCTGGAATGTTTCCATCTCTGGGTCCCCTTTCTTTGTATGGGAAGAGAAACTCAGAAACCTTAAACTAAACCTAAAGTTATGGGCAAAACATCTCGGCACACCTATGGATGAAAAGAAAAAAATCCAGGAAACTATGGAAAGGCACCAAGTAGTCATGGAAGAAGCTCCAGTGACCCAGGAACTCCTCAATCAGGAATCTGAAATCCAAAGTAAGTACCATAAAATCTGCAGAGAAGAAGAAACATACTGGAGAATTAAATTGAGGGCGCTTTGGCTCCAAGAGGGGGACAGGAACACCTCTTACTTTCATAAGCAAACTCAAGCAAGGAACAATTACAACTTTATTAGAGAAATACATTGGCAAGACCAAGTCTATAAAGACCCTGAAGACATCAAAGAAGCAGCCCTGGAGATGGACTCCTATCCGCTTTCAGAAATCCCAATTCTGGTTACAGAAGAAGATAACAGAATTTTGAACAAGCCTATCAGCATGAAAGAAATCAAGAAAGCAGTCTTCAGAATGAACCCTGACAAGGCGCCAAGGCCGGATGGGTTCACCCCTCGCTTCTACATCCAGTGTTGGGACATCATAAAAAAAGATTTAACCAAAATGGTATTGAGAGCTCAGGTCTGCAATAAACTTGGAGGCAGCACAAATTCGTCTTTCTTAGCACTCATTCCGAAAGAGAAAGGAGCCAAAAGTTTTGCCAGATTTAGACCAATTTCCCTATGTAATACTGGATACAAAATTATTACCAAAATAATTGCAAATAGGCTTAAAAAAATTCTACCAAGGCTGATTCCGGAAAATCAGGGAGGCTTTGCTCATGGGAGGAAAATACTAGACAACATAATCCTTGTCCAAGAAGCTATACACTCTAGCTGTAGAAAAAAGGAAAAAGGCATGGCTGTCAAGCTCGATTTAGCGAATGCCTTTGACCGTGTACGGCATGAATTTCTGTTTGCAGTTGTGCAGAGAATTGGGTTCAATCAATGATTCATTGACTGGGTGAAGGCATGTATCAAGGCTCCTTGGATTGCCCCCCTAATAAATGGCCGCCCAACCAAGTTCTTCCAAGCCTCCCGAGGTCTGAGGCAAGGGTGCCCTCTTTCTCCCATGCTCTATGTTTTACAAGCTTCAGTGCTCAGCCTACAACTGCAAAGTGATCTTCAACGCAGAGCTCTCTCATGCATCAGAGTAGTTTCCACAGTTAAGGAGGTCAGCCATACACAATTTGCGGATGACACACTTCTACTGGGGGCTACCAATCTCAAGACAGCAAGGAACCTCAAAACAGAGCTCGATATTTACAAAACCTGTTCTGGCAGCGAGATCAACTACCACAAAAGCACGGTCTATGGCTGGAATTGCAATCCCAGAGAAATGATGCATTTAAGTCGGGCTTTAGAGATGGAAGGAATCATAGCTTGGGACAAATTTATTTACCTGGGAATTCCAATTTTCAAGTCCTATTCTAAAGTAGCTCACTGGATGCCCATGGTGGACAAGCTTAAGGTTAAGATCCAAGCCTGGGGAGCCAATTGGCTTAATAAAGCAGGTAAGCTGGTGTTAATGAACTCAGTTATCACTAGCCTTCCAATTTATCAATGCTCTGTTCTCCTCGCCCCCAAAACAATCACTAATAAAATTGATGAGCTGCTTAGGAGATTCTTTTGGGAGGGAGGTAAGAACTGCGAAAGAAATCTTCACTTAGTCAAGTGGGATAAAGTCAAGAGGCCAAATATGGAAGGAGGACTAAATATAAGGGATGTGGCTGCCCACAATATAGCCATGGGAGGAAAGATGCTTTGGAACATGATCGCAGGGAAGAGATCCTGGAGCAAGCATCTGCTTAGGAAGAAATACTTCTCAGGGGGCAGAGAATGTTGCTTGGAGAAGCCTGCAAAAACGAAAATAGGTTCGCCGATCTTCCACCTGTGTCAAAGAGCCATGCCCTTCCTCAAGACTAACCTCACTTGGATCCCGGGGAATGGGTCAAAGATCAGTATTTGGGAAGACTCCATCCTCGGAGACCCACCCCTTTCGGATCTAAGAGAAATAAAGAATATCAAGGACTGGCTGTTGAACAAAAACTGCAGAACGCTTTGGGACATATCTCATTGGAAGAATGATGCCAAGCGGTCCTGGGAAGGCTGGAATCTAGGCAGGTACCCGGAAGAGCTTAATGAGGAAGCATTAACCCTGTTGGAACTCCTACAAGGAAAATCGCCACTAAGTGTTGAAAGTAAAGACAAAAGAGGATGGGGTTCAAGCTCTGGGGTTTACACTTCAGCAGCGAGGTATAAAGTAGTCTCAGCTGTCCCTTGGGCCCCTCCCAATCCTGGATCGTGGAAAGCCCTTTGGAACTTCCCCTCAATCCAAAAGGTAGATCTCTTTGCCTGGACTCTTATTCATAACATCATTTTAACCTTTGATAACTTGAAGAGAAGAGGCTGGGAAGGGCCCTCTCGCTGCCCCCTATGTGCCCAAGCTGAAGAAACCATCGCCCATCTTCTTTTCAGTTGTGAATTTTCAAAAGAAGTTTGGGAGCTCCTTGTGGGACCAATCGCCTTTAGCCTTCCAACTGAGAGAAGGGAGCTTTTTAATGGCTGGTTTTCCTTGTCCTCGTTTGATTTTAAAAAAAAGCACTTGATCAAAATGATTTGGATGTGGATTCCAAAATTTACTTGTTGGAAGATCTGGTTAGAGAGAAACAATAGGATTTTTAACGAAGAAAGAAGACTGCCAGCTCAGGTGGCCATCAAAATCAAGACAATGATTGCAGAAGCCATAAATATGAAGCCCTCCATCCAAAACTTAGCCATGACAACTGAGGAAGAAGAGGACTGGCTGAAGGAGTTCAGACCAACACATCAGAATAATAACATTCAAGCCACCCCTCCAAGAATCAGAAACTGGGAGATCCGACTGCCGGAACAAGAATTCCTGAAATGGAGGTCGACGCTAGACGATTGGTGGCTCCTCTTCGATGGAGCTTCGAAAGGAAACCCGGCAGGGCAGGGGGAGGAGGAATTCTTCTCGAACCTAATGGGTCAATCTATTTATCCTTTGCCTAGGGTCTAGGCTTCGCCTCAAACAACCAGGCCGAATACTTAGCCCTCTGGCAAGGGCTAACCCAGGTTCTCAAGCTGGGCATTAATAAAGTTAAGATCGTGGGGGACTCCAAACAGGTGGTGGATGCAATAAACCTCAAAAAACTTCCAAAGGATATGAGGTTGGCTCAGTTATACAAAAATATCCTAATCCTCCTGGAGCAGCTAAATGACTACAAAGTCTACCATGTACTCAGATCGCTGAATGGCAATGCGGATAAAGAGGCGAATCAAGGATCACTGCAAAATAAAGGACAACTAAACATCAATGGGGTAATTTCCCATCATCCGATCCCCTAAATGCAGAGTCATGCCAGTCGAGTCCTTTCAATAGACACGGCGTCAGACAGGAAGGACGACAGCTCAATCCACCAGCTGGACAAACAAGATCTAACACAGAGATTTGTATCTCATTCCACCCGTGAAGAAATCGCGCCGGGACAGGAAGGTTTGTGGTTAAATGGCACCTGTTCAATGCAAAATCTTCTATGCAGGTGGACGAGTAGATCGCAGGAAGCAAGTAAGCAGCGACTGTTTGGAGAATAGCTCTCATGGCCTCAGGCTCTAAAACCCCCCTCACGCCACAAGAATGTATAGACTTAATCAGAGCCGAACTGGAAAGCATAAGGGCCTCCACCAATCAGTGGAAATGGGAAACTCTTAATTTCGAAATGCAGGATCTCCGAGATGAACTCTCAGACGAAATTCATGTTGGATTGAAAGATGCGGCCAATCTCATGGGAGATTTAGGAAAGCGCCTCTGTAACCTGGAGCAGAAGGTGGAGGAGCTAACCAAGTCATTCAACAAGATTTCTGAAGCATCAGCTGAAGCGGCCTCCAATACTGGCAAAGGAGGAGAACACTAAAGGCGCAGCAGCCCACCTTCAGTCTTGAAAGGAGCCCCAGCTCAGAATCTTGTTTAGAATTCAGCAGTCCTTCTCTTAGTTGTCTTGTTCTTCTAGCAGTAGAATCTTGTTTGTAGGTAGGAAAAGAATTATGGCTGGACAATGAATCACAGAGCAGTAGCTCTGAACTGAATTGTAAGGGTTGGGCAGCCCTCTCTGCCTTATTATAAATAAAGCTCCATACCCGTTTATGTTAAAAAAAAAAACATTGTGATAGTATCGAAGTAATACGAGCATTATTTTAAGTAAAATATTTTATTTATTTATTTTTGTTTGTTAGTTTGTTCGTGACATGTAGGATTAATCTGTGGTTAAGAAACTGTGCTTGAGCGACACCAACCCTTAATATGGTTGGATTTTTTGTTCCCGCAGGTTTCGAACCAATGACTTTAACATCACAGAGCGTCTTAACAGTACACTCCGTCACCGACTGTCCTACACCTCGGGGACCAAAGGTAAGCGGTATTGGCCCAGTTAAGCTTTGTTCCACGACTAGAACACATCCTTGCTTGGATTTGAGCAAAAGACCTGACCTTCGTTGCAAGAACGACTTTACCATCCAACCACCTCCACCAACCTTGTAAAATACTTTATTTATGATTGTGTAGTGTATAATTAATATTATTGAAACCGTAAAATCTCATTAATTATGATTTGCTCTTTTTTCATCATATTAAAAAACATAATAGATTAAAATATTTTGATTTCTAGCTTTCAATTATTGAATGATCGATATTCACGATGGAAGGAAAAATACATTATTAAATTATGTCACCTTCCACTTATATGAATATTTGATTTTTATTTCATTATTGAGATATTTATGCCATACTCCAAGGCTTAACCTCACAAGAAAAGGTAGTGCACAATTCAACACAAAAGCATGTCCTCTCCACTGTGAATGGAGATGGAAAAGTAGGGAAAATTAACTTTTGACTTTGCTTAACCTCACAAGAAAAGGTAGTGCACAATTCAAGACAAAAGCATGTCCTCTCCACTGTGAATAGAGATAGAAAAGTAGGGAAAAGTAACTTTTGACTTTTAGGCCCATGACTATTTAGAGGAACACTGAGTGGAAACTTTATGTGTAATCCTTACTTTGACATTTCTTATGTACTTACAAATTTTCCTTTTGAAGGGAAGATCCATCACCCCATCAATGTTATATTGGGAGATCATGTGAAGAGGTTATGAAATTATAATATGAGATAGGAAAATTATGATGAGATATGCGTGATATTTTATAGGATATCATGTTATCCATTTGGTTGATGAATCGTGAAGGAGCATAGAGGTTAAAGGAATTTTCTAAGCCAATTTATGGTGATTGTTTGAATTGACAATGACATACACTATTGTATCATTATTAATATAAGAGATTTATTGTATTATTATTAACATAAGAGATTTATGTGATATTTTATAGGATATCATGTTATCTATTTGGTTAATGAATCATGACGGAGCATAGATGTTAAAGAAATTTTTGAAGCCAATTTATGGTGATTGTTTGAGTTGACAATGGAATACACTATTGTATCATTATTAACATAAGATATATGTGTGATATTTTATAGGATATCATGTTATCCATTTGGTTGATGAATCATGAAGGAGCATAGAGGTTAAAGGAATTTTCCAAGTCAATTTATGGTGATTGTTTGAGTTGACAATGACATACACTATTGTATCATTATTAACATAAAAAAGAGAATTTTGAAATTATTTTATTTCTCATGAGGGTTGTTACTATAAACCATACCATCTAATTTTAATTGGTTTATTATGTTGATTATCATGTATACATGTTTAATTATTTGTTTAATGATTTATGTATTTTGTTTATGATTATTCTTTGTGTTAATTTTAAGTTTTTTTCATGGATTATTGTTATGGTTATCAATACCCCAATACTCGAGAGAGTAGGGTTTTAATACATTATATCATGTATTAGAACAATAAGAATAATGTTCAAGCATTGTGGCCTTTGGGAGCATTCTAAAAAATTCAGTTTCATAAATTGGAAGACAAATTTTTGACAATAAATAATCAAGTTAGCAATTTATACATCATAGTAATTTATACACCATAGAGAAATATTTCAAGCAAAAATAACTATTATTTCTCTATGGAAGCAATGTTATTATGACATGGGATATATATCACTAAAAGACCCTTATTTATAGGATAAATTCCAATCTAAATTAAGTTGAAAATTAGACCTAAGTTCCATCCATGGTAGAATTGTAGTCCAAATATTTAAACCCTTCAAACAACACCTCAATTTTTAAAACAATTTAGTGGATCTATTAGAACATTGACCATAGTGTTTAGCCAAATTCCAACAAAGATGACAAGAAATATCTATTTTGGATAACCCTTATCAAAAGATAGTTGTTAGTGATTTTATCTCTAGTTGAATCGAAGAGCATGTTATAGAATGATTGTTGTGGATGTAGCTCAATAAGGGACATTAGCTACATGTGCCTTACGCATATTATTCAAATAAATATAATTGATTTTCCCACTGTGAGAAAGGGAAGAGTAAGGGAAAGGAATTTTTTTACCTATTTAGGAACCATTGTCTGATATTGTGGGTCCTCCTATTCTTCAATGTCTATATTGTGTCTCATATTGTGCATCTTCTATCACATGATCAGGGTTAAGTGGGTCCCTGGTTGATGGAAACAATGTGATGCAGGAGCATCATAGACTTCCAAGTCATCATTGAAATTGAGCTTCTAGAAGGAATATGACATCGTAAAGAGGATGAGATCCTTGTGTAACCATCTAAAATTCCACATATTTGGTTTATTAAATCCCTTGTAATATGAGCAAATTTTCTCATTGGCAGACTTTGAGATTAGAAGGAGAAATCCTAGAGATAGTTTGAGAATAGATAGGATCTAATGGTTATGTTTTCTTTTATATAATGTAAGTTGTAATCATATGAAGCGACAACATCCAAGAGAGTGTGGATCAGGCTAGCCAAGATGCCATAATTGTTTAATGGTAGAATTTTGTAGGATGTAATGGTAACTTTATAGAACTTCATTTTTCTATTGATATATTCATGTGTATATGAAATCATGATTAAATGGTGATGATTGATTAGATGTTTTCATAGTCAAATCATGATCGTGATGATAATATCCATCTTGGTTTTATTCTACGTGGGTTGAATGTTATTATATTGCCAATTGTGTTGCTACCAGACTTGTTGTCTAATAATTGTTATTGTGTGAGGTTGTTAGAAATTGCATGTGTGAAGCCATTGATCCATTGTCAAACTTGTGGATTTTGAAGTTAGGGAGTATCTATATTGTGATGGTCAAAGGTATTTCCATCATTTTAGTTATGAAATGATCCATTCGGATCTCTACATCTTGGAACTTATTTGATGGTATCAAGAATGGCACATTTGGTTTTATAGAGCTTACTCTTGACTGTACCTTGTGTATGTTAAACTGATTCTTAAATTTGTGTTTAGGATAATTCGTGGGCCCATAACCCACAAGTCCCAGGATCAAAATTGATGATAAATAAATCTTTGTGACCCCCGGATTCGGTCTTCATCAAGTGGTATCAAAGCACGAAAAGTTTTCCTATGTCTGAGTGGGTAGATGCAGAAGCCAAAGAAGAGCATAAGATGCTCAGAAGTTTATAGAGGAGAGAACCAATGATACCAAAAGGTCAATCTTAGGAGAAATATTGATGAGGTATTGGGTAGAAGGTGCAGAGGCTTGCTACAGAGGAAAGACTTAGTTGCATCTCACTATTGATCATTGTGGAGAAGCTCATAGTTATGATGGAGCCATACATGAAAGAAGAGAAAAAATACCAAAGGTTGAAGATGAGCATGGTTCAACAACAACAATGGAGACACATGATCATGAGATCATGAAAATTTTAACCCTGGGAGTCCGATGCAGGAGCATTGTAGCCTTCCAAGTCATCATCAAAATTGATCTTATAGAAAGAATATGACATCGTAAAGAGAAAGAGATCCTTGTGTAACCATCTAAAAGTCCATGCATTTGGTTTATTAAATCCCTTGTAATACAAGAAAATCTATTCGTTGGAAAATTTTGAGATTAGAAGGAGAAATCCTAGAGATAGTATGAGAATAGATAGGATTTGATGGTTATGTTTTCTTTTATATAATGTAAGTTGCAACCATATGAAGGGGAGACATCCAAGAGAATGTGTATCACACCAGTTGAGGTTTCATAACTATGTAATGGTATAATTCTACAGGATGTAATGGTAACTTAATAGAATTTCGGTTTTATGTTGATATATTCATGTGTGTATGAAATCGAGATTAAATGGTGATGAATGAGTAGATGTATTCATAGTCAAATCATGATCATTATAATATTATCTAGCTTGGTTGTATTCTATGTCGGTTGAATGTTATTATATTGCAAATCCTGTTGCTACCATACTTTCCATATAATCAATGTTGTTGTGTGAGGATTTTAGAAATTACATGTGTGAAGCCACTAATCCATTGTCAAACTCATGGATTGTTGAGTTAGGGAGAATCTATATTGTGATGGGCGAAAGTATTTCAATCATTTTAGTTATGAAATTATCCATTCAGATCTCTACACCTCGGAACTTATATGTTGGTATCCAAAATGGTGAATTTGGTTTTATGGAGCTTACTCTTAGGTGTATCTTGTGTATGTTAAATTGTTTCTTAAAGTTTTGTTCAAGCTAATTTGTGGGCCCATAACCCACAAGTATGATGATCGAAATATTAGAAAAATAGGATCGTGGATAAAAAAAAATAAAAAAAATGCAGAAATAAAACATAGAAGATACACAATACAATAGAGACATAGATATATGTGGTTCACCCAGTGTGGTCTACATCCACCAGATAAATTTCCAGATCCATCCTTTTTACTATCCAACAAATGAAGGGATATAACCTACATCACACATGTTGTAAATTCCTCTTCTTTCTCTCATAGTCTCCTCTCTCAGAATACAATATTCACTCACACTCACACAATCGCAATACAATTCCTCGTAAAAGAGGGTTTCATTCTATGGAAAGAAAAACCTAACATAAATTATACCATTATATATGTTACCTTATAATCAATGGTTCATATTGAATACGAAATTACAATATTTTAAAAGGAAAGTTTCGCAAACAATTCTCTTTG
>ML789052.1:1085075-1106113 GCA_009831015.1 Picea engelmannii | reverse complement strand
ATATATATATATATATATATATATATGTATGTATGTATGTATGTATGTATGTATGTATGTATGTATGTATGTATGTATGTATGTATGTATGTATGTATGTATGTATGTATTCTAAAAAAGTGTTCTTATGTATATTACTTTTTGAATGATACTTTTTTTTTGTTTTATGTTTTCTCTATTGCAAGTTTGATAGGTCTCATTGACCATTGCTCTGGAAATGCTTCATGTAGTTTAAATATAACCTGGTTCTTGGAATCATTGGATTGATTTCTTTATTGTAAGTGGAAAGTATGTTTATACGTTAGTTCCACTATATTCCTCATAGTTTTTAAAAGTTTTCCCCCCTTTTATTAATCTCCAACACCACTCCAGATGAGCTAAGGACCAATTCATCATCATTTACATCTTCTATATTAATTAGTTTTGTTTTGTTATGGTGACATTTTGTTTCCTTGTTGTTGGTTCCTCTATAACATTAAACATATGTGAATTAATAGATTGTTTGAAACATGTCATCTAATATTCCTAAGTATATTATTAATGAAAATTCAAAAAAAAATCATATTGAATAGTATTTTTTCATTCACTTGATTCATCCCTCTACAATTTTTCCATCAAAGTTTTTATGCTCTTTTGTACTTAGATAAAAAATAATGTTATAGAGATTCCTTGTTTTGTGGCCCCACATGACACACACTAACCAATACATATTAGTTAAACTTACATATAGTTCAACCATATTAATTTTGTATAGAATTTACAAAAAAACATGTCTTTTTTGTTTCTCTGGATGTGTCATCATTGTGTCGACCAAAACGTTTCTTATTTGAACTCTTCTCACTCATATTTTTATCAATATAAAACATGTACCATTCAATACATAAATTATTAAATATATTTTATAAATAAATCACATAATTTTCAGCGAATTTTTTTTTCTTTGTAACCAGTGTGCTTTTTATATACAAAGCATCGGTGTGTTTATTACATAAAACACATCGGTGTGTTCTATACAACAACATGCACTGAACAATTTAATTTATTTTTTTAATATTGTGAATTATAGCAGTGAGATATATATAGAAGACATCACAACGACTAAAATAGAAAACAAAAATATAGAAAAAAAATTAAACCTTCATAAAGAAAACAATAGAAAAATTACACACTGATGAGAAGAAAATTTTAAATTTTTTTAAAAAATTATGTGAAACCATTTTTTTTGTTGTTTAGATGAGAACATCGGCGATATTTTTTTTATGCACCATATTTGTAATTTGTTTTTTTAAATATGTCTTAATCGGTGCGTTCCTTATACGTAAACTAGTTCGTTTCTATTGAAAGCACTAGAAAAGAGGAAAACTTAAAAAAAAAAACGTCCAATCAGAAATCGTTTAAAAAAATAAAAAATAGAAAGGTAGAGGGCTGACTACGTTTGGGATCCGATGCAATAAGTCGTCCCTTTGCATCACATGTCAAACACTTATATATAGAAAAACAAACCCATTAGATCTAAAATACCTAAAACGAAAAGCCCTAATTCTGAAGTGATAGAGGGAATTAAACCCTAGGGTGAAATTTTGCATTCACGTAAGCAAAAAAAAACAAAGGTTTAAGGTAAGTATGATTTTTTTTTATTTTTTATTTTTTCTGAATGTAGGGTTTTGAGTGAATCACCATACCCTTCAAATCCCAATTTTTTGAATATTTATGTTGTTACAAAGTATTCTTTTGCTCCACAATGCTTCTCTGTATGTCTCTCTTCCAAATCTGTCTCCTATAAATTTTGGCAAAACAATGAAAATATTGAATACCTTCTTAATATTAATTTTTTTTATGAAAAGGGTTTAAAGTGAATCACCATACCCTTCAAATTCTCATATTCTGAATAATATTGTGGTTCCAAAGTATTATGCTCCTCCATAGTGTTCCTCCGTATGTCTCTCTTGTAAGTCTCTCCCCTGCAAAAGTTTGCAAAATAATGAAATAGTGAATGGCTTTCTAATATTTAAATGACTTTATGAAATTCGATTCTCGCTCTTTTTTTTAACTTTTTCAGCACGACAGTGTGTTTATGTAAGATGCACCGGTGTGACCATATTACATTACACACCAGTGCGTCCATATTATTTAACACACCAGAGACATATAATGTTTTTATTAACAAAATCTAGAAACACGGTGTGGTTGATTTTTCAACGCACATGTGCTTATTTTTAATATGCGCACCGATGCATTTGTCGTTTATAAGCACACCTGTATTCTTTTAAAGTTATTTGAACTTTTATTTGCACATAAAATAGTATATTCATATTTAATTATATTTTAGGATGAATTCACATGACTTGCAATACTTCAGTATACATTTTACGTTTTATGTCTCCTTATTCTTAAAAAATGGTTTCAAAACTATATCCAAACTTAGATTGTGGTATGGTCCTAGAAATTTATTTTAGATATGTACATGAAAGGTTTTTTCTAATTTTGCTAAAATGCAGGGAGAAAATATTATTATATGATCAAATGGCCAATTCTTCAAATTCCATCCCATTCCATATTGTTCAAAGTCCATCGCGGAGTTCTCCCTTTCCATCTCCAGTAAGTTTAACTTATTTTATTCATGTTTCGATTATCTCATTGATTTTTTTTTTATCCATGTCAATTTGAATAAAAATGTATCCAAATTGGCAGGATCCTAATTCATAATTGAGTTTAGATGTAGAAAATATTCCATTACTAGTTCAAAAACGTCAGAAGGTCTTATCAGGAGCAACATACTGCAAGCAGTTGGTAGATGAAAATGGATAGTCTCTTTACCCTTCCAATTGTGACATTTCATCTTCCAGTTGAAATCCTTGGTCGACGATGGTAATAATTGTTTGGTATAATGTAATTTGAACAAACAAATGATTGCATTATGCTTACTAATATCATCAATGTACTAATGTTCAATATTTTTGAAATCAGGATTTTTTGATGATGAGCAACCTACCTACCATATTCCGTTGCACCCCACAACCATGTCAACCTGAAAGAAGGATGTAATGGGAGCACAAATCAGAGAGGAAGCATACCAAGAATGGTTGAATCAACCACCTATTCAATTCCCACTATGTCTAGATTCACCAATTAGGAATGACTACAACAATAGTATTTCTTTAGAAGTTGGCAATGGAGACAATCAAAAAGAGGTTGATATGGATGATTACTTACAGGATACGACTACTATGGAGACAATGTTGTTAGACACATTCCAGAATGACGAGCTAGGGGTTGATGCTCATATCAATGATACCATTTTTGAAAGCCTAAAATCAGCTTCCACCACCCCTCTCTTTGGACCTAGTGCCTAGTCAAAGTCTACCCATCTTGGGACAACAATGTTACTTTACAACATGAAAGCAAAGTTTGGCATGTCAAATGCATGTTTCTCGACAATATTGAGGTAATTGACCAGCAAGTGCCTTGTATTAATTTTGATAAATCTTTTCACAGTACAATCAACACTAGAAATGGTTTCATTTATAAACGTTAAATGACCTTGTACATTACTTATATTTCCACTAACTACAGGATATTCAAAGATAAGGTTCTTTCTAGTGATAATGTTTTTCCCAGTAGCTGTGAAGAGGCAAAACAGTTGTTGAAAATGATGGGTGTTGACTATATATCATATCATTCATGTCTGAATGATTGTGTTCCATATAGAGGAGAATATGCAAAAAAATAGATATGTCTGAAATGTGGGCATGACAGGTACCATAAATCAAATAAAAATGGTAAATTGCATGGTCCTCCTCATAAGATATTGAGGCACATACCTATAATCCCAAGGATTAAAAGGCTCTTTCTTTGCAAGTAATTAGCTATGTTGCAGGGATGGCATGCCTCACATTGAAGTGAGTTGGGAGTTATGTGAATCCCAACATATTTAATAGCCATGAAGCATATAGAGAATACATGGACAAAACAATTCAAGGATGAAGTACAAAGTCTACGAATTAGCATAGAAATGGATGGCATGAACCCATATTCCCTCCAAAACACCAACTATTATGTTTGGCTTTTAGTATTGATCAATAAGAATACCCCCCCATGGTTTTCTATGAAGAGTGAACATATTATGTTGGCTCTTATAGTCCCTGGTAGAAGAAAAGTGACGAATATGGATGTCTACCTACAACCATTAGTAGATGAATTGAAGAAATTATGGGAAGCGATACATGTATACGATGTATCAAGACCCATTGCAATGGAGAGGAGTTTTACGTTGTATGGCATATGTGCTTACACCACACATGATTATCCAGGCTTAGGAGTTTGCTCAGTAATTAACATGATTATTGATTTGTTCATATATGTAACAATATTTATTTGAATATTTTATTCATTGTGATTGACATTTTATTCTTAAATGCTAACGTGTTATGTATACAATAATTTCACGGGTCTTGTAAGTAAAGGCTATCATGGATTTAAATGTTGTGGACCTTCTCTGAAGGCTAGGTGGTCCAAACATCTACAAAATCCAGTGTATGACTGCTCGAGGGTATTCCTCCCAGAAGAATTCCCTTATAGAAGAGAAACATCCACGTTCAATGGTAAACTAGAGAGAACCCAAATGTTTGAAATAATGACACTAGTAGAATGGCTTAGAGAATATAAGAGAGAAAAGGAGAAGGAGATTATAGAAATGTTCGATTCAAATGGGGATCCTATGTTCGATGATCCATAATTCTTCGACACCTATGTTGAGAAATTTCCCATTGGGATGAAAAGGAAATATATCTTTTATGTTCTCCCCTATTGGGAGCATCTTAAGATTGTCCACTTACTATATCCCATGCATATATTTAGAAATGTTTCATATTCTTTATGGAGGCACATATAATCGAAAGAAAGTGACACATTGGTTGTGAGGAGAGATCTTATTTCTTCATAAACTAAAAAGAAACATTGGCCAAGACACGAAAGTAGAGGAGAGGCTAGTCCTTGTTGGTCTTTCAAAGAAGGTTATGTCCCATGGATTTTGAAGAAAGAATATCTTTCTTTGGTAAATGAAGTTATATTTGGTGTGAAGTTGCCTTCTTTATATGGGTCTTCCCTACAACGTTGCTTCACTGTGCGTCAAGACCATTTGTTGGGGTTGAAATCACATGACCATTTGAATCTTCTAAAGGTACGACATATGTCAAAAATATGATTTTATTATTTATAAATTTTGTTTTATTCCATGGGATAATTTTATTTTTTATTTTTTAAGTGTTTACTTTGTAGTGTCATTATCCTCAGCTCATGCATGAGTGTGTGAACCTTGACTTCCCCCATGACCTAAGGCATGCCATATCTAAATTATATACATTTGTATGTTGGATCGCATCAAAGGAGATTCATATGGATAACGTTCCACGGTGGCATCAAGAGAGAGTTGAGATTGTTTGTATGTTTGAGAAGGAACTATCGTCAAGCTTCATGGACTTGCAGGCTTAGCTTCTAATTCATCTAGTAGATGAGGTTGAATTAGTCAGGGTGGTCTCCTATTGTTGGATATTTTTTTAAGAGAGGTATATGAAGAAATTGAAAGGATTTGTTCGTCAAAGGGAAAAACCTGAGGGGTCTATGGTAGAGGGGTACATATCATATGAGACTTTCTATTATGCCAATGATTACAACAATTAGATCGAAAACACACTAGGTGTAGTGATTTGGGATGATGAAAGGGATGAAGACAAAAGAGAAGGGGAACTTCTCCAAATGAATGGAAAAAGGCGCTTGATAAATAGTAAATGAATTATCGTTTGTCAAATTTCTACATAGTATCTATTCACATTGAACTTCATAATGTATATTTTCATGATCTCATATGTACAATATGTTGGTTTGATTTCATGAATACAGCAGTGAATTAAGAAATTGATTTCATCAATAAATGCATTCTTTACGATTCAAAGGAAACACAGTTGTGGGTTGCATTGTACAAACAGAAGAGGAGGAAATGGGAAAGTGACAGGAAAGAATCCAGGCGGTTGAATGGTAGAAGCATTCTTTATACTGATCATTTAAAATAAATATGCCAATAATATGCCCCAATGGTTGAGTTGTTGACCAAGTCAGAGAGAAATATGGTGCATCTGGTCATTACCTGCATGAAGAAGAGGATGCACTGAACATAGGGATTGGTTGCAACAACTCGGTAATAATCTTTTTGTGTACATAGTTTTTAACTTCGTAATGCACATTTGAATTGCAAGTACATCTATATTATTTTATATTTTAATGGTTGGGTTATTAGACAAATAATGACAATGTGATTTGTTCATTTTTTATAGGTGCATTTGTTCCCATCTATGTGGGCATATGGACATCATTTTTGCACAAAGGATGTCGATGATGGACACATGATACAAGATTGTGGAGTGTAAGTCGAGTTTGACCAATCTAGTCGTGCTGGCCACCGCGATCAAAACTCCATACATGGGAAGTTAGGTTACATCGAAAAGATACAAGAGATCAATCGAGTGGACTTCTCTTCTTTCCAATGTGTTATTTTTAGGTGCAAGTGGTGGGACACCTTTGATCGGAATAATATAAAGGAATATTGTGATAGTGGGATGATATGTATCAACTCTAAAAAGACGTGGGATGAAGCTAAGGAGCCTTATGTTTTCCCAAAACATTGCAACCAAGTGTTTTTTTACCTAGATGTGTTGGATAGGGATCGTTGGTTTGTATTAAGACACAACCCTATATCAAAACATAATGTTAAGTTAATTATAACAAATCTTTGAACAATTTTAGTTGGTTAACATTCAATTTGATGCATAATGTGTTTATCTTTAAAATTATGTGTGATTGCATGGAAAATTTGTTATTTGAACATGTTTATGTGTCGTTGCATATATTTAAAAATGTTTCATCTTCTTTAAGTATTTTCAATTGTGAAATCATGAAAAATGTTAAATGTCCAGTTGAACTTTTAATGGGATATGAAATTCTATTTTTTATGTTGATATAATTAGATGTAATGATATGGTTGATATGCATATTTAATAGTACAACATTTTTTAGGATATGTTAACATGATGGTTCAAAAAATGAGTTTATGTTCATTTATTTTGTAGATTTAAAAGTAAGATTAACAAAAACAAATGTGGTTTATAATTAAAAAATTAAATTTATAACATGATTTTGTGATAATCTGGTTTTTAACTAAATTAGTGTTTGTTAGCTTACATACTTTTATCATTTCTTTTGAAAATATTTATAAAATTATTCCCCCAATGTTGAGTAAAACCACAATTAATGAAATAATATTTTAAAATATGATAGAAATCAACTTACAAAATAATGACAAAAATAACTATAGGAAGATTTGCATCCATAAAATTTTAAAGTCAATAGAATTCTTATGATTGGAGATTATAACTTTTTTATAATAACAATTTTTAGTGTAGAAGAGTCTATTCAAAAAGAGTAATTAGTACAATTGAAAATAATATTTATTCATATGTAATTTGTCTTTTGAAAAAAAATAGTTAGAATGAATATGTATAACGAACTATCTATGCAATTATAGTTCCAATTTTATAATTATATTTTCAACCATATCGAACTTTGTAATTTATAAAAATAAACATGATGATGATAACCATCTTATAACAAACATAAACAACATCTAAAATACACATTTATATTCGTTAGCTAACATCATCTAATTATATATACCTTTAGCACATATAAACATCATTAATTAGCTAGCACACATATCTAATAATTTAACATGGCATCATAATTGTGATCACATCTAACAAAAGAAAAGAATTTTCTAACATCATCATCACACACATATAACAAGCATCATTTAACATACACATCTATCAAGCACATTTAACATCCAAAACTAACATATAAATTGCGTACATCATCAACATGATCAATAGAAAAAAAAACACCATATATATATATATATATATAATGAGGAGGATGTGGAGAAGGATGATCACAACCACCCTCATCAATTGATGGGGTATTGGACGAATGAGATGTACTAGAAGAAGAGTTGTGTCTATCATCGGGAGCCCTCCTTGCGGCCAGTGGCCTGGAAGCTCCAAAGATATGACACATAAGAGGAATCAAATCACACAGAATCTCCATCCAAAGCTCCAAGAGCGTAGGATCTGCCCTGATGTATCGCATCAGGGTAGGGTGGACTCCCACCTCAGTCAAAAGTGAAAAGATTTGGTTTCCCAACTCCAATTTGAATATGGTATCGAGCCTATGGTGCATGTCACTAGGTATCTGCACCCAAGGACCCTGATTTGTCGCAGCCTCGAGCATCATCTCCTCATCTTCATCCGTTGGGGGAGGAGGAATGTCCCCAATGAAAGTGACAATATATAAAATATATATAGTATAGAACAATAATTACACAGTTGATTCATTAAACAATTTAATAAAACAAGTTAAAGAATGTGTTATTCTAATTAAGTAAGACAATAAAATGAAACTATATTAATTTAAAAAAAACACTAATATTGCCTCTATCATCTGGTGGCTCATATTTTGTGAAGAGGATGTTCGAACATCCTCTCCAATCCAAACCCACATAAGGACACGACACCATGATGAGCATGTGATCTGTTGCACTGCTTAGTAGCCCTAGTGCGTTTGGAACAATCCTGGCTGAAAACGCCTCCTGTCCCCTCTTAGGCATCATCTTCCCCCACATGCGCATTCACACATGATTCCTTGGCCTAGGCGGCTGATGGAAAAAATTCAGCCTCGTCTCTAGAAACATCTCAAAAAATAAGAAAAACAGCTATGAGGCAAATGGGAAGTTTGACCTCCCACGTATCATATACTAACATTTGTTGATCATTATATAAAACTGCCGTAAAAAAATGGCAGACCATCTAATACACTATGGTCAATGTACCAATGAATCAACATAATACAAAAGAGGGAAGCTAATGTGTTTCCCATTATTGGCCCTTGACCAAGTTTTGAGGATCCTTGGTCATGTTTGACCTAATTTTGGGACTTCAACAAGTTGTTGAAGGCAGAGCGCAAGACGAAGCGGAGATCGCTGGATCTCGAACCATTTTAGGGACTTTTTGGGTTTTGGGCTTATGTAATGGGTATGTGGATGTTGGCCCATGGATTTACCCATGCTTAGGCCTATTTTGTAATGTATAAATAGAATTCTATGCGAAGTAATAAGTAGTGAGTAGTGACGAGTGAGTAGTGACTAGTAGAGACTAGTCAGTTGCAAGTGTGCTAAGTGTTAAGTGGTAACTGCTTTGTGCATACTATGTGAGTCTTGTAGAGCTAAGTGAAAGTGATTGTAAGATACCGTGGAAGGCTTTGTGCTATAACTCAAGGAAGGAGGATCTAGTGAGGTGTGCAGATCTCATGTCCTCTGCGGAGTTGATTTTGAGGCTTTGTGCATGTAAGAAGACTGGCTGAAAATAATAAACAAGACAAAGAGTTGGTGGATGTAGGCCTAGGGTGGGGGTGAACCATGTATATCCTGTGTTGTTGTTCTTTGTGCGATGTATTGATGTGTTTATGTGTAGACTTTCTTAAGTTCTTTGATATAGATGAATGATAAATAAATTTGATGTTTCTCTGTGCTTAATAATGAGAGTGAATGCTAGATCTGACCTATGTGAATGTGTTTAGTGCTTGAATCTACTAGATCTGATTTGTTTTGTTATGTTAAGTGATGCTAGATGCTAGATCTGGTTGAATACTACGTAGATATCTTGTTAGGGTTTAGTTGCGCTATGAACTAAGTTTGAATATTAACGAATTCTAATTATTGAGTGCTTTGTTAAGGTGTTACAATCACATATTTGTGTCCCAGCTAAGGTTGTGGACACTAGAGTCCTGCAACAACCCCTGCCTCTACCTCAGGTGAGACTTCATTTTCTTCATAGGTGTTGTGTAAAGGGCTAGTAGTTAGGGTTTTGTTGGTGCATTGTTGTAGCATTGAACCTTGGGTCTACCCCTATGCCAACAAATGGTTCCATTTCTGGACCTGAAACTGTGATTGTTGGGAATTGAGGAAGAAGAATCTTTTTGCGAAGATCGGACATTAAACTGTGATTGCTGGGAATTGAGGAAGAAGAAGCTTTGTGCAAAGATTTGACCTGAAACTGTGGAAGCTCTGTGCGTAGATCTATTTCCTTGGTGCGCAGTACTCTACTTGGATTGTGAAGCTCTATTCTAAGAAAATAAGTCTTATTTGAAGAAAAGAGGTAAGATCTTGAAGCTTTGTGCTCTGAGAAAGGTAATAATAGTGAAAATTTTTAGATCTTGAAGCTTTGTTCTCTGATAAAGGTAAGAACAGTGAAAACTTTTAGATCTTGAAGCTTTGTTCTTTGATAAAGGTAAGAATAGTGGATTTTTTTATTGAAAAGGTAATATTAGTGCAAATTTTTGTTTTAAAAGTATGGATCTAGGTATATTTGATCAATTTTGTCATAGCCTAAAAACTAGGGCACATCTAGAAGAAATAAGATTTGATATGAATAGATCTAATAAGAATAGTGAAATATATGTTATTCCTATGCATAGAAAGAATGTCTAGACTAACAAATGGATGCAAGATCCTAGAAAGAATTTTTTACAGGATAGCTACCATGATCCTAGTGCACAGTACAGGAAAGGTTGGGGATCATTTAAAAGAAAATGAGGAATAACCCTTTGTTACAGTTGCAGAAGACCAGGACATCTTGCTAAGGAATGCCCTGGTAGAAGACCTAGTTGTCTTTGTTGTAAATCTACAGATCATGAAGTTTTAGATTTCCCTAGAATGATTGTTAAACTTGAAAGAATGAATATGAGACAAGAAGACCATGAGAAAGTTCAAGACATTAATACCATGGTAGAACCCTAGAAAGAATCAGAGGATGTATTGCTACAAATGAAAGAAACCCCGAATGACCATCGAAATATCAACTTATCAAAGATATTCAAAGAAAAAGAGTGCATAGAAGCAAGAATAGGAGTCTTCGACATTGACTGTGTTATGGATGAAGAAACACAAGTAAATATCATGAAAGAAAGAACTTGGGAAATTTTAGGAAATCCTGCTATGATTCCTTCATGAGGAGGAATAGGATTATTTAGAGGAAAGTTGATAACCCTATGTGGAAGACTCACCCATAAATCTATGAGTGCTCATGGAACTTCGACAGAGGAAGAATTTGAGGTTGTTAAATTTATTGAGAAAAATGCCCCATTTTCTATATTACTAGGAAAACCTTGGATCGAAAAGGATCAAGACAAAAGAAAAGAAGAGGAATTCTTAGAGCAGAAGAAGCAAGAATTAAAATATTTCATGACTAGGAGGATCGAACATTTGATTGAAGAATAGGAGAATAGATCAAAGTTATTCAGAACTAGAAACTTGGATGTCAAAGTTGAAAGGACCCACGAGGACTTGAGACACCTATATGTACAGGAGAGTAGAGCACCTACACCAGATAGAGAAGAAGTATTTTCCTTGAACCCTAGTAAAGACCATCAACAACACGAAGTTACTATGCCAAAAAAAGACAAGAATCAGAATGGAAAGAGGAATACAGAGATGAAGATCACTAGAAAGAATGCTAGAAAACTAAGTAAGAAGAGATCAAAGATCAAAAAGTTACAGAAGGTTCCAGAGGGAACTTCGCAGAAGGAAGAATTTCAGAATCTGAATTTCGTCGGGATATCAGTACAACACAGCATGGCACTTCGCCATGGCGAAGCAATATAGCCGTTGGAAACAGTATAACTATTAGAAAGACACCCCAAATGGTTAGAACGACATTTATGGCAAGAAATATCACGACCAAACCGTTGGGACCGCATCGTAACGGACCGAACTGCATTAATCAAGCCTTCTCACCCATTGGAGAGATCCATTACCTAGTTGTCTACTTATTCCAGCGAGCATTGCACTGAGAACACTTTTTCCAACCGTGATTATCTGAGCCCACAGATTAGTTTATTTCACGCAGTAATCATCGAGCTATCACCATTCAATCTGTTTCATTGAGTAGTTTCCCTTCAAACCTGAGATATTCAACCACGAGCGCGTATGTATGAAGAACTTAGCACAGTCGAAGAGTCTGTGAAGGAGGTACTTGTTGATTAAGGTTGGTTGTCATTGATGTCAACCCTTGAAGAAAGACCTGTAGCACGAAGGTTTGGGTAATGGACCCGAGATTTTTTTATGTAAATATGACTCATTATTGTTTTTTCATGGTTTATAAGAATTAAATATGGATGAACTCCAAAGTGGCCCCCTTATGGTGAAAGCCCTCATGGGAAGACGCTTTGTAGAGTAAGAGAACCCATGCTTAATTGTGGAATAATGAGATGAAGGACAATGAATTTTTTAGGGAAACTATCCTAGATGGATAGTGCTTGTCATTCCATTTCCAGTGGTATGTAGAATGTCACATAAATCCTCATGGTTAGAGAATTATGAACATGTGAAGTTGGAGAACCCAGGTTTGGGTAATGGACCCAAGTTTGTTTGATGGATAATGGTATGATTTTTACTATATTTGAAGGTAATACTATTATATATGGATAGTACATGTCATTCCATTTTTGGTGGTATGTGGAATGTCACATATATCCTCACGGTTTGAGAGTTATGGCCTTACGAAGTTGGAGGACCCTCATATGTCATCTAGAAGCCCCAAAAGGTCAAAGTAGTCAAAGTGGTTTAAGAGATTTTAAAAGGTAAATAATAAAGTGAAGTGATGAGTGTATTATAATTCAAAGTGAATACAAAATAAATTATTTCAATAATAAATTGATTGGAGAAATTAGAAGTGGGTTAACTCTAAAATAAGGAAAGTGGGCCAAGTGACCTAGAAGATGTTTTTAAGGAAGCTACTTGGAGAGTATAAATAAGAGGCAAGTCTCTCTCATTTTAATCACACTTGAGAATATTGAATATATATAGGTGTCTGAGGTAACAAATGATATCTAAGCCTAATTTCTGAGGGAAGGTGAAGAAAAGAAGGCCGGAATGCAAGGAAGGATAAATTATTTTGATGGTGCTTTCTAAGGTATGTTATTTACAAGTCATCTCACCATTTTCGCTATAATTTTTTTTCTATAATTATTCAGACCATGAAATTGCTATTCCATTGATAAAACATACCCAATTGTCTATGGTAAAAAATTCATCTTGTGTTTCATTGTATTTTGGGAGTTACACTCCATGGAAAATAGGGTTTGTGGTTAGTCCTGAAACTAGTTAAAAACAAGTGTTTCAGGTAAAAATGTCATAACTTCCTCATAACAGATCCAAATTCAATGATACCAAATGTGTTGGTTAGGGTATATTCTTTAGTATTATGTGTAATATTTTTAGATCAATTGAATGAATATTTTGTGCAGGGCACACTCTACAAGGTCGCTCTCTATAATAAGTCAGAATTCAACAAGACATGTCCTTTTTGCTATAACTCCTTTTCTGAGAGGTTCCAAGTAGTGACACCTAGAGGAATTCTATAAACCACACTAAAGAACATTGTGTGTCAGTTTCATATCTTTATACATTACAGGTTCAAAGTTATGATTAATTCAAGTTAGGGTTGTTGACTAATCTAGAACTAGGCATGTGAGACTAAAGAAAAGTTTGATGAAAATGCTAGTCTCTTGTTGTTAAAGTTAAGGAAGGTTTGCAGGAATGTGATCACATACACTAGGTCTATTAAAAAACTACAAATCATATTTGGATGATGAAATTGATGAGGTATTTTGGTTGAGGTACATCTTGAGTACATGGTTGAGACAAGTAGTTGATGAGTTGGCACATACATGAGCTGTATAGTTGATGATGTTGGTACATATTGATGAGTCATAGTTGATGAGTAGTTGACATATGATTGGTACATACTTGGTACATGGTTGGATGCACTTGTTTATGGTATAGGTTGATTACATGTTGGTGCATGGTTGATGCACTTGTTTATGGTACAGGTTGATTACAGGTTGATGCATGGTTGATGCATGGTTTAGATTTATT
Organism: Picea engelmannii; assembly: GCA_009831015.1. Lineage (NCBI taxonomy): Eukaryota > Viridiplantae > Streptophyta > Pinopsida > Pinales > Pinaceae > Picea > Picea engelmannii. The sequence goes on along the minus strand of ML789052.1, from coordinate 1,092,075 downwards.
GGTACAGGTTTACAGTGGTATATCTCACAGTGATAGTGTGACAATGGTTCCATCATTCTACTTCTACTTCAAGGTGGTAGGACGGGGCAAGGACAGGTGGTTGTAGCCACCTTCCGGTTGTAGCCGGAGAACATAGGGGGTTGTAGCCTCCATCTGGTTGTAGCCAGAGAATTGGGGAGTTGGAGCTTCCCTCAGGTTGTAGCCTGAGAAACTAGGGGGTTGGATCCTCCTTCCAGTTGTAGCTAGAAAACAAAGGAAGTTTGTGCTTCCAATGAATGTAATTCTTCAAGACATATAAGAAAAAGAATTCCGTGGTTTTCTCCTGATTTGGGTTTCCACGTAAAACACTGGTGTACTCTATATGTGTGTGATTGTTTATTTCTTACTGCTCATTATTGGACAATAATTCTACATTGATATAACATTTGAAGAAAAAGGATTATAACTACTCTATTACTGATTCACCCCCCCTCTCAGTAATCCGAAAATTGATATCAGATTAGGTTCCTTCAGAAATCAGTTTAACCACTGAAAGGTAGATCATGGAGAGTACCAACGCGTATAAAATGGAATACCATAGTTTGATGGACAAAAGTATGTTTTTTGGAGCATAAGGATGAAGACATATATACATGCATAGGGATTTCAAGTTTGGCAATCAATTGTAGATGGATACACAGCACCAACAGTTCCACCAACAAATGACAAAGCAGTGAAACTCAGTGAGAATAATTCCAAAGACAAAAATGCACTTTTGAATGGTCTCAGTGATACATTATTCACCAAAGTTTCACATTGTAAATCTGCTAAAGAAATTTGGGACAAGCTTCGAAATATTTATGAAGGAGATTCAAAAGTCAAAGAAGAAAAGCTTCAAACTTACAGAGGTCAGTTCGAACAACTAAAAATGAAGGAAGATGAAGATATCACAACCTACTTACGAGTCGATGAAATAGTGAATGATATCATAGGATTGGGAGAAGAAATCGAAGAATCTGTAATTGTTCAAAAGGTATTAAGATCTCTTCCTATGATATTCAACCCTAAGATATAAGCACTAGAAGAAAGATTGGATCTAAACTCAATAAGCATGGACGAACTGCATGGAATATTCATAGCATATGAGATGAGAACTAAACAGGAAAATCCAGATGTAAAAGAAGCAGCCTTCAAAGCATCCAAAAGATCAAAGAAAAAGAAAAATGAACAAGAAGAATATAGCAATAGCAACGACGTCTCGGAAGATGATGAAGAAGTGGCCAACTTTGTCAAAAGGATGAACAAGGGAACCAATGGTAGGTATAGAGGTAAGCTTCCTTTAATTTGTTTTAATTGTGATGGTATTGGTCATTTTGCTAACAAATGTTCTCATAAGAAAAAAAGAAATGATGAAGGTTAATCAAAAGGCAGACAAACATATAAAGATAAAATAACTACAAAGAAATTTTTCAAGAAAAGATTTTGCACCAAAGAAGACATTTCATCATCAAATGAAGATGAAGTCAGTGACAGTGAAACATGGAGAGTTCTATTCATGGTAGTAGAAGACTTTGATAAAGAAGACTCTGAAGAAGCATATGAAGAAGAAATTGAAGAGGTAGAGGTTGACTTCCGAGAAGAATTAATGAGTGCCATAGAAGTTATCGGAAGAGAAAAGAAGAAAAACAAGAAACTACAATAAGAACTAGATAAGAAAAAAGACACTTAAGAACTAGAACAAATGATCACAAAATTGAAGGTTCAAATAGAAGAAGGTAAAAGAATTGAAGAAGCACTCAAAGAACAGCTAGAAGGAAAGGACAGGATCATTGGAAACTTGGAAGCAGAGATTGTCACACTAATAAAGGACATTCAAAAGAAAAATATGTAGAATAGCTCAAAAGTTCTGGATGACATTATCAGCAGTCAAAAATCTCATCTTGACAAGTCCGGACTTGGATACAATCAGAGAGAAAAGGGATCAAGCTCAAAAACAACAGAGAAAGAAACAAATCCAAAAATATATGCAGAAACAATCAAAGGGGATAAAACGATATACAAGGAAGATTATAGGGATAGTCCTCCACCGAGAAGATTCAAATTTTAGAGTCAACAACAGATAGACTAGCCTCAAGAAGAAGAAGGATTCATAAGACCACCTCCTTTCAGAATATATTCAACTACCAAGTATCAAACTATTTTTTTGATTTATGTTATGCATGTAATAATTTTGGACATAAAGATGTAAATTGCAAAGCTAACAACAGGAACAATAACTACTTTGAGAGCCATACACAAAGGGGTTATTCAAGAAGACCAAGTGAAACACAGATAAGAAGTTACAACATGTTTGAATCTTTGAGATCTGAAGTGGAATGTTACAAATGTAACAATTTTGGACACATGGCCAAAAATTGCAGAATGACAATCCCTCCTAAATAAACTCAACAGAGGCACAAACAAGAACCTCATAAAACAACATGGATAAGAAAGTAAGATCAGTATAGAAATGAAGAATGCACAGTCGCTCTACAAGCTAAACAGAAGAAACGTGGTTGGTATGTTGACAGTGGATGTTCAAAACACATGATAGGTGATAGAGACAAGTTTCTTACATTACGAAAGGAAAGAGATGGATCAGTCTCCTTTGGAAATGATGATTCAACCAAAATCACTGGAAAAGACACAATCCGAATTGGGAACAAGAATGAAAAGGAAGAAAATGTTCTACTAGTAGAAGAAATGAAACATAATCTTTTAAGTGTGAGTAAAATGTGTGACTAAGGTCATAAAGTTACATTCTATTCACAAAAGTGTGAGATAAGAAAAGAAGGTTCAGGGAAATTGGTCGCTACAGCTGCAAGAACTTCAAGCAACATATATGTGTTAAGCGGAATTGGAAATGAAAAGTGTTGTCTAGGAAAGGAATATGAAAGTTGGCTATGGCACAGAAGAATGGGTCACATTCATTTTGATAACCTTGTCAAAGTCAACAAAAGAGAAGCAGTCAGAGAAATTCCCTAGATCATGAAACCAATCAACACTTTATGCAAGCATTGCCAACAAGGAAATAAAACAAAGACCAAGTTCAAATCAAAGGAATATTCAATAACAAAACCACTAGAAATTGTGCATACTAATCTAGTTGGAACAACTACAACAAAAGGCTTAAAAGGTGAGAGATACTTTATGTTATTAGTTGATGATTATACAAGAATGATTGTTGTTTTCTTTCTCAAGAACAAGACAGAAGCTTTTGAAAATTTCAATATCTACAAGGAAATGGTTGAAAATGAGATGGATTCAAGAATCAAATGCTTAAGATCAGATAATGGAGGAGAATTCACCTCAAAGGAATTTATGGACTATTGCAGCAATCATGGAATAAAAGGGCAACTCTCCATCGCTAGGACACCTCAACAGAATGGAGTTGTTGAAAGAAAGAACATGACAATACAAGAAATGGCTCAAACAATGATAATTGATTCAAAGTTGATAGTTATTTTTTGGACACAAGCAGTGGATACAACAATTCACATTCAAAACAGAGTAATTTTCAGAAAAAAACACTGATAAAACTCCCTACGAGCTATGGAAAGGAAGACCAGCAAATGTGAAGCACTTCAGAGTTTTTGGAAGTAAATGCTACATCAAAATAGAAGATGGCAGAATGGGAAAGTTTGACTCTCGTGTGGAGAAAGGAATACTTGTTGGTTACTCAAGTACAAGGAAATCATACAAGTGTTACAATCTAAGATTAAACAAAGTTGTGGAAAGCATCAACGTAACAATTGATGAAACATGCACACCAGAATCAAAGGAAGAAGAAAACAAATCAATGGAACAACTTTTTGAAGAAGAAGATGAAAAATAAGTAGAAGAGGAAGATGAAGATGAAGAGAATCCGACAGAAGCAAAAGAGAAAGTTCAACAAGTATCTCCAAATACACCTAGCAAACGAGTACAGAAGAATCATCCTTCAGATCAGATTATTGGAAACAAAGATGCAGGAGTTGAGACTAGAAGAAAAATACGTTCACCAGAACAAACACACCTAGCACTCTTATGTACAATTGAACCAAACTGTTTTGAAGAAGCCAGCAAGGATGAATTTTGGAATAAGGCCATGGATGAAGAGTTGGATCAAATAGATAAAAATGACACTTGGGAATTGGTTCCAAGACCAAAGAATAAGAATGTGATCGGCAAAAAATGGTTTTTTCAGGAATAAATTGAATGAAGATGGATAGGTTACAAGGAAAAAAGCTAGATTGGTATGTAAAGGATATTGATAGATTGAAGGAATCGACTTTGAAGAGACATTTTCTCCAGTTGCCAGAATGGAAACAATCCATTTTATTTTAGATTGTGTGTGCTCCAAAAATGTTAAAGTATATCAGATGGATGTAAAATCATTTTTTCTGAATGGGGAACTTCAAGAATAAATCTACATTGAACAACTAGAAATATTTCAGTTGTCAAAGAACACAGACTATGTGTGTAAATTAAAGAAGGCCTTGTATGGTCTAAAATAGGCTCCTAGAGCATGGTACTTCAGACTGGATAAGTATCTGCGGCAGGAAGGGTTCAGAAAAGGAAGTGCAGACAACAACCTCTACATCAAGGTAATTCAAGGTAATATTTTATTAATTGAAGTTTATGTTGATGATATTATTTTTGGTAGTGATGATGACAGGTTAAGACAGAAATTTGTAAAAGACATGCAAAATGAATTTGAAATGTCGTTACTTGGAGAACTATCCTTCTTTATAGGACTTCAGATACATCAAAGCAACCAAGGAATTTTTATTTCTCAAACCAAGTATATCATAGAAATGCTAAAGAGGTTCGGAATGGAAGATTGCAAACCAACTATCACTCCCATGCAAACCAGTTGTAAGTTGAGAAAAGATGATGATTTGAAGTCTACAGATCATAGGCAATATAGGTCAATGATTGGCAACCTACTATATGTGACAGCATCTAGACCATATGTAATGCATGCAGTTGGACAGGTGACATGATTTCAATTAGCACCAAAGGAATCACATGTATTAGCAGTAAAGAGGATCTTCAAATATCTCAAAGGAATAGAAGAGTTTGGATTATGGTATCCAAAAGGAAAATATCTATCACTTATTGCCTACACAAATGCAGATTGGGCAAGTTGTATTTATGAACACCGAAGCACCAATGGAGTAGCATTCTACTTAGGTGAGTGTCTGGTATCATGGTTAAGTAAAAAACAATCATCAATATATTTATCTATAGTTGAGGCAGAGTATATTGCAACAGCAACATGTTGTACATAGTTTCTTTGGATGAAACAAACTTTGACAGATATACAGGTTGAGTATGATGAGCCCATTCTAATATATTGTGATAATACAAGTGCCATCAGTATCTAAAAAAACCCAGTGGTGCACACCAAGACGAAGAACATTCCAATCAAGTATCACTTTCTACGGGAAAAGGTTGTAGAAAAGAACATTAGAGTTGAGTATGTGAGCACAAAATAAAAAGTGGCAGACATCTTTACAAAACCACTTCCATGGGAAGCCTTTGAATATCTTCGCCAAAGACTTGGAGTTATTTCTACTCCAAAATGAATTATTTTTGAATGCTTATCTTATATGTTTTAGATGCAAACGAGGAAGCACCATAAGAGAAAAGTTCAGTCAGAGAGAGCAGCCCCGTAAGGAAATATACCTTTTCAATTGATGACAAAGGGGGTGATGCAAGGAAGGATAAATTCTTTTGATGGTGCTTTCTAAGGTATGTTATTTACAAGACATCTCACCATTTTTGCTATAATTTGTTTTCTATAATGATTCAAACTGTGAAATTGTTATTCCATTAATAAAACATACCCAGGTATCTGTGGTAAAAAAATTATCTTGTGGGTCATTGTATTTTGGGAGTTACACACTGTGGAAAATAGGGTTTGTGGCTAGTCCTGAAACTAGTCAAAAACAAGTGTTTCGGGTAAAAATGTCATAACTTCTTCATAATAGATCCAAATTCAGTGAGACCAAATTTTTTGGTTAGGGTACAGTATTTAGTATGATTTGTAACATTTTCAGATCAATTAAACGAATATTTCGTGCAGGTCATGCTCTACAAGGTCGCTCTCTAGAATAAGCCATAATTCAACAAGGCATGCCATTTTTTCTATAACTCCTTTTCTGAGATGTTCCAAGTAGTGACACCTGGAGGAATTGCATAAAACAAACTGAAGAATATTGTGTATCAGTTTCATATCTTTATATATTACATTTTCAAAGTTATGATTACTTCAAGTTAGGGTTGTTGACTAATCCAAAACTAGGCATGTGAGACTAAAGAAAAGTTTGATGAAAATGCTAGTCTCTTGTTGTTAAAGTTAAGGAAGGTTTGCAGGAATTTGATCACATACATCAGGTCTATTATAGAGCTACAAATCAGATTTGGATGATGAAATTGATGAGGGCTTTTGGTTGAGGTACATGTTGAGTACATGGTTGAGACAAGTAGTTGATGAGTTGGCACATACATGAATTGTATAGTTGATGATGTTGGTACATATTGATAATTCATAGTTGATGAGTAGTTGAAAAATGATTGGTAAATACTTGATACATGGTTGAATGCACTTGTTTACAGTACAGGTTTATTACAGGTTGTTTGGTATAGGTTGGTGCATGGTTGATGCACTTGTTTATGGTACAGGTTGATTATGTTGGATCATGTTGTCATTGATGCCAATGGTTTGATTACTTGGGAGATTGTTGGATCATATGTCATTGATGTAAATGGTTTGGTGTGATTGATGTCATTGGTTGATGTCAAGTAATTGATTGATATGATTCCCTTGATGAGAATGTTATATGTCCAAGTGCAAACCAATCGATGCAAAGGTAAACAAATGGATGAACTCCAAAGTGGTCCCCTTATGGTGAAAGCCCTCACGGGAAGATGCTTTGCGGATTGAGTTATCCTAGAAGAATGGTTAGAGGACCCATGCTCTCATTATTATCTTATC